>OZ010662.1:45156195-45622590 GCA_963932335.1 Andrena marginata | reverse complement strand
ATTTGTCAGTGCCTCGATACATGGACAGTGGTCGGCTCGCCGTTTTGTAAAGGCCGAGAGGAGGGCCAGGATGAAGCTATTACCGCGTCGGTAGCCCGTGTTTCGCGCGACTTGCGTTTCAGGAGCACGCGCGCTGGCAATGAAAGCGAGTTCGAAAATTATCCCCGGCCGCGTGTTCGCGCAGAATGCAGCCGCGTGGAATTGCGCCAGCGATTCCGTCACGATCGCGCGAGACGTTCCCGCGGCGAATGTTTTATTGAAAAGCGGCGTGGCCCGTGTCGATTTTCAGGAATCCGCTGACGCAACTAACTCGAAAGCTTTATCAGTAACCGGCGGCCTGATGTCACATTCGCCCCGCTTGTCACGTAGATGCAACCCATCGGCGAACTCTCCGCGGACATTTAATAAAGAATCAGTAACGGCCACTCTTTTCCGTCTCGTTCTCCGTGCCCGCCCTCTGCTCGGCTCGCGGCCGAACAACCGTGACGCTCGGGCATCCAGCAACTGGCTACAAATTGCGCGGAAAATGACGGTGAATCGGTGTAACTCATTCTACGGATGGATAATCGCGAAGCGACTCGAAAAAGGACGAGCGTGGCAGGAAGGACGCGGTACACCTCTACTTTGCTCTCCCAATTACGCGTGCCTCGCGTAACAATCGATTTCCTTTCCGTTTTTCTGCGATATCTCGGCAATTTCTACAACGTAACCGAGCCCGCGCATAGCGCAGCCCGCGTGTGTCTGCTCAACAGGTATCGAGCGGGCGACTTATCGTCCACGGATGATTGTCCGTCTGCAGGGGATCCTCGGCGGTTTAAGCGAAGCCTAACAGCAGTTCACCTATGGTCAGCGAGATTCCTTCAGTTGCGTTGGACAACAGCGGCCCCTAAAGTTCCACAGCAACCCGTTTGCCCACCCCGCGCGAGTGTAAAGGGACGTCGCGGTGGCGAGCGACGGCGAGACGAAGAAAGGGCAAGGGGACCCGGTGTCCGGCGCGCGCCAACGCCGAGAGGAGCGGAGGATAGAGGCTCCTCTCTTCTTTCTGCATCGCCAGGACTTTAGAATGCAAATTGACCGCCACGAATCCTCGTCGTTCGTACCTTGGGGACAGAATCTGCTTAGGTGGCTATGGACAGTCGATGCTATGCCGGGCTTCTCTCGCGTGTACCGATGCTCACGGGCCTGTGTGCGTCTAGACATTTATACACCGTCGTCCTCTTCCACTCGCAGTGGCGTAACCATCGGAACAAACCGATCTGAACGGAGAGGAGGGGGAGATGAGTCCCTCGATCTTCCTACAAAGTGCAGCGAGTAGTGTCGTAGTAAAATTCCAGGAAGAAAGGGGAAATTAGAGTGACGACAGGGTAAGAAGGGGTCGCATCCCCAATTGGGGCGCCTTGGCGAGCCGTGGTCACAACAGTTTGTCGAGCGTGCGAATCTACCACCCGCTTGTCCCACGGCCCGATAGTCTTTGCTTTATCTGTTGATCCACGCCGGTGTTTGCCGTTTCGAAACGAATTCCCCAAACACCACCCTCGCCCATCGGGATTGCCATTACCAACGAATCACATAATTTCAACTCCATCACAGCTGAACTTGTAACGCGGATCTCGTTTTCTGGTGAAATCTCGCAGGCTAGATACACGCTCACTGGAATGCTTGCCCCGGGAAACCGTGCTCCTCCTCTGAAAGGTGTGACCCGGATTCGAGCGTTACGCCACTGTCCGCGGTATCAGCCACGAGTTGGTCTAACACTTGCAGACGCACGCGCGATATAATGCAGACGGCCAGATATAAATGGAAATCTGTATTTATGCAGGCGAAGAAACCGGCAAGGAGGCGTGTGTTGGTGGATTCGTGCCTCGGACCCGGCCCGTCCAGTCCCGGGTCACACGATAATGACCTTATTACAGGAATTATGGGTTTCCGCGGCATCGGGATTATCCAGCTTGGAAACGCCCTCGGGGCCCTCTTCGGAGCGTTTTACTTTCGCCCCGGGGCCCCCACAGTTCCTGGCCAGTTCCGCTTTCCACATTCGTCTCGGGGACTTTTTTTCGGCCACTCACAAATTTTCCACGCCAGCGATGAAAGCGAAAACACGGAATCGCGGAATCTTATTGGTAATAAACGGCGACGAGTGGTTCCCTTGCGGTGGGATGAAACGAACCGCGCGAACAGTGAACTCGATGGACCATTAGCGAATTTCCATCCCCTATCTCAAGCAAAACGGACAGGGTTTAGTGTCCCAGAGTCGGGGCGGATTAAAGAGAGTCGCGGAGACGATTCTTCGTTATCCTTTCATTACGCGTGAGTACGATCGCATTACCCAGGTGCTTGTTGAAACAGGCTGGCTAAACATGTCCCAAAAATGGATATGTTTAAAATGGATGTCTTTGTTGCCTAGTCTATAGAATCTACCTCCGTGACCTAATCCTTCGTAACGTCCAATTCCATTCTTCCTGGAACTCCATTCCCTTTCCTATGTTGCACCTAATTTCTATAATCTCCTTCCGGATGTTATCTGCTCATTTCCCACTCTATCTTCTTTCAAACGTGCCACCAAAGCTTGCCTACTCATCCATCCACGCATAAACTACTTAGGCGCAGGTCGACGTGATCACTATTGAATCCCCATTATGTTTGTACTTCTACACTCTACTCCCCTCTCATTCTCATTCCTTTTTGCCGTCTTCGTCGTTCTTTCCCCTGTTCTAATGTTATCTGTTTGTACGAATAAAGACGTTTTATTATTATTATTATTATTATTATTATTATTATTATTAGATGGATTCGATGGAAGGGGAAAAAGAATCTATTCTTCCAAGAAGATCGATCATCGACGGAGTAAAGGAGGGTCCTTTAGAGGCTCTATCGATTCTTCAGCTGGTCGTCGCTTTTTGTCCGTACCGAGACGGGTTATTAGAACTGGTTCCGCCTTTGTCATCCGGTTTCCAAGAGTCCTGGTCGTTACGTTTACCCACGATTACCCGAGTCCTCCTTCCGGCGAATCGCCGCGCGAAAAAACAAAAAACCGCCGCTGATTTCCTTAATCGCGCAAAAACAGCCACTAAGGAGGGCCGAGGGTGTGACGTAAAACTGAATTGAGACGTTTCCATCGCGCGGGGCAACGACTGCCACCTTCGACCCTTCGATAGGTACATCGACAATAAACGGCGGACTCGGTGAACCGTTAAAGGGGCGCCGATGGTTTAATATTAAATAACAGAAGATACTCTCTCTCCGTTTTCCTCTTTCCTCCGCGTCTGCCTTGCCCCCTTGATATACAGAGGACTATAAGTCATGGACTTTTTTCGTTCTTATTCGCGGCTCGTCCGGCTTCTAACCACGTTTCATCTATCATCGACTTCCTCACGGCTCGCCGCGACCGAGGTTAATTTCTCGCGTTAATTTCTATGTCCCCGATGGGGTAATAATGGGTCCGGTTTATAAATAGAAGTCTCTAGGGGTCTCGGCCGAGGCTCGTGAGAGGAGGCGTTCCTTTCGAGCCAGAGCTTTGTGCGCCCCGTGTTCCCGCGAGGAAATTGAATTTCACACCTCTAAACGGTTTTCCGCGACCCACTCTCGATCCTCCGTCGTGAGCGCGACGAGGAATAACGAGGAGAATAATCCGCCGCCACGGTGACTAATCACCGTTAATTATCCTCCAGGCTAATTGCCGCGATTCGCCGCGTTACTTCGTTATCGCTTAACACGGTGGCTCGCTTCCGCGGGGCGACCGTTCCACGCGTCAGCGTTCACCTCTTCGTTGACGAATCGCTCATTCCGCCGTGGATCCATCGATCGACGCTTAATTGCCTTCCACGTGGACGCCGTGGACGCCGTGGACGCCGTGGACGCCGTGGACGCCGGGGACGGAGCGGAGCGGAACCAACCGATTCGTCTGTTTCGTAGCGAGCCAGTGCGTAGTACATCTCGCACCCCTTACCTCGTGGCCGCGCAATTTCAAGTCCGATTAAGGTAATATCGAATCTTCGCGGCGGGTCGTTCTCCTCGCGAATCCAGTTCCCCCGGAAAACTCAATCTTCTGGGTCGTGGAATCGATCGGCTCCCTTGTTAATTGCCAATCAATCCCGGGGCGGATCGATCGCCACGCGAGGATGGTCGCCGATCGATCCACGAACAGCGAATTCGACGAAGAGTAATCTGTAACAACAACTACTTATCGATCTCTAACAAGAATACTCTTCGAGTATTCATTCCCAGAGCTCCAAAGCATTATAAAGCAAAGTTTCCTACCCGCAATTCAGAGACATTCTGTGCCATCGAACGATGCGAAATGCTCGAGGACAGATCCCCCAGTACACCGGCGAAATTCAGGAAATGGAGACCACACCCCCCCCCCTCCCCTCGTCGATTTTAATCAAGCCAGGTTAGCTACTTCGTCGAAGCCAATCGGCAGCTTCGTTCCCGTCTACCTTCTGCCCGCGAAATCGAGGCGCTCGCTAATCGAGCTGGAAATTACATCGATGAACTGCAGCACGCGTCGCCACGCGACAAGGCGAGTCTCTGCCTGCAAATTACCGGATATTACCAGTCGATTCGCAGCAGTTTGTCACGGAATTCCCGTCGACTACCAAATGAAACTGATTTTAAACGACTCGAAAATTGCCCGTTGTTGCTGCAGCCCCTTCGACTAGCGAGACCCGATTTTCTCATTTTCCGTAGCGTTGGGAGTCGCAAACGGCTGGAAGCAGCTCCAAGACGCGCGCGTGTCGCCAGCTAGACGAGTGCGCTTTCAGGGAAAGTGGCACTCGAGCCGTTTTCCGGCCGGGTAACTGCCTGAAAACCGCCACCCACTCGCCCTCCGTTTCGGGCGTCGGACTGAAGCGATCCCGTGGCGCGAACCGGCTTCACTCGCCGTCCCTCTATCGATAAGAGCCTGGAAAAGTACACGACTCGACCGGCTCCCGTTTCCGCGACACTTTAACGAACCGACATCGAGGCCTGTGACCCCGGTGGGGGACACGCTCTTCGGGACCATCCGCGTTCGCGTCCATTTTCATCCGCGCCAGGATCCACCCGAAAATCGATCAGGCGGAAAAGTCGCGAAAACGTGGAGGGAAGCAGAGAGATCAAAGCGGCTAATTAATTTTACACGTCACTCTGGCAGTGGCGCACCCTAAGGGGGATCCAGAGCACTGGCAACCCCCAAAAGAAAAAGGAGAAAGGAAATTAACGTAACCACGACTGAAGTAATTCCAGAGCTTTGTACAAAGAAAGGAAAACTGGATTTTATTCTTTAAACGGCCACACCACCAATTTTGTCCCAGGAAAATTAATTCCTTTATTTCCACCCTCCATGATTGATCTGCATTTTGGAAAAAATATATGCGCTACAGGTAAAAAGTTGCTAAGAAAACGAAATTGTAATGTTGGGGTTCTTATCCCCATATCACCGTATAGATCTGTAATTTCTCTCATTGCTTTTTTAGGCAAAGAGCATTATTTAGTATACATTAATACCTAAATTGGTGCTGGGGCAGTTTTCCCTTCGTTTACCCGGCTAGACCTTTGAAGGCCAGAGTCAATGGTTGCCGAGGATCAGATATAACGAGCCCTTCCCTCGTCCACGAAATACCCTCAGCGTTTTTCGAATCGATACATGAACACTTGTTGTCCGGACCGCGATAATTAAGGACTACCATTACGGATTTTGTTATCCGCTGAATTGCTCTGGCCTCTAGTTGCCGCGGTTTCGCGAGGAAGGAGGTTGGGTTTTTCGATCGACGCGTGACGGTGTTTCCCCGGGGCTCGCTAGATACCGGCGACCGCAAGAAACACTTGGAGAGTCAGCAGAGAGAGAGAGAGAGAGAGAGAGAGAGAGAGAGAGAGAGAGAGAGAGAGAGAGAAGAAGAAGAAGCTCACTTATCGTATTAGAGCTGCCCTAGGTGAATGCTCGAGCGGCTACACGACTTGGCGATCGAACTTATCGGTACCATCCTTCGCGGAAAAACGTCCGCTGCGCTTGGGATGCTGGAGAGCTTTCCGCGTTCCGTTCAGCCTCTTTCCCGAAAGCTACATCGAAATCTATTTAAATTTCGACTTTTCTCCGTCGATTTACGGTCTTCAATTTCAGGATCTCACCGCGCAGCCAGATTTCCGCGCTAGCATCGATGCACCGCGAGGAGGAAGGTGAAACGCGGAGGAGATCGCGATAGGGACACTTAATGGAGGGCTAAACAGCGGAATTATTGTTACGGTCGCGAATTCTGAGTGGCCTAGACTTGCACCATCGCTTCGAGATAAACGCGTAGCGGTTCTCAGCGAGGGCCTCTCGCATCCTGCACCTTGATACCGATGCACCGAAAGGACGAGGAAAAGGGTTAGCCTTGCCGTCGATAATTCAGCGTGTCTTTCTCAGCTACCGAGAGTGCAAGAGCACCGAACGATTCTCTTGGTCCCCAGACTGCGGAGCGACGCGTATGGGATTGCTAGAGTGGCGGAACGGCAACAGAGGAGAAGACAGGGGAGGGATGCGAGGGAAGGAGCGCGGGCGGAGAAAGAAGGCGGAGACGGAGTAAGGCAGAGGGGCTGTGTACAAGGAATTCATGAATACGAGATTGCACTTGGAGAGCCCCGGGTAAAAGGCTGCTGCAGTTGCCGGCTACTGCTGCACGGCCCCGGACGAGTAAAACGGACGAACTTACGCGCGCAGCGAAAAAACCCCGCAGCCATTTATAACGATGCTTGCCCCTGCGCAGCGCGTCGATTTCGAGTCGATATCGGAGGTCTAAGAAAAATGTCGGTACTTGAACGAGAAGCATGGCGCACCCGCGATGCCTCTCGGACGTGCTCGAAGATCCGGGGTCGCATCAGAGCTGATTACTTCCACGTAGAAGGATTATCGAGCGGGGGCGCCATTCTGAGAAAGTAATTACGCAATTGACAGCTGAACGTCCCTCGGCTTCCTTTCAATGGCCAACGGCTAAGAATACGTTCGTTTGGGAGTGCAAGTGGCGGGCTCGGGTACACCTCGGGGCCTCCACTGACGTATCTCGGGTAACAATAGCGAGGGGGATGAATATTTCAGGCAAGTTCCAGGGAAGAGTTGCGTCCCTGCGTGGCCATTTCCTTTACTTACGGGACACTGTTGATTAGCTCGCGGAAGCCTTGCATCCTTTCTTTTCGTCGATTACTCCGATTTCGTTTATTCTTTGATGGTCGAGCTGCGCGACATAGTTCCAGTTGCGCTGCACTTGTGAAAACCGAGCCCATCGATCTCCATTCGATCTACTCCCTCGGACGAGTCTCGAGAGCGTCGACTAGCCCCGGTATAAATAGCTCGGCTGGATCGTACGCGATCAACAACTCGCGTGCATTTGTTCCGCGTCCACGGCGGGAGGATTTGTTGATCCTGACAGTGGAGTCACGAGCTGGTCGTTTGCCCTTCTCTCCTCTCCGCTCCTCTCGTCTTGCCTCTCTTTACGCAGCGATCGTCGTGGTCCACAATCCCGGGGCCCCGTTTCGCCCCGTCCCTCGTGTCATCGTTTCCCACGCACGCATGTACACGCACGTGCGAGCCGCGTACCGATCGCGCTTCGTGACCGTTCGCGGAATCGTTCGATAAACCACTCGGCCAACAACCCACCGCTGTATTCATTGCTGCAAATCGATCGGGAAACATTTCACAGCCCCTCGATCGCATACGCTACAGGCGGCTGCTGCGCTCGCTCTCTCTCTCTCTCTCTCTCTCTCTCTCTCTCGCTCTCGCTCTCGCTCTCGCTCTCGGTCCACTGTCGCGTCCTCTTCTCCTATTTTCCCATTTCGGCTCGTTCCATCGACTGTTGCGCAATTCGCCGAGCCGGCCAACGATTTCTCTTAATCCTTTACGGCGCAAGAAAGTGGCGTCTCATTTGCGGACGTGTCAACTGAACGATGAAGAACCGCGCGGCGGCCCTTTTAGACCGCCTCGGCTGCGCCACTTTAAATTTCAAGCTACCGTCGTCGATCAGGCCGCAAGCTCGCTTATCCCGCCTTATCGCGATCTCTCGGATCGGTCACGATCCCCGGAACTGGCCCTCATTCAATTACACGGGACCGCGTACGAAAACTTACGATACGTCCGATCGCATCTCGGTCGGTGTCCAATGGAAGCGAAGGTATCCAAGTACCTACCACGATTCTTCTCGCATCGAGGCATCGAGGGATCGGGAGATCGAGAGATCCGCCGTGCCCTCCCGCAGCGTCCAACACCGCTTCTTTATTTCCCTGATCCTGCGATCACTCTCCGCGCTGCTCTATCCCTGGGAGCTCGCGAGACTCCGACGGCGCTTCGCCAGCGGATCTTCTTTGGACCTTTCACTTTCTTCCATGCGGAAAACTAGAGACGATTTTTTGAGACGACGAAAGTAAATACTAGTTAGACGGTATGGGAAATGCTTCTTCCTATTCTACTCAAGTAGAAATTCCGTTTATAATCAGACACTGAGCGAAAGCATAAAGAAATTCCCTCCACGCGTAACGGACAGTGTAATATATCACAGAATTCTCTCCAGTTTACATATTTCTGAGGAGCCCGTGAGTGATAACCGAAGCAAGCGTTTGTTCGCGTTGGAGAAGCGCGAGGGGAAGCCAAGCTCGGCGGAGAGGGCCCAGCGAACGACGCGATAAAGCGAGGGAAAAGACGATCCTATCGGAAGTGAAGAATGATCCCGGTTCACGATCGCGGATCACAATGATCGTACGCCCACGAGGATCTATTCGTGGCCCGAGAGAACCGTGGAACCCGTGGCGTTGCGATGAATTTATCCGCCCCGAGATCCTCTCCAGGATACATCCGCGGTAAACGATGGAAATGATACGATACACGGCTGTGATATTCGAGGAATTCGATACGAAAGCACTTAGCAGAAAGAGCCGACAGATATCGAAATCTCGGTATGAATTTTTCATATCGGCTGCTTTTAGTACGAGCACTGATCAATCACTGTATAAACCGGATATACTTGGTAGATATCGGTGGAATTAGAAACACACTCAACCTAATCAACAAGGCTTTAGTTGGCTTTAGTTTATCAAAATAGATTGGCAAATTAAACGCGTGGAGAACAAACACGCAGCGTATGTATTTGGTGCGAGGATAAGTAGAGTTGACCAGATTCAGCCAGACGATCTTCTACTACCGCGTTTTACCACTTTTTATTCGCTACACTGCGTTCCATATAAGAGCGTACCAATGCCCCCTACCGATTTGCGACCGATCTGCGCAACTCCCACGGCTCTGACACGCGCGATTGGTCGTAGCGCTTTCCCAGCCAGTTTACTACCAATCAACAGTGTATCTCTGCGCGAAACGAGTACGCTCTAATGTGGAACGAAGTGTAGAAAGGACTGATGCGTATACCAACTATTTTTATTATTTTAGTGACTAGAACCGATCCTGAAAAATCCCCCCATTCTTATAACGACACCCATCCTGGGTTCACACAAAAACTAGAATCGATCAGTATTTGTACAATTTGTACGAGTATTGGTACCAAACACTGACGCAAAGAGCTTGAGATTTCGACACGTATGGAAATTCCGCTCGCTACCCACGTAACTAATACTGCCTGCTATAAAACCATGCTTCATTATCTGGTACTAGAGCACTATCGATTCGGTATTGTTCCCATCGCTACCTGCGGTACATATATCGGTACACCCGTAACGCGCGGTCGTCGGTCCCGCCGCGAAGCTAAGCTATCTAGGTGCTTGGTCGCTACGATTGCGCGCAACTCTATGGTGCAACGATAAGGACCCCGCGATATCCATGCCCCGCCAATGACGCCACAGTATCCTCTGTACAATTACTCTCAGGCGATACTAATTACGCGTCACGAAGGCATTCGACGTGTCTGACGCATTCGTTATCACTGTCGCGCTGCAGTGTCCCTATCAGGAAATTAACCTCTCAGCTTCCTATTCGACCCGACACGCGCCCTTTCCGCGCAAGCAGGAATCGCCTTCCGTGTCCCATCGAGGATTCTAATCGCCAGCAAGCTGGTCCGATGAAATTGAACGACAGGGCGCGTGTACGCGAGCATCGATTTCCGCGTGCGCGTATTTCTCCGGTACCACGGGCCAGCGATTCCATCTCCGATGCTATCTGGCATCGCAACGCTTTTCAGGGAAGGCACGTACGAAGATTATCGCGCGGGGCGGCCTCTTAATTCTTATCGGCCGCGGCGCGTCGATCAGGAAAATATCCCCTCGCGACCTGTTTTCCATTCGAATCGAACGTTCAGCGAGAACAAACCATCTACAACCTATGCAACTCGATCGAACGTTGCTTCATTCATTATCCTGTTTCGTGGTATTCTCGTTGCTACTACCTCGAATCATCATCCATCGACGAATGATTCAGCCCGTCCAGCCGATCACATCACGAGAAATCAGATTAACAGCGCGATGAATGAACTCGTGATCGTTGGCGATAGAAGCGGGCGACCGATCGGGTGTCGATCGAGTCTACTTCGCGGCAATGCTCGATGACTTTTGGTATTTAATCCGCGAAGACAAGCAGCACTTTCCCTCGCGAGGGGACTGACGTTGCGTAATCTCGCGTAACGCTAGACTTCGACCAGCGCTCGATCGAGCTGAAAACTCGACGGTATTGTCCGCCATGCGGTCGATGTCCGGCATGGAAAATCGGGGAACAGCCAGATCGATTCGTCGCGCGGCACTCGATCCGACAGTCGCACGGTTTCTTCGAGCTGAAAACGAAAGTCATCGCGCGAGTCACGGCCTCGATCAGAGAAGCTCCTCGGAGTCGCCGCGCAGACCTGCTGACAGGGGGCTTATCTACGGGGTAATCGGGGAAATCGGAGAAATCGGGGAAATCGGGGAGATGATTTTTCGAAGCTTAGCATCCGCGGTCGTTGAGCTTTCATCTGGAATCGTGAGAGCAACAGATTACAAGCGAGAGTTGAAACGTTAGGAAACTAGCGGTCGACGTGCATCTAGGTAGGGGTGACGGGACAACAGATACATAGATCGTAAGCTTCGCTGGAAGGAAGCTGCGTGGTTGCGCGGCCTTGAGAACGTATTCGCATCACCCTTGAACGTGAACCACGGGGGGGGGGGGGGTGTGGGGGTCAGCAAAAGGTACAGCTGTATGCTTAACCGATACATGCACTTATCTTCTATGGTACTTGAGCGCTGAAAGGCAGGAGCTGCTATAAGTACATGCAAACCGAGCTGGAAATAACTCTAGCCTCGTGGTCTACGGTCGCGTCGCAAGGACGGAGTCATCGATTCGAGAAGATTCCCGTGGCGAATCAAAGCGTTCGTCCCCGTTCACCGCGAATCGATCGCTCGCAAAACAATCCCAATCCCTTACAACCGCGTTCCCTCGCTTAGGAACCTCCTCTCGCACCGCGCCACCGAATCTTCGGATGATCATTCGTCCCAAATTTCCGGCCAGAGACCCCGGAACGCGATTTCTGTCCCCGGCAATTTTCGTACAAATTCGGAATTTAAGCTAATCATTTGTCCCCGATTTTCGGCAATAGTCCTCGATTCAATATTTCTTCTTTAAAATCACAAAATAATCAATATGAAACCGAAAATTCTACTAACTCGGCAACAGTGTAAAGGAGTCTACAATTAGTGGAGGTGATCCGTGAAAAAAAAAATCACCTTACCTACCACGAAGGAAAAAAGGGGAAAAAGGGGGAAAAAATGTCGCCACCGACGTTCCCCCTCTACGAGCTACCACTACTCACAAACTACCCTCCACCCCTTGCTCCCTAATAAAAAGCGACAGATTTTTTCTTCGTTCCCCTGTTGCGCGGCGCACTCGCGACGGACAGGAGACAGCAACGTCCGGCGGCAGTAGAAGACTAGGATAACGAGAGACTGGGGCTTGCAATCGAACGGGCTAGGGTGGTTGGAGCGTTCCCTGCTTCGCCATGCACAACAGTCTCGCTCGCAGGGGAAAGTAAAAGAACGAAAGAAGAAAAGGGCGCTGAGAATCGGCGGAAAGAGTGGGGGCTGGGTTGCATAAATCGGGGGTGGTTGTGGATGCATGCTATTAGTAATAGTGAAGACGTACCCTGTACCAAGTGGCCACCTGCGGGGCGCCCGAAAGGGGTGGAGAAGCGGTGGTATATCCGCGACGCAACACACCGGAGGTGGAGGGTGAAGGTCGGGCCCCCCGAGGGCGCGATTTTTTGTACACGTATTCGAGATTGTCGGGCCGAATCGCGCGTGGGTGTCACGCAGTACGGGGGTGCGTTCGAAAAGGCCAGGCCCCAACAAGACGGTAGCACAGGTGAAGTGGTGGTTGGTGGTGGTGGTGGCGGGTGTAGTGTATTCGCACGCCCCGTGCAAGTGAGGCAAAAGCAAAAACAACAACAACAACAACAACACCACAGGTCAGATAAATGTACACGATTAAAATTGTGGGACACCCGCGTGTCGCCTGTGCGCAGATACTAATTATAATCTCATATATGTATCTAGCGTGTGTGCATATGCATAGCGTAAGTATACACTAGCGGACAAAAACGTATATCACTTTGTCGATTTGTCCTATTTTTCTTACTTATTACTTTTTTAGCATACATTTGGGACTGTGGTATGTTTAATATGCATAGTCTGATGGAGGATTTAAAGCTATATAAAACTTAGTTAAGGTTGAATGTATTTAACTGACAAACAAAAGTGCTACATGACATTGAACGGGCTAACACATTTTCGGGGCCGACAAGGAAGTTACCACGTTTTCTAACTTTTTAGATTGTCCTGAAAGAAAAGGGTGTACCCACAAAATATTAAATTTTTTTCATTAATCTTCAAAAGTGGTAACTTTTTCTTGGCTTTAAAAATGCGTTGTCTTGTTTAATGTTACGTAGGCTTTTTGTTTGTTAGTTAAATAAATTCAACTGTAACTGGGTTTTATACAACTTTTAATTCTCTTTCTGTATATGTAATTAGGCACATACTGCAGTTTTAAGTTGATATTAAAAAGTAATAGACGTAGGGTGGTTCGAAAAAGTGGTAACGTTTTTTGTCCGCTACTGTACATCCTTACACACGAACATATGTATCTATATTTCTAACCGTGTAGTCTCGTGTACAGCGTGAACGTGTGTGCGTACAGTGTTCGAGCGTGTGTGATCTCGCCGCGGGAAACCCTCGGAACTCGTTCGATGATTTTGGGGATAACCGGGGGTTGAAAACGATTATGATATCGGTTTCGGGTCTCGAAACAATTACGACGGATCGAAATAATTTTGAAACAGTTAGGTGCGATTGAAAAAAAAAGGTTATATGTATATCGGTTATACAGTGAACTCTCGGAACCGATACATACATTACTGTTATAAAATCGATACCTAACCGTTACGTAACCGATGTAATATGGGTTCTGTAGAACCGTAAATTTTGCTTCCGCGTAACAGTTAAAATCAGAATATCGGTTCTTCACAACTGTTTCAGTCAGAAACGATATACGTATAACAGTTTGAAACAGTTGTTTTCGGAACCGTTTCAACCCCTGCGGATAACTGTTCAAACACACGGGAAATTTGGACATCCGATCAACCCTGTTGAAGTAGACCGGTAATTTCGATAATATCTCTGGTTCCGCCGGGTGTTCGTTCTCTCATCGACAGGGTTGGTTTGCGGTTCTACGTTAATTGACCGTTTCTTGCCGCTCTTAGCTAGCGTTATGCTGGATAGAATCGTTTCCTTACGCTCGAATGCACGCGAGCAATCCCATTGGATCGCGTGTCCGAGTTAAAGCGACAAAGTGCGAGGGTAGAGGATGAATTTTCTCTTTTCACATTTTTCGCGAGCACGGCCGCCAGTCCTGCAGGAATTATGGACGGGCGAGCACGTGCAGCGGCCGTTTAACAGGGTAGCCAATTATCAGTAAAGGCGAAAGTCCGCACGGAATGCAGGTGAACGTATCCGTGGCAACGGTAAGTCGGTTACGGTTGCACGCCGCGTACCGTGCGTGCGAATACCCGAGAATTTTGCGCACGGCTCCCAGCGGCACGGGCACGGGCACGGGCACGACATCCGAAGCTCCCACCAACAGTCTTTAATCGTTCGTCATCGAACTCGTTCCGAGAACAAAAGGTCTAGCTACGGGCTCATCTAAGGCTGGAGGATGTCGAGGAAAGCGACAGAGTCGTTAGAACCGGCCGAAACGGTAGTTAAAAGCTCGGAGAAGATCGTCTACTTTTATGGAAAAAAAAAGCTACCTTTTAGACAGACATAACTCTCGGCAATTTTAATCGTAGTAGGAGATTTTGCGTGTAATCGGAGCACAGTCGAGTTAATGCACGCGCATCCTTTCACTGGCGAAAGGTGGCCAACAGCGGAATAGCAATTTTCCATCTGAATAGGTAGACAGGGAGAGGAAAGTCCCCGACGCGAGCCGGTGAATAGAAATCTATTACGGGATAGTCGTTCGTTCGGGAACTCGCAAGCACGCGGGGATGAAAAGGCGACACGCGCCACGGTCCCGGAGGGAGACCGCGAGGAAATAAGGAAGCAGAAAGCCACGCGGGTATGTTCTAGGTTCTATTTGGTCCAGGGATACTGTACGCGTGTACGTGTCTGTTATCGTTGTGAGTGGCGGTGCGGGCTAATATGTATATACTTGTTGTGCGATGTAGAGATGTCCTACGGGGCCAACGTCGCGAAGCAGCGCAGGGGCTCGCATTATCTTCGGCGGTTATAAATTTCGACGCGAGCAACGCGTGCAACGTCACGACAAATAAAGCGAAAGGCTGGAAGGAGGCGCGCACGGTAGCCGTTGGCTAGGCCGAGAGATCTCTTAATCCTGCGCGCTTCGTGACTTTCCGCGAGCCCCAGCTACCGCTGCCGGTCGAAAAAAGAGCACGAAGAGTCGGGAAGCCCGATCCGGCCTTGCCTCGAGAAACTGTTCGGGTGCGCGGCTCGGTTTCACCACCGGCTTCTCTGCAATTTCGCGAAATCAGCGTACAAAGTGGCGGGCAATAGCGGCCACTCTCGCGTGTGTGTACTTTTGAAAACGCCCACTCGAATCCTTGACGGAAATCGCGAGTGATTACACCTGACGAATCGGGGGCCGAAAGCGATTTCATCGTAATGGACGTTCGCGAAGTATGTGGACCGATTACGGATCGTAAGAGACTCGGCGCACTTACTCGCCACTCGCGTGCTTCGTATACGCGGCTAATATCCGACACTTTGAATGTCGATCAACGATATTACACTGTGAAACTACTAATTGACCGATCAAGCACGAGAGGCATCGCAGAAGAAGCACAACGGTGGTCGGGTCCCGACTCTTCCAAGCCCGTCTCCGTCTTCAAGGACGGCTCGCTAATGGAGGGCCTCGCCAGTAGTCGAGAGAGAATCGACGGATAAGGGAAGAACGGGCTTACCTTGGGCAACGACGCCAGACATTGCTGCTTCACGTCCCAGACGAGCTGATCCTTGGGGAACTGAAGACACTTGCTCACGTATAGCTCCGGGACGTGCACCCTGGCGAGGAGGACTCCCTCCTCCACCGGCCCAGCCTCCGCAGTTGCAGCCGCATCTTGATTCTGCTGACCTTGAGCCTGGCCGCCCTGGGAACTCGCGCTCTGGCTCGTATTCTGCCCTGTCCCACCGGCCAGCGAATTCTGCTGCTGCTGTTGCGACTGCGATTGCTGCTGTTGCTGTTGCTGCTGCTGCTGCTGCTGCTGCTGCTGCTGCTGCTGCTGCTTCGGTCCCGCCTCCATTGCGAGGACCTCGCGCTACTCGGGGATTCCACCTTCACAGGCTCACATCTGAAATGGAGAAATGGAGGCTGGTTAGTAGCGGCATTTTATTTATGTGAAACGAGTGAATGGTAGTTGGAGGGATGAAAGAGGTGTTGATAGTGGGTGAGAGTTCAATAAGGAAAGGTAAAGGAAGAACGAAATTGCTTTGAAGGGTGCGTCGGGACACCGACACGACTTCTAAAAGTCGGAGAAGCCTGTTACACTCGATGACCCGCATAGGTCGCCGTCACAAACAAAACTGAAGGGGCTGGGAATTTACCCAGTTCGTATTCGACAGGTATCCCCCCAATTGTCACGGACTCCGCGAAACGAGTCAAGCACCCCTTCCCCCTTTTAAATTAGTTCGACGCAAAGGCTGGAAATGGCGTATGTGGCGCAGGGCTTCGAGTACCCCCACCGTGACCAACCCTTATTACCAACTTTTGCCCGGCATTTCGACCGATTTATGATAGTATTTCCCCACCAGCGATTTTAAACTTACCACCACGATATTTTTATAGTTCGATACGATTATGTCGCGGCTAATTTTTAATACGCCTGTGATTAATCGCGGGGAACGAACGTAGATATGCATCGAAACTTAAGGGATCTACTTAGGCAGTCAAAGCGCTCGAAAATCGAGTATTCTTTTGGGAATTAATTACAAAGAGATCAATACAAATTGCGACTAGTATTTTTGACTAATGTTTATTAATACTACAAACTGTCAGAAATGTATTTAGTTGATAATATATACATGTATTTCACGGCGCTAGAATCCTTCCGTGTGTAAGGGTTTTTTCTGCCGTTTTGCCCTGATTGTGAAGAAACCGAGGTACGGAGATCGCCTTGCAATTTTTACAACACGTTCAAAATATATTTCTTTTTGTAGTGTACCTCAATATTAAAGTGTAAAACCTTTGGTTTCTGAGATAAAAAAAGAACGGCCTTCTGTGCCATCCGAAAATCGAGATTTATCGTACAAAATCACCTTCTCCTAGTTGCTATTTTAATAATTTTGCTTCGATCCTATTTTCAGAGGTCCACTCCGAAGTTACAGGTTTCAGGAGAGACATGTTCAATGGAGGCCACTGTATCTTTACTTTTAAGCTCAGTATCAAGGCAAAAGCAAAGACGCTTTTTATAAAACCCCGTCTAATCAACCTCGTGTAGGACCATTTTTAAAACAGATGGGTATGTAGACGAAGAAAATTATTCTTTTACTCTACGCGATAGTAATAAACATTGTGTAACAGCAAAAGTCTGTGCTTGCTTTCGTCTGCTTGTAATTAATTCCCAAAAGATACTTGATTTTCGAGAGATTTCTTAGTCCCCTTAATGAAACTGTCGCCTCGCTCGAGCACTTGCAAGGTACTGTTTAAAATAATCTAAAGAACCCTTGCATCCTACGGGGGACTGAAAAGCACGTTGCTAGCGTGATGGAGGATGCTGGCTGCACAGTGGTGCGAACCAGGATACACGCGACGAATCGATTATGCAGAGATTACGCGGCACGTTCGCGTTCTCCGCGCGTTTTCACGCGTACCTACCTCTCGGCCGACGCGATAACGCGCCCGCCGTTTTACAACTCGACCCCCCGACCCCCGGGGTTAACTATCGGTCAGCGATAACTTACGTCCTAACGAGCGGCGCAGTCGCTTTCACTCGAAACTTTTCGAGCCGGATAGAAACGTGGAGGCTCGGCGTCTGCCCGTTGTCCGCTCGCGACGAGATTAACGTTCGTCGCTGCGTGCACGATCGATCTTCGGGGATGACGAACGACCCGCCGATCCCTTCTGCAATTACGGAACGTTCGCGTAGCGAACATTCGGCAGAAACCGAGTCGAAGAGGAAGAAAATTCTCTGGTGCAGCTTGGATCACGCCAATTATCAATCCCTCAGAGATCCGACGCAGCTGTTTCGAAGAACGAAGGGAAACTTGAGCCATTGTCGCGACGAAATCACGGGAAGACTAGTGTCTTGCGACTTCTCGTTTCTTAGCGCATTGTCTAGACAGCGAGGTTCACGGCTTCACGGCTTCACGGCTTCACGGCTTCACGGCCAGCCAGAAGGTCGGAAACTGCCACAGGAAACAATATCGTTGGAAACCGTAGACGGGCTATTAGCTACCCGATACACCGCGAGCCGACCCTCCTAATTACTCCTCTGTCAAACTTAAACGCCCGCTGACTGCAGGCAACGTCTTCTACTGGAGCAGACGGCACGCGTGACAGCTGGCTTCCGCGAAAGGAGACTGAACCGCGAAACTAGCTTGCAACGTCTTCCCCAAGGGAAATTATATTATCCTCGGCGCAAACACCTTGGGTGCAAAGCGGTCCAACTAGCCCGAAAGTGCGCGAGGAGCGAGGATTGCAATTACCCGCGGGTCTAGAGATCCCACTCGCGATTCTTTCACGCGTCCAGCGAGAATAGACCACGGAGGTCTGAAAGGGCGAGACATCGGGTGGCACGGGGAGAGGTTTGATGGGAAACCGCAGACGTCATTAAACGTAACCGTGTTGCTGGCAGCCCCGGGCTGCGTTAAAACTTTAAATAACCCACTGACCGCACCGTGTACCTACACCACTTACGGCTTCGAGAGGACAATAGCAGGAGGAGTGGCGCGACAAGGTCGCATCCTTCGCGCCTCAGAAAAACACTCATCCTTAGGCGTTAATATTCCTCTGACGAAGGGATTCTCTTTCTCCCCTCCCGAAGAAATAGTCAGCGGGGTGTTGGGTGCTGGCCGTCAACGGAATACGAAAAAGAATAGGAACGTGACGGAGACGGCTTCTCGTTTCTTCGTCGGCCTCACGTGATCCCTCGAGTTAATAATTTCGTCGTCCCACCGTTATCCACGATTATCATAATCGATATCGCGACGAGCAGCGGCGATTAACGAGGAGCACGAAGGTAAAAGAGATTTCTGATTGAAACGCGAGAAAGCTCGATGGGGCGCAGAAAGTGCTCCAGATTCAACGAGCGTTGAAAAGTTGCGAGCCGCTCTCGATTTCCACGATCGAGCTTCCCACTCTTTTTCAGCCGCGAGTTTTTCGCGGTGGGTTAGCGGGGACAGGGCGCCGATACCGACACGCTAACGCTTTTTCTCGGCCGGCTAATCGATTATCGCCCCTCGAGCGCGCTATCATTGCGTGCGAGGCCGTGCGCGAAAAGAGGAACAAAAGGAACGGGTACAAGAAAGATAATAAGAGGGAGCCGGGGAGATGGAGCAGACGATGATGAACTGGAAGAGAAGGATCGTACGGACGGACGGACAGCGAACGCATCAATGACAAGCCGTAAATCATAGTTTTACGACCCGTCTTTATGTGGCCCTTATTCGTGGCACTCAACGGTGGAGTGCCTTCGCGATTTTTCTGTCTGGCCACCCTGTGTGTAGCGCGGTCAGGGCCGTACTGGCTCTTACAACCTCGCAGCAACGCCTTCTTCTACTTAACGCTATCGCTTGTCGCCCGAGTTAAGCGTAGCGGAATGCTCATCGTCCTACACGATTTATTTGTTTTACCGAAATCGCCGGCGTCCGCGGCACTGGTACACTCGCCCCTTAATTCGCGCGGAGCGTACGTTCCAAGTGGTTTCTTTTAGCGCGGTTTGAAACAGCGTGAATGGAGTCTGGCAGGACAAAAAAGTACGCGAGGTAAAGATATCGCGTGAACGGAGAGATTATGCACCGCGTGAATCGAGGGATGAGTGGAGTTTAACATCATGGAGTTTCCAGTAATTAATGGACGAATGAAGTGGAACACAAATCGTACCTACTTAATCTGCTTCGATAGATGTTTAACAAAAACTCTCCCCGCGTCATTTCGACCGCAACAGCTTTAAAACGCAATCGGGGAGAAACGATGCAAGGATGGTGAGAATATTTAAAGTGAGATGCTCGATTCGCCCCTGGCCGCACGTAAGTGCATACCCACGCAGCGGGTACCTGCTGCGTGGGCGTCGCTTTACGGGTTTGCTTTTAAGTGGCCGTACCTTAATTTCAGAGTCACCTAACAGTGTCGTGCTTAACGGTGATTCGAGCGTAATTAAAAAAATCCAAGGCTGTCCGTGGAACTATGCCCGACGACCGGGGGGAGGAACGCCGAAGGACGACGAGGGGTTAAGGTACGACCGTGACATTCTCGATTCTGCAACCGTGGGTGCTCTGTGCAACTGTGCCGCGTAGGAACGCCAACCCTCTAACGTCAGCTAAAGAAAAATCTCTTCGCGTCCCAAGCTCCTTGATCCACAGGTCCGTAGGATTTTTTCAAAAAATATCCAGGCATCCTCGAGGTCCCTTCGAGCCCTCTGAGAATCCGAAAATTCAGAACACACGCGAGTGTAGCTTCCGCGTATCGTGGCTGTAAAAATTCAAGTCTCGAATATCCGTGGAAATCGATGAAAGAGCAGTGGAAGCGCGCGTGGAAAGCATTCGATTCCACGGCGGCCGAATGTGTCTGCCAGCGTTCCAACGAAAGCCCGCGAGCTCCTAATAGAGCTCGCACGCGCGACGTGGGAGGAAAATCTCGTTAGAGGAAGATCGCCCCGCGAAATAACAGAACAGACGAGGCAGTGGGTGAGAGACAGCGTAGGCAAAGTATTCAGATCACGGAAAAGCGGGGAGCAAATGGAAAGACACCCTGGTCGGAGGCTCGCGAGGTAGACGAATAACGGGACGAGTGGTCGCCGTCTCGCTTGCCCGTGAATCTCGTCGAAGAGGGTCTACGGTCACGTATGCACGGGCGGGGAATAAACGAATTTCCCGACACCAGTGGGCATCCTAGATCAGCGAGCGGATAAACCCTCCGTCACTGGAATCCCAAATTTTCTGTCCTCCGAGAAGGGACTCTTGAACGGAAACGGCGAAACTTTTCTACACCCTTCTCGACTTGGCCTCGCGCAATCTTCTCGAACGATTTACCACCAGCATCGCACATACTCGTCTCTCTGAAGCTTCGCGAAGTTACCTCCGCTGGCGAGGAATTCAGAGAGGCACGCCGAAGTTATTCCCCCGCGTTTCCATGGGAATAGCAGCGCGGGATGAAAAAGCAGATCGAAAAGTGTAATGGGCAAGCTGCCGACACTCCATCACCCCGCAGCAGGCGCGCACGGAGTCGGGTAGTACACGGAAAACGTGGCGCGACACGGGAAACTCGGTTCTCGAGGATGGCGAGGTCGCAGTGACATATGTTGCCCATACGCGGCGTCACTGGCTAGCACTGCAATCATCAACCAGTGGAAAACATTAGGTCGTAACAGCGAGGGTCGTCGCATTGTTCCTTCGTGTTGCATAAATAACGCCAGATGCAAATGCGTGTCTATAATCGCGAGAACAATGGCAGGGAGACGTTATACAATCGAGTTTACGTTCCCCAGTGGTGTTTCGAGCTCCGTCGATTATCTCCTGTCGAATTATCGCGCGAATGTTTCGAGGATGTGAAGAGGCTACGCTTTCGCGACACCCTTTCTGCGAAGGTATCGCCGCGCTCCCCTCGACTGTGTTCAATCAAGCGATTACCGGCTTGTTCCCGCGCTCATCGCGGCCGATCAGGCTCGGTTATCAAAATGATTTCGCTGATGAAAACGGGGAGCAGCGCGCACCGCTTCCGGCGCGAAGAAAGTGGCGACGGGGGGCGGTTGCAAGGGGCGGAAAGTAGACAAGGTGGATGTAAAGAGGAAGTCTGGTAACGACGGAGCGTGTAACACACGTGTAACGATCTCCGACGTGGTGTGAACGCGAGGGGCGGCTCCGAGGGATGAATGTCGGAGCAAAAAGGAAGCCCGTCGTCGTCGTCGTCGTCGTCGTCGTCGTCGTCGTCGTCGTCGTCGTCGTCGTCGTCGTCGTCGTCGTTGACGTTACGGAACGGAGGAGGAAGAATAACACGACGCCACCACCCTATGGGTGCAGCCCTTCGGGAAATTCGCTGTTTCGGGGGCATGCACCTCGCGACGCACAGATGCACCCACCCTTTCGCAAACTTTTCTCGTCGCCATTCACCAAGCGAGCGATGCGAAAACATCGATGGAGGAGCCGTTCTATGCCGAGGAAACGCGGCTCAAAGATTCCCGATAAAAGGAGCCTCGGGTGAAGCGGGCGGTTTGCGCGCAAAAAGGCTAAATCTCTGGCGATAGAATGTTTTTTCAAATGTTCGGGCGGAAGGGGACACGTTGCTCTTTCTTTCGGGGCTCTTTCGTGGGCTCGCAGCGCCGTTGCTGAATCGCGATACGCTTTGTTGTCTTTCTGCCTTTGTGCCCACTGTTCTTCCATTTTCAGATTACTTGTTGATGGGAATCCCGAGTTCAAGCTGTTACCTACCTCGGTGTTTTATCGCGCGGGGTTCGAAATTAATGGGGGAGGCGATGCAGCGGACGGGGCGTGTAACCTATCGATGGCGCCGCGAAAGGAGCGAAACTGACGGCCGAGGGTGCCCTTTATCGACCATCGTTTCCAATCGAACCTTGGCAGTCCGCAAAATGACTTATATCGGGGGTACGTGACGAGGGACGAACAGGGGCGCGAAGAATGCCGGTAAATAATCGAATCGCCCTGCTGGCGAGTCGAAAGGTTAAAGGGGAGGCAAGGTCGAACGCCGAAGGTCGGGGGAGTGTCGAGTGGCGGAGGAGATCGAACCCCATTCAGCACATTTATAAATAGCCCTGCTGATACTTCGATCACGATCGATCCCTTTCGAGAGCCTGCGCGATATTGGGACAGGCGATCGGACAAACGGTGCATTAAACCGAGAAATATGGTGGCCGTTATTTGCTATCGGGACGCGTTACGACACGGAGGCCATTAATCCACGCTGAACGCGCTCAGATCTCATAATGGTATTCGTGCCAGATCATGTCCCACATTCCATGAAAGAAGCTAGCGAGCGCGCGTATAACCTTGAATGATCGATCACAATTCAGTAGAATGGTCTGTCTTTCGCCAAGAATGTTGCTTTCGCGTCGGCTTCTCGTCAGCTGCGCTTTAATACCAAACACGGCTGGTACGTACAAAGTACAGAGTGCCTGCCTAAGTGACTAATCACGGAAGCACACTGTCGTCGCTCGATCTTAGAATTCTAATCAAAGCCCACTTCGCGAGAATAGCTAGCAAGTAAGGAAATGGCCACGGGGCAAACACGCAAATGATACAGTATCGATACAGAGCAACAGAACGACCTCTCCACTTTCTTTATCCGTTCCGTCCACTCATACGCGCCGTTTATCCAATTCACAACTGTATCTGTCGCATCGAGCGCGTACCGACGCCCAATTGCAGCGAGTGCAACAGCAATGTCCCCGAAAAAAGAAACGAACGAAACGCGGCACGGAAAAGCGCGCAGGGCAGAAGAAGGGTGTCGAGGGTTGGGCCCCGGCGGCGGCGTTGCACCCTCCAGGTTGAAAACAAGCTGCGGGGGCCGCGCGCAAATAAAAGGAAGCAGGCCGAAAGAGGGAGAGAGAGAGAGAGAGAGAGAGAGGGAGGTGATGCGCGAGAAAGCAGCAGAGGAGCAAGGGTGGCGAAAGACGAGAAGAGAGGCGAGGAACGGCACTTGGTCGCGCAGCGGTTGGAAAAGCACGTGCCGCAACGAATGCTGGTTGCCGACACTTACCCCACGTTCAACGACCCCTGGGCTGCGGGAGAGAGAGAGAGAGAGAGAGCCGGGCGAGAGCGAGAGGAGCGAGAGCAAGAGCGAACGACGAATCAACCCCTCGGGCCGCCGCCCGGGCTCCGACACTGTCTCACCACCACCGGCGGCCATCGCCGAAAACAACAAGCCCCGAGAACTTCCTACAGCTCCTATTCACCACCCCATAGAAGCTTGCCGGCCGGCCGCCGGCGAAGATGCACTAGCAAGATGGCCACCGCTCGCTGGTCCTCTCCTCCCGATGCAATGCCGCGGGAGGGGGGCGAGGAGAAGAAAGGGTGGGCGGGGGGGTGTAGATGATCGAAGGGCAGCGGATGCGGATGCGGCTGGTTCGCGGCCAGACGGCGGGTTTCGGCCAGATCGGCGGCTCCGAGGCGACACCCAGCCAGCGTGGAGTGCATCGCGCGACTGTCAAGGTGCGGGCGGGGACGGGGGTGGCGCGTGTTCCGGCGTACCAGGTGGCGCCAGCGTAGCCACTTTTCTCGATGCTCCAGGGGTGGTTGGGACGCCTGGTGGTGGATGTTCGTCGCTTGGCAACCACGAGAGATCGACCGAGTGTGCCATCCCGCCCTTCGCCCTTCGCCCTTCACCCTTCACTGTCCCCGCCCCACCCCCTCGCTCTACCAACCCTCTAACCGCGTTGTTCGCTTTCTCTCGCTCCCTCTTTCACCCTCCATCCTTCACCGTCCCTTTCTTCCCAGAGAAGGGTGGGCCACCACCCTCGCGTGTGTTCTCTAACGATGGGAATGATGCCCTCGCGACCGGCATTCCATGGTCTTGCCGAAGGGATTCCTTTTGCGGCGGGTGGAACATGTTTCGGGTGCTACCGGCTACACGCCACTTATCGCAGGGCTAAACTACTTGCCCGTGTTCCTGTATCTACGGTTTTAATCGGTTGCTCCCGAAAACTTGCACGGAACGCGGCCCTGGACTCCAGGCTCCCAACGCTCAAACGCATTACCGTCTTCATTCTATAGAGCTTTTACGACCCCGCTGTCTCTTCCACCCACAATATTTACGAACGCGATGATATCGAGCAGCTTGGATTTCAGAGCAACACTCGGGCAAACGTATCGAGCCTCCGCCATTATTTGGCTCGGCGAGTGATACCGATACTCGGTCCAATATTGCTCGCTCATCGATAACCGTTACAGCGATGTCTCAATATTTTGTTTATGCTATACGTACGCGTGGGACGCGCTGAATGGAGTACCTATGATTGGCGCAGGTATCGATGACGTCTTCTCGACTCTAACATGCATGCTGTAGCAAAAGGGGTGCCCGAGATTTCTCCGATATTCCGACGTCCACGTAACTGACAAATACGTTTGCCTATCGCCTGGCGTTACAAGTACGTACTTACGACTACTCAAATATCATAGAACAGATTCGATCGCAAATGGGTCTGCTACTCGGCGGGTAAATATTTGCACGCGCCGATTGGTCTTTGTCCAAGCAGCGAGTGCAACACCTGTGCCTGCCTCGATTTCTACCAGTCACCGTCGACTGGTTAGCTAGCTTCGAGCCGATTGGAAATTCCTTGAGGATAATTGAATTAGTTCCATCGCTGGTAGCTGCGATGCAAGCGTCGCTACGTTTTTGCATGCAGGACCTTAGTCGAAAAACGATTAGCGGACCTGTATCTTCTGGAATCAAGGGGGGACGGCCGGGGAGAGCGGGGGAGAGCGGGGGCCGTTGATAGATGAGATCGCGAAGATTTATGAGTGGGTGAACAGCGGGCAGGTCGGCTAATGAATGATGATCGCCGATTCGGAAATACTGGGCCGATGTCGCGGTGGATAGAGGATAGTACCTATATGTATATCGACGAACGAGAACGATTCTACCTCGCCCCTTTCTAGATCGTAACAGGGGAGGATTCTCCCTAATCGCGATTCCACGATCGTTCCAGGACCTTGCGTTTCTTTCAATCACGAACCGACTACTTGCTTCCTCGTCGATGGTACTAAGCTAGCGCGATCTAATTAATTCCTTCAATGTTTCCGCGTAAACGAAAATTGGAGAAGATTATTCCCGTCTCCTTTGACTGGAAGCCGCCGCGCTTCCAAGGTTTTGCTGACTTTCCGGGACTCCCACTAATTAGGGTAGGGCAGGGCTAAAAGTCGGGCGGGCAAAAAGTCCCGAATTCAAAATCTCTACTCATAAACGAGGTATTGAGTTTCGCAATATACCAATAACCGTAAAAGGCGAGAAGAAACGAAGGTGATCACAGAGACGCCAGTCGCTCTTGGACGTCCGTGCGAATTACACGACGCCTTCGTTATTTTATGTATCGAAAACTAAAAGAAATACGTCGTCTTTGTTGTTTTATACGAAGTAAACCACAGTTTAAAAGCGTATCAGCCAAGTACGTTCCTTTAGTAATGTGTGCATGATATTGTAGGAGGAAGAATAATCACTATTTTCGAAGTAGTGTACAAGTTTATTAAATAACAAAATATAAGTGATGAGAGAATATAAGACAATGCTCGCGCTGGCGACTCGCGACGATCTCGGATTTCGGAAATGTGGCAACGCACGGCAACGTCGATCGTCGCCGCTTCGGTCGCCGGCAAAAAACAGCGTCTCGCCGCCCACTACTGCTTCGACCTTTTCGCGTGTGCCCGCGTAAGCACCGGACTTCGTGGCCCCACAATATTGTTTATCGCTGAATGGTAATATTTTCTAACGTATATATCGCAGAAAATATACAGGTACCATTGGGACAAAAAGTCCCTCAGACTGAAAATATATATTTTATCATTTGTTTTCATAATAAGATGGCCAAACTATACAGTAATGGTATCAAAGTCTTTAAATAGTGTTTTTGTTTTAGTTGAGAGATTTTTTTTTAGTTTATAGTTCAAAGTGAGCCTCTGACTTATATTTTTATTTTTTTTGTAAAGAAGTCATGCATTTCTTTCAATATTGTATACCAAAAAGAATTGGTTTAATAGATATTTGTTGATTTGAAAAGAGTTTTTTATTTATTTAGTTCAATATTACGCGAAAAGACACTAGTGACTTTCTACCCTGTGCAATGGACTATTTACCCCGTGCGTGGGGCAACAAGTCCATTTTGCATTGACAAACATTTTGTGGTATAACTGAACAGAAAATAACAGTATGAACAAACGAACTTGATGAACGTTAAGCATAATAGTTATAGTTTTTACAAAATAACACCAGATATCTCTAGATTGTTAGTACTAAATTTGACATTGATTTATATGAAAAACGGAACTTTTAGTCCCACCTTACCGTACTCTTGTTCCGCGTCGGCGAAGGAGTTTGCCGCCGATCACACTTGATGGAACGTACATGTATACCCATCCTCAGAGGTTGCTGAAACGCTCGATCCGCGAGCCAAACAGCAGAGCCGTGGTAAAACTATGCACAAACGTACCTACCCCTCGACTCCTTTCGCTCCCGATTGTTCCCGTTTCACTGATTCGATCGCGCCCCCCACCCCGCCTCCGCATTAATTAAAAGCCGGCTGACCTAATTAGCTTCTTGGCAGAGACGCCCCGCGCTGTCAGGCGGCACAATGGGACACTCTTTTCAAGGATCGACCCCTCTTTGACCGTGACGATATCTCCGCCGACAGAGTCGAGGCTACATCTTCCAGCCCCTCTCCGTGATTCACGATATCTATTGGAAATGTAATTCCTATTAGTAGCGCTTCGATTCCCCGATCGGACATCGGAATGAAAACCACTCGACCGTTTCATCTGTCCCGAGGAATCGACGCTCGCCTTCTATGGTCCGTAAATCGATCAGAGCCCCGCGTTGCCTTAAAAGTTATTACACGCCAGAGACTGCGGGTGGGAAGTTTCAACGAGTCTTGGCGATTCGCGGTGTCTCGTCATTTTAACAGGAGGGTGTCCTCCACTTGTCCGGCAATCACTTGCTCGGAAGGAAAGACATTTCTACGAAAGCGTTGGTGACGGTGATGGTCGGCGGGCCGAAGGAGGAGCGTCGCCGCGTCGCGGCCGGGACAGGACGCGTCGTAACTCGCTGGCAGAGGGGAATATTCAGTGCAGTTTACCCCGCTCTCGTTGGATAAAACGCATAAATATGCAAATGTCGGCGCGCGTCCCATTTACCGGAGCCGCCCGAGTGGATTTCATTTAGCTCTCGACCAGTCCACCGGTGAGAAATAATCGTCTCCCTATGGCCGTCGCTGTCACTCCCCCCCGCCCCCACCCGTCACTTTCTTCCTCCTCATCCATTAAACTTTCTCGCCCCTGTCCACGACCCGGCTATTATAAATTCATTGGTCCGTTACGTCAGACTCTGTTTTGATCGGCGAACGAGTTTGCCACGCGGAGCTGGTCGAGGCGACGTTAAACCGAATACCTTGGCAGAAGATAATAGGAACAGTTCTTTTCTACGATCGGGATCCATAGGGGAGAATAGAGTCCAAGGGTGAATGAGAAATTCGACGAACTCAACGACTGCAGCTCTATTTCCATCGGGAACGGTAACACGCGCCCGTTTGTCGTCAGTCTCGCCCTCGATCTATCAAGGATTCCAGGCAGCGCTCCTGTTTCGAGGGTAGCTCGCAAGGGTATCTTCTGTCGAGGAAGAACGCGAGATCCAACGTAATTCCAAAGGGGATAAACAACTCCACTGGGGGGAGCGCGAGTCGCGTTTACGATCGAGCTTCATGAAAGCGCGATCGCGTCGAGTGCCGTGGAACAGGAACAGCAGAGGAGAGGACGAAGAGGTTCGTGCGTCCTGGATCGAGGATTCGAGTAATAATTTCAGGGGACGCGTCCTTTTTCCGAGAACAAACGGGAGGCGAGTGCGCCCTCGTTATTCGACGGAAGAGCGCACGCTTCGGAAGACGATACTTGTGATTTTTGACGAAGGTTGGCCGAGTGGCTGGGGAGAGGGCGCGGGAGGGTTGTCGCGCCTTTGGAGAGAAGGGCGACTGCCTGTGAGAAATGGCGAGGAGTCTCCTCTGCCGCGCGACACGCGAGTCCTTTTATCGAGGATCGCAGGGACTGGGGTATTCCTTCGAGGGAGCCTGCATCCCTGAACAACGAAGGGAATTACGAGCTGGGAGCGTCGGTGAAAGGGAACTGCGCCACGATTCCTTGCAGAAAGTACACGCTTGCGCGACAGCGAGCTTGCGGGGCAAACCGAAGTGGTTTCACGATTTCCTGTGATCAGTTATTCGAGGAGCTGAGGAATCAAGTATTTAGAGATGAGATTGAACTATTTAAGATTTACAGATGAGATGAAGGATACAGAGAAGATTCCCTCGCTATCTTGACTGGAAAGGAGACGAGCTTTTTGAAATTTTCCAGGCATCGCGTTCGAAAAGCCGGATGATGAAAATGGAGGAAGGTCTTGGCGGTGTCAGGTGAACGCGTCCGCTCTCCGTTTCATAATAACGCGACATTAACGCGACCGCGGTGAATGACGCCAGAGGAGAAACCGGCGCTAGGAGAGAATCGAGCTTTCATCGATCCCGATGCACGCTGAGAGAAACTCGTAAACAAGCAGGAAGCTTGCACCAAGATGGGGCGAGGCGTTGCGCTCACGATTCTCTGTCCGCTGGACGCCGCATCGTTTCAACGATTTACCGTCCGATTCCCTCGGGAGGAATAGAGACGGGGGACGAAGCTGGGAAGCGGAGATGGGATGGGAGCTGCCTTTGCATAGAATCGAGCCGCTGTACACGCCGCAAGAATGCTCGAGGAGCTTTCCAAGCGTGTTCCTTCCGCAAGCTTAGCTATCCTTATCTATCCACCCTCGCGATGATTGCCGAATGACCTCTCTTCGAATTGGGAGCAGCCCGATGCAAAGATTTCGCGAGCGTTCGTTAATTGGCGAGCGCAACGCTGTTTCGCGGCACGTACCAGAGCACTACCGGTCCACCGAGTGCATTTAAACGTTCGGTCCGTTTTCTTGCACAGAGGAAAGGGGTCGGGCGAAGAAAAGTAGGCGCAAGGTCTTTTCAGATTCTATCCAACTCAATTTAGTTCACTTACCGCGGGTTTGACCTCCATTTCGGCCGCCCTCCGCTTTTAATTCGCGCAGGATGTGGCACTCTCGCTCGGTCCCTTCCCCCCGTGGCCGTTAAACCCGGGGGCCCGTTAAACGGGAACCATTTAGCATCGAGGACATCGTAACCCCCTTCTTCTCTTCCGCTTTTTTCTTCCCTCTAGCCACTCGCGCGCTCTATATTCGACGGCGATATTATTTTTACAGATGGGCCCCCTCCGACGAGACAACTCGATCTCTCCGACGAGTGCTGCTCGAAGGAGAAGCGCGATTGCCAGGTATCGATCGCCACACCGCGTCTCTCGCTTAATTAAGACGTTAATGGAGACAAGCCGAAGAATCAAAGCGAATTTCACGCTTCCCCTTTCGACCCGGCGGCGAGCCATTAATTTGGCGAGGCAAAGGGCGACGCCGACCAAGGTTTAGCCGATCCGTAGCCAGTGGATCCGACGTATATTTGACGTTTGATCGATTGATCGCGGGACCACCCGCCCACGCGACCGAACCCTTGAATTTTCTTGCAGCGACCTATCGTCGGTTGTCTGCCTCCCTTCGCGTGTCCGTCTCGGAACGTCCATGTCTATCGAAATTTCATATCGAAATACTTTGCCGCGTCCCTAGGAGACAATCCTCCGCCTACTATTTCCTCTGGCTGGCAGTCAGATCGGTAACCTTGAGTGGCCGGAGTCCTCTGTCTCGGTTATAATTAAGTGGGATTAACCGACGACAGAGAGTAATGGAGATTGTCCGGGGCAGACAGTAGCAAGCAAGCCGAGTAGGAAAGTTATCGGGCGCCTATCTTGGCCAGCAAAGAACTTTCGTCGAACGCGACGAACTTTTCTTCCTCCCAGACAATGCCGGGGAATCTCGGGGCTGGATCGTAATTCACGGCGTGCACTTTTGCGAAAGCCGCGCGCAAGGGGGCAGGAAACGGCCGCGTGAGACAGGAAGGATAAGACTCTCCTGCGAGAAAGGAGAGTTAAAGGGACCGTCGCGCCGCGTCACCTCCCCTCGGAGCGGTATAACTTTAGAATCGGTTTAGTCACCTACCTTTCCTACCCACGCGCACCTTCCTTCCCACCTACTCCACCTCCCTCTTATCTGCCGATGCCGGGCTGAAGGTAGGCAGCCCGGGCATTGTTAACGACCTCCACGCGCGGAGGTGGAACCCTCGCGTAGGGGAACACCTCGTGCTCCGACGATAATCCTTGGAGCTGGCTAGAAAAGGCGCGCGAATTCGCCGGCACAGATTAGCGGTGACGACTTCGTTTCCAGTACAAGTGCTGCAGGGTTCCCAGGGGTGACAGGTCAAGGCGAAGGTTCAGACAACCGTTCCCCAGGGAGCGAGTGAACTCTGCGATTCACTGACAGGCACTTGATTCCACGTCCGACTCATGCATCCGCATCATTGCTCCTCTCGGGAAGCCAGGTGCATGCGCACAAAGGAATACCGTTCCTAGCACTCCCACCGCAGGGGAAGCTTCCTGGAGGAGTCTAGATCGAAGCGTTTCGCGGTACCAAAGAGGTGCGGACAAACCGCGGCGGGCCGCATCGGTAAACGGGAAATTTATACCAGGTCGAGTTAGGCAAGGGAGGGATGCTCTCCGAGGGAGAAGCTAGTCGTGAAATCTTCGCGAAGTTCCCTAAGACGGCGCGGAGCAGCTGCCAGTGCGCGGCTACCCGCCTAGACGCATCTCAACCGTTCGCGCGTCTGTTTGCCCCGTCCCGTTTGCGTGTGGGCGGTGAAAGGGGGAGGACGAAGGAGTAAACTGTGTTGTAGATGTAGGTAAGCCAGGACTGTAAATACCGCATCGTTGCTGCCTACCTCGCGCACCAGGGGAGGCACGTCCGGCATGGTATATCGCGTTATGCCTCATCTCGCCAGCCGTACCAGCTTCCTACGGCGCACCGGCCAAGGAGTAAAATATAATAAATCGATGCGCTACGACGATTTTAAACGGAGAATAGGCCGAGGATTCTCTCCAAGGGGCTCGCGATTAAACCATCCTCCAGCTTCGTGCGCCCGCCTGCTATTCCTTTATCCTTGGATTCGTCTCTGCCGCGGATACCCCATTGTGATCGCGGGTGGAATCCTCCCGACGCACCAACTGGGGGAAAGGTATGGCAGACTCGGGGATATACAAGGTGACCTGTAACCGATTAACCCTCCGCTGACGAAGCCCCTGGCGGGGCTTTCGAGTCTCGCGATTTTACTGTTTATTTCGATGCGCGAAATGGAAGAAGGAAGCTTAGGGGGGAGACCGCTTAGAAAAGAAGACGTGGGTCACAAATGATCCAAGGAAGATTCGAGAGTTAATGCAAGCAGTTGCAATCAGTGACGGGTTTGAAGATTTTACGTCGCTAGGTTCCTCGAATATTTTAATTTTAAAGGGTTCAGATTATTTCCAAATTAATTCAATATGGCAACTCGCATCCGAGTCTCGCAAGCCTCTGTGTTTAAACCTTTTACAAATTGTTTCGCTCACAATTTTCCGCTCCACAATATTTGTTGCTCTCTAAAAGTTGTCGGTGCCCAAAATTTGTTGCCCCGCCCCGAAAATTTATCGCTCCGCAAAACTTGTTGCTGCCACAAATTTGATGCTCCCCACAATTTGCCGCCCCGGCTGCATTCTACTTAGCCTATACCTATCCAAATCCACTCTGACAACGCCCTTCCCCCCCCCCCCCCCGGGTTCGTCGCGACTCTACATGCATTTTCAGCCAGCTCTTGGAGTATGAATTCTTCCCAAGTGCAGTGGCACACCCCATCAGAAGAGTTGCGCCCTCAAGCATACATAGACGTTGCGCCGTAACACCCTGACTTGCTCGGAAAAATTCACTCGGAAGCATATTCCGAAGTGCGCCACAGCTGCCGTACCGATATCGAGGAAACCGTTGGCGCGTGACATCCTTCCACTTCGGAGTTTTGTTCCAGACGTGGAAACTTACACGGCCGATCGGCTGAGTGACCAAAGCCGAAATCACGATTCCTCGCGGGATTGTTTCTGAATTGCGACACACGGCCAGCAGCCGGTTACGTCACCGTGTGCCCGAGAATCGGCACCGAAGCAATTCGAAGCTCGGCCCGCAGAAATCGCCGCGGTGTTCCCGATGGGGCGCGGCACTTTCTCTCCTCCCTTCTCTCTCTCTCTCTCTCTCTCTCTCTTGATCCCGCGATACGCGTCCGAGCCCGCTCGTTCTTTTCGCCTCGTTATTTACGGCGCCCGTAACGTTACGCGGAAACGGCGGATAAGTAAATTTCCTCGGCGACGATTAAATACCTGGACGTTTCGAAACGCGAGAGATCTGTCCCGCCGTAAATTACCCGCGAACCCGATTGGCTAAACAAAACGGCGCGTCCGTAAAAAAGCGATGCGACACGAGTCCGTTCGGTAAAAAGCGCCGTGGACTTTGAGGATTACGAAACCGTCGTGCTCCTCGAGATAAATCGCGGGCCGCGGTGTCTCCAAGCCAAGAGAAAAGCTCGGAAAAGTGTTCGCGTAAAAGGGACCTCGCTTGTTTGTCCGACTCGAGGAAGATTGAAAAACTGGCGCAGCGATGGGAATTTCAGTTAGCAAACGGAGCGGTGATTGATCTAATTGAAGGAATGCACAGGGGAGGCAGAGAAGGGAGGTTCGATCGCCGCTGGTTTTTGGCGACCAGCGAGGCTTGCAGCGAGAGGAGCAAGTCCCTCGCGAGGGAGTCTTTAACCTTATTCCCGTCACGTAGTTGGCGGCTGACCAAGTCCTTCCAGATATCCGTAACCGAGCTATAAGGACCCTTTAAATGTCGGCCATCCGTCTCGAGTCCTGCAACGAGTTGGCTAGCGAAATCGCTTCGCCGAGGCTCCTTTCTCGGTCAGGTATACACCTATGCGTCAACGAGATGCCGTTCTGGCTGACCTTCCGATATGCTGATCCCGTCGAATCGGTTCCTGCGTTTCATGCTCCGCGAATCAACCGAGGATTTAATCTGTAGCGAAGGCTGCGCGCGCGCGTTATCGAACCGGACGGTTGATTCGAATCCGAGAGAAACCACTCCGATCGCCGTTCGTTTGCAGAAAGATGCTCGAGTGTCTTCTCAAAGCGTAGGGACGTTCCACTCGAGAAGGGTCACTGGGACGAATCGATACAGGTCGCTTCGGTCAATCGTTTCGTCGGCCTTTCGAGACCAGTCAATCAGCGACAGCCTCGCGGGACTCGGGCGGATATCGCGTCGCTTAGAAAACAAAGTTCGCAGTTACTCCGGAACTTTCAACCCCCCGACGAATGGCGTCGTTTAAAGCCGAACCCTCGACGAAACGAAACGAAGATCCATCGGAGGACCGGAGTGCCTGGGCGCGTGTTAATCTGTTCCGAGGGATGACGAATCGCGAGCAAGGTGGACGCTCAGTTTCCATCCACGCGGCAGGGTTACAATTCCGAGTTTAATAATAGTAATCCCGGGGGAGAACGGCGCCGTTCGTGGCTAGGTGGATGCAAGCTAATTCACGATGACCGAGAGCCGTGCTGCTACTTATCATGATAACTCCCCTATACGGGGATCGGCATGGCCGCCTAAGACGGTGAAATATTTCCGCAATAACCATAATCCTCCGCCGTGGCTTCCCACGCCTCTCACCTCTTCACCAATCCCGCGACTCGCGCTTTGTAGGGCCCTCGACAGTTTCTTTCCTCCGTCTGCATATCCGAAGAAGTTGAGAAGATTTCGAATTTCGAATTTCGATATCTGGGCAGGTATCCGTGGCCGAAATTGGTTGGACATGATTCACCCCGCGGAGAAGGCGAGGGTAAAGTGAAACCGTGAGAAATAGTTAACGAACGTTCCCTCGATACCAGACTCGCGAAAAAGAGGACCACGAGCCGCGCGAATCCAAGGGGGAGGTTCGACCGAAAAGTGCGAGCCGTATTATCCTCGAGGATTTATGCGGCTCCTCTCCCAAACGCATTCATCATTCCACGGTGTCGGCGGTTCGCTTTCAACCCACTCCCCCCTCTCTCTCTCTCTCTCTCTCTCTCTCTCTCTATCTATCTAACTACAGGTCCTCTCTCCTTTGGCCTTCGAGTCTCGAGCTCTCCCCGGCTCGCCGTTTCGAGTAGAACTCTTTGCCGAACTCTGCCACGCCGTCTCCTTTTCGCGACGCGCCTCCGCACGCGCCGTCTACGCCGGCTAGACACTCTCACTCTCCTCTCCTCTCATCTCCTTTCTCTCTCACTGAGAGTCCCTGCAGCTTCAGCTTCTTATACCATTTCCACTCACATCGCTCTCGTCCCTGTGGAACCGCACGGTTCCTGATGACCTGTTTCGGGAGCAATGAGGGTTGGCACTTTCCAGAGACCCTCGTGTATGGTCCCTCGGACGTGAGAGCTTCGACAATCTGCCTGCTCGACAGGGTGGAGAAGGGTACCAACAAAAGGCGTTCGATTCGACACCTCGTCGAGCCGGTTCGCGCGAGGCTGCACTTTAGGGCGGCGCTCGTTAACGAGGCTTCGACGGCTTCTCGGTAATTAATGCGTCAACGCTTTTGTGGATAAACAGAGGGGACGTGCGCGAAAATGGACGGGCTGGTGCAGCCGCACCAGTTCTCTGAGAACAGCTGCGCGCAAAGTCACCGAACGCCCTTTTTCATTGAAAAGCTGCGGTACACTGCGACCCCATCTGCGACACACCGGGGGCGAACGCCCCAGAAACGTTCACATTTGTCGTTTTGTTCCAGAGAGCAGCGGGAATGGATCTTCGATTTTGATTGCGAGAAAGAGCCAAGTGGTGCTGAATTCTTTCTTTAAAAAACTACTTTGGTTTAGCATGCAGTTGGAAGACGCGTCGCGTCGTCTCCCAGAAAGCAGCTCTTGAAACGAGACGAGCCCAGGCTTACGTAAATCGACCGCACGCACGCCGCGGGAGGAGGCGGTTCAACGCTCGGAGTTTTTCGAATCGGTCGTTCGCCGGGGCCGAAATTTGCATTTAAAACCACGGCCGGGGGCAAGGAAAATAAAAGGAAGCGCACGGCGCGCGATTTGACGAGCTCAGACGCGTCGGGATAAAAGGATCGTAGTCGGCGGAGACCAGAGTAAAAAGAACCAAGCAGAACGAAAGGACCGGTCGATGTTCACCGAGAACAACGCCACTCCGTGCTGGAGAACGCTTCGACCCGATCAACGAGTCAACACTGTAACCCACGCGCGCTTTATTGGCCGGCTCGAGCTGATTGCTGGCAAAGCAACTTCGGTAACCCGAAAGTTTCGAGTTTTTTTCAATTGTGCAGGTTTCCAGGGGACCTTAACTAAAGGGTCAAATCATTTTTCTTTTCCGCTACATTCTGGTTCTTTAAACTTTTGTCATGTAAGGGGTATTCTATGTTACCGGTCGAACGAGAGGTTCGATATTGTACAGATTTTAATGTCTTTTTTGTTAAATGTTTATTATTCCTTGCTATACAGAATTGTACTTTTCATATTTCCAAACTATAATTACAATTGTGTGGATTTCAGTCGCAATTTTTGTGTCTCGGTGAGAACGATGCGGAAGTTCTTCTTGGTGACAAAGTGGTTCTAAAGCGATAAAAATAGAATGATTGTGTGCTATAGGAGTGTGCGCATAAAGTGGACTAGAATTATTGATTTATTAATGGTGGTTAGAAAATTGCGGCCTTGTAAAGAACAAGTTCTGGACTTTCTGCCTATTTTTCGATGTTTCTTGTGGATGGGAGAAAAAATATTTTTGATACCTGAATCATTCTAGACGACTTTATGCCTACACCCCTGTAGAACATAATCATACCATTTTTATTATTTTGGGACCACTTTAAGCCCGAGGAGGACTTCCGCAGAGGGCCGGTGTTGTCACCGAGGCACTAACATTTATAAATCCACACATTTGTAATTACAGCAAGGAATAATAAACATTTAACAAAAGAAATAGATTAAAATCCGTACATTATTTTTAAAACAGAAATTCATGAAAATGTAGAAAGTTCTATTAAGGTTCCCCCTCAAAGCTGCAAAGTTTCAATAAATTTGAATTCTCGGCTTACCGAAGTTCCCTTGCGAGTTCGATTTCGATGAGGAGCGATGTGAGGGAGATTTCCCCTTTGCTTTTTGGAGTGCTCATCAATGGAACTTACACGATGGTTCCCCGAGCAGTATCGCGTTGAAAGCTCGCGGCACACCGAAGCAGCTGTTTCGCTACGTAGCTCCGGGAGCCTCGACAGGAATCTCCAATTTCTCGGCGGATCTGTTCGCAGGTCCATAAGCAACGCGGGTGATTCGAGGTGAACGGAGAAGAGGCTGTAGCGCGCAGGCAAGGCCGGCTGAGAGAAGGAGAGAAATTTCGGTTTTTCACCACGAGTAAAACCACCTGCCAGCGCGAATCTCCGCATAAATTCTCCTCTCCCCGGCCAATAAATCCTGCGTGGGCCCCTCTTCTTGGTTGTAAAACGTCGCGTCGGCGAGCCAGCGTTATATTCGCTATCCACCGGAACTCTGCCCTCCCAGACCTCTTCGTCCTCCTCCTCGCTACTCGTCCAGACGCCGCGGTGCCCGACGCTTTCTTACCCCCTCGCCCGTCTCAAGGAGGAACATCGTGCTTTTCACGGACACCAGTCTCCCCTCCTCCTCGCGCCCCTCGACAAGCTAAGCAACGAAATGGCCCTCGCGGTTTAATTAAAATCTGTGATCCTCCTCGCGAACCGTCAACCACCTAATACACGAATCCCAAACCCCGCGATCGGTCCCTCTGCCTTATCTTCGATCAAATACCGTTGTTTATCGATTCTCGGATCCGCGGGTGCGCAGAGATCGCAGGTGATCGCAGTACGACGCGATGATTCTTCGAGCGCACAAAGGTGGCGGCGTGGACGAGGCGGGGAGGAGGTAAAAGCGTAGAGCGGTGGCACGAAAAGAAAAGCGAAGGGAGGAAGAGGCTGGACGGTTGCGCGCACGGGGCTCGCCTTGTTTTTCCAGCCGCGGTATTCATTTCAAGGACAGGAGAAACATTTCGATCGGTTGTAAGGGCGATTCTCGGCGCAGATTTTCTGCGGGGCAGCTAGCAAAAGGATGCACTAAATCTTGCCCGGATATCTCGCGAGTATATCAGAGTCAGTGTGGCAGCGGGGTGCCCGACGCGGCTGCGCTGCGCGCTCCGCGGTGAAACAACGCGCCTGGAGAGACTGAGAGCAACAGAGGGGATAAAGGAACAGGGGAGGGAGGGGGAGGGAGGGAGAGGGGGGTGCTGTTGCAATTGCTGCTTCTGCTGTTGCACCGCGTCCCCGTGGTTGCATTCTAGCTGCTGCCGGTTGCTGCCGTTGCTTCGATCAGGCACGTATCGACCGTTTCTGCGAATCTTTTCGCGAGATGCATCCTCGACCCTTGGACGCCGTGAGAGGATGCACCTGGCGATGCAGAGACGCCTCCGAGCGCTTCGCGCTGCCTGCTCCCCCAACGTTTAATAAATCGAGCGTCCTTCGAGCCGGCTGGAAGCCTGCGAGGGCCTAGACCGGCTCGAAAAACCGCATCGAATTCTCTCATCATCAACGCCCCAAGTCCCACTGCCGGGGAAAAACGATTCCCGATCGCCGTTTTCACCGGCCAACGTCGTAAATTCCACGAGCGAACCTGACGAGGTGCCCGACGGTGTTCCGGGATCCTCATCGATATCCCCGCTGGGGTGGCTTCCCTTCTCGCACGGAAATACAGTGCTGTTTAAAAGTCTTACGAACGGAGCTTTCGATGCTTTTAACACTTAACTCCCAGTGATGGACTCACCGGTGCAACACTTGTTTTAAAAGTGCGTTAAATTCTATCGCCCGTTTATATTTAATACTTAAGTATAGTGATTATAGTAATTATAGAATATACAAGAAAATCAAACATTCAAAGTCATTCTCTTCAAAAATTTATTTTGCATTATTATATAGAAAAATAATAATAATAATAAAAGAAATCGATATTTTCCATTTCAATATAATAAGACGAGATATTATTTTTTTTATAATACTGATCTAGAATAAATTTTTTAAGAAAATGTTTGATTTTCTTACATATTCTATAATTACTATAATTATTCACTCTCACACTTTTGAAATAACGGTTAAAAGTCTGGGCGTTAAAGGGTTAATTTAAAGTGGCAAGTAAAGGAAAATTTGTCACAGTTCCCCAATAAATTTGCAACGTTACGAACGACGGTGTGCCTAAGAAACAACGACAGAAAATCATCCCCCTCGCGTTAGCCGCGAAGCTGAAAGTTTGAAACAATGCAACTGCAGATGTACCGATTTAATGTACATCCCAGGTGGATGGGCCGGGATGCGTCCGATCACGGTGACCGCCTCAGCTTCCGCGGTATCGGTGTATCGATAAACGATACCGGAAAGCGGAGCGTCGGACCCGCGCGAAAGTGCCCCACCGGTCGAATCGATACGGCCCTGGGTTCACTGCACCGAGTTAGAAGCGTTCGCCGGGTACAATGGAGCTGGCGCTGTGACCCCCGATGACCCAAAAGTCCGAATCTCAGGGTTAAAACGACCTGGTTGTCGGCTATCCCAGCTCGGCGAGCGCGCGATCTCTCCGCCGCGGTAGGAGCGAGGAACGCGAACGACCGAGCGAAAGGGGAAGGGAAAAGGTAGGACGCGAGAGTGCATTATGCGCGCGTACACGCGCGTCGGCTCGCGGAGATGTGGCAGGGTGCGTGTAAAGGCGGCGGAGGAGTCTCCTTATCCCGAAAGAACCGCCGCGGATACCGCGGCGAGGATACACCGACCTAATGGGCCTCCATTTCAACGGTGCCTGGTCCCATTAAATTCGCACACGAGCCTCGCTATCTGCCTGTTACTCGGAATTATCGTCGCCTGCATAAATATACATCGAGAGCCCGCGTTACTTTCGGCCGCCGCGAATCCGTTACTCCTGTTCTCCAATGCTCAAGCCGCCGACAAGGACACGATGCAAGAGGAAAGGGACCCACCCAGTTCGCGCAGATTTCGGCGCTGAGTACACTTTCCCTCGGTGCGCGCGGGATGAAGTAATTCGGGGAATTACTTTTACCTGCGCGAGGCCGCGGGTACGGCTCGGTCGACCTTGAAATTTCGAAGAGTGGCTCGCACGAGAAGGGGAGAGTGGTTTGGCCAGAAACTCGGGGCATCGTCGTCTCGTCGATCCATCGCGCTGACGAGCACCGACACTGAATGCGCGACGCGCGATACACGGCGAAGAAAGTGCATCCAGTAACCGAGAGGCCTGCTTCCAGAACTACGCCTCCACTGTTTTATACACGCTTTAGGATCGTAGTTTTCGTGGGCCAACCAAAGGGTCCAAGGGACACGATAAGGAATTCTTCTTAAAGAATCCTCCTCGCAGGAGGATTCGCGGAGAGTGTCGAGACCCACTGATACATTGGCACGCGAACGAATCCTCTGTATCTCCTCCCCCTCGTGTCTGTTTCAGGACGTGGCAGGTCTTCTGCATAGGCATATCCTGCCAGTCTCTTTCCGAGCGCGAGCTTTCCAAGCTTTTTTCATACTTTTTGCGGACCGTGCTTTATCCTTTTTAGCATCCCCCACCAGCCACCGCTCTGCGAGTCTTTTTAACTTGGCTCGTTTTGTTTGCCGCTTCTTCGGGGCTTCATCCTCCACCTGTTTCAATCCACCCCACACCCCTCTGCCAGCCTGCCTCGCTCCTCAAGGATTTTCCTGGCTCCTTCGTTCCTACGCTCCACCCCCGCCGCTCCTCCGTCTTCCACGTTGGATCCTTTTAATCACCGTCGTTTCATTTCGCGACTGTCGTTCATCTTGCTTCGATCCTTCGTCTTTTTTCACCCGCTCCTCCACGCTTCTTTCCATCCTGCTCGTTTCTTTTCCCTCACCGACGGTGGATCCCCAGTGTCCATCCCCACGTTCCACTTTCAGCGTTTTTCTTCCCGGCTGGTTTTCACCTTTGCTCTACGTTCCGTTATACCCTCTTCGTTCTTGCTTCGACCCACTACTCTTTCTTTCCTTCTACTTTATCGATTTCTCGCAGCCGTTCGCCTCGAAAGGGCACTCGATGCCTCTCCCTTTCGGGGGCTCTTCCCCCACCCCCGTTCCAACCCCTTTTCTTTCCTCGTTAATCCTAAACCTTTTATTGCGCCAACTCTGGCCATTTCGCCGCAGGATTTTCGACAGATTACAGGCAACTCCGCCTATCCACGCTGATTCTTTTAAATCCCTTCAACCACGATCCATCTGCCTCGCGACCAACCTTTGCCCCCGAAGGAGCACGCGAGTGGGGGGAATCGAGTGGCGGAGACGAGAAGACACAATTTCAAAGACCCCCTTTTTAATTAAGCGGGCAAACGAGCTTTCGACGACGACACGGCTCACCGATAAACCTTTAATGACAGCCGAGCCCTCCTCGACCGGGATCCTCTCCCGTTGTTAAACCCCCTTTTTCCCTATCCCCGCTTCTCCGTCGGTTATTATTTCTCCTTTCTTCCATATCGGGCTACCGTGCAATCTCAAAGTTCGCCTTCGAGTCCGCGCAGCCCGTGCGCCTCCGGCGAGCTTCACTTGCAGCGATACGTTTCTGTAACCGTGTTCCTCTCCGGCAGAGTTCATTTCAACGACGAGCAGGGAAAACCGCTTCGAGGGTGTTTCGAAATTTTCTGAAAGCAATTCGACGGTCGCTAGTCCGCGTAGGACATCGCGAACAATGGAATAATTTTCTTTCCCGTATATTCCTCGACTCGGGAGAAAAGTAAGGCGTTTGAACGAAAATTCAGCGGAATCGGTGGCTGAAGATTTCCATTCCTCTGCGAACGTTTTTCTAGGAAAATTGAAAGTAGCCCGCCCATTTGAGAGGGGGGAAGCAACGCACCAGGCAGATTTCACACCGCGCGAACGATCTATTTATTTCTGGCACGTGTGCGCCTATGTAAGCACGCGACATGCGGAATCCTCGAGTGACGAGCAAGCATCCGCAGTGCGGATCTCTCGCTGGTACATGCGGGGACGCGGCCAGACAGATACGACGCTTGTACAATGCTGGCAAAGCCTGTCTGATCGCGAGAATCTGCATGAATGGAGTGAGGAGTCTACCGTTGGCATCCACGATTTCAGCCACTTACCCTCGGCTGACGTGTTGCGCGCGTGTCGACTCGGACTTTTTAAAGGGTAACTGCTGTCTTATATTAAACAGATTGATTTCCAACGCAGGGGGATTTAAGGTCTAGGCGCACGTATCAGTTCAAGTCCTCTTTTCATTAGAATCGTTAAAAGTATTAAATAATATGAAATATAAAAATTGCCTTTTCATTACCCGAATGGATTATTGCCGTCTTTGCCTTTATGACTCTAATGCTTATTTTTAATACTAAATCATCACGGAATTGATATGTGCGCATACAGCTGAAAAGTTCCGTGGAGCTAACTAGATATACTACTAGTGGTTCCCAAGCCTTTTTAAGCCGCGATCCCTCTTGTATTACATACCTCTAAGGTAAGGTAAATTTAATAAGGTAAAGAAAGCATATTAAATTTAGGTGTTGCAGAATATAATTCTAACTTGATAATTAAAATAAATAAGCGCTAAAAATACTTTGATCGAGAACCAGTGTCCATCGATCCCCGACTGGACGTAAACGGTGGCCGAAGGGATCACTCTGTTCCGAGCGCGTCTCCTCGGCGACAGTGTAGGCTGGACGTGAAAAGTCCCGTAAATAGACGGCGCAGCGAGGCGACGTCGGGGAAACCGGAAGCTGTAGCGCGACGGAAGCTCCGAGGGAAAGTGGGATCTCGGGTCGTTGTCGTATCTGCGCGCAGGAAGACGGGGTCGTCGAAACCTCCAGCACAGAGAGGACCAAAAGGTCTGCATTTCTGTGGCGCTGTCCAAAGAGCACGAGAGAAACAAGAACACGTAGCCCCGTGTACCGTGTCGCGTGGTATTCTTACGCGCCCCGCTCGCGCTGAAACGAGCCGCGACGATAACGTGCCGAGGTGTACGCCGAGGGAATTAAACGCGTTTAATGGATCCGTTTGCCTCTTAACCGAACGTCGAGGTTAGCGGAGACGATGTTGCAACGGGGACGTTACTGGGGGCATAAAATTAAGCCCTCCGCCCGGAGTGGATTCGGATTATACGACTTGGCGGTTAATAACTGTCGCTGCACGTTCCATAAACGCCGCGGCGGGGCGAACAGGCGCAGTTCCTTAATACGCGACCGGGGCCGACCTATCACGCGCTGATCTACGCGGATTTACAGGTAAATAAACGCCTCGTTCCGTGGTGTACAGCTGGTCCGAAAGCTATCGGGACGCCTCCGGCTAACGGGCGTCTAATGTCCCGGGACGGAGAAAAAAGCGCCCGCGCTCGTAAACGGTCCACCGCGGAGGAATTCAATTAGGACACAAATGGCGGAACGGTAGAGCCGAGGTAGCGTTCCAGGCGGCGATTAAACGATCCTCGTAGCTGCCACTTAGTTCGCAGATTATTCGTATACCCTTTTAGAGAGCGAGATGGAAGGATCTCGGCTCCCTCCGACGATTCGGTAGATCCTAACGACCCTTGCTCGTGAACAAGACTGTAGGGACGCGCGTACGGGGCGCCAGCGAGCATTATATCGGCACGCACGACACGGTTCGTGCAATTACGTGTAACAAAGCAGCTCGGTTCTGTGCTAATTAATGGTAGTCGCGGCGTGTCGCTGGGCAACTCGCGCGACGATCGCCCCGGCTAGATATCGCTCGAGTCCGCGCCGCAAGGGGCGGTCTGGAAAATTTCGCGAAATTAAATTAACCGCCCCTCGGTTGGCCAGCAGGTTTCTGCGTGCAAACGCGCTCTTGGCGAAATTTGCATCCGCGGCTCCACAAGTTGGCGCGATCGAGGACGAGGAGCAAACAGAATCTCACGATCAGCGTGCATGGAAGATGTAACGAGATCCAACCAACACTCCACTCCCAGGGGAGGAAGCCTTCTCCGCGCGCCCCACGTTAATGGAGTAACGTTTAATTGCTGTTTCGAAGACACGCGCCTGTTTCATAGACGGCCCTATTCTGGACCGGGCTATTGATCTGGCTGAGGGGATGGATGGAGGAAACAGCGACGCGATAGAGGAGGGAGTAGAAGCAAGGGGGTGCTGGTAGACGCGTATCTAAATTCGGCGACGTTACCCGTCTAGCTGCACGCGCTTCCTGGACCGTCGTGTCCGGGAATTCAGCCGCCGAGACGTACGATCCACTCGGGGGAAGGCGAAAGAGCCGCGGACGAGGGTGCTTGTAAAGCAGCCGAGCATGGAGGGTGGCTCGATCGACAGGGAGCTTGCACCGCGAGAGTTGCATTTTGAAAAATCTTCGACCATCGACGTACCCCAAGAGCAAAGTTTTGCTCAACATTTTCCTGGCTGCAGGGAAACGCCCTTTGATCCCTCGCGACAGTCCACGCGTCGAGGCTCCCGCGACTAACCCTTTGTCGCGGACGAGCTGCTCGTCAGATCGGCAGGTACTGTACGAGCAGGGGAGAAAGAAGGCAAGGACGCGTTGCGTTGTCGTCTCTTGTTCCTCCGCGTTTTAGCTCGTCAGAGCGGAAGGGACCGGCGATGACAGGCCACTGGGATCCGAGGCGACGGCATCTGTCGATACAGACTTCAGGGTGCCTGTTGGAGAACCCGGTGAACTCTTGAGCGCAGAGATAGTGGGACACTCGACTCCGAAGAATTTATCAAAGGCGGAGTGAGGTTGGCGCGAGCAACAGCCGCCTGGCTGTTCTGTTGCTGGTGGAGCGGAGCGGAGCGGAGCGGAGCCGTGGAGTTTCAATTAGATCTGGTCATAATAATGCTCGATCCCGACCGGGCATGGCGGCCGATGGTTGATGACCCTCCTGGACCCCACCAGAGGAGATACCCACCCCGAAGGGTTCAGGCCTTTTCTTCCACCTTCGTGATACCGAGTTGTTAGTCACGGCGTTTCCGGGTTGCAGAACGAGATTCTTTCTACCGATCACGACGTGTCACGCCACGGCCTCGTGTTTTCTGTCTCCTTCCTCCTCTATACTCGGAACGATCGTCGCCTCGGGTCGGTTCGGCACCGATGCAACGGACGGATGGACCCAGGCCGACGTAATTATCATTGCTATTATTCAACGGCTAAAAGTACCCTTTCATTTCCAATAACTCTTCGAGGAAACGCGATATGAATAAATAAAGCAGCGGGACGGGCTAATTACGATTCATTATTGTACGCGATGTCCGCGCGATACCATCCTTAATACATCATTATTCAGCATGGACTCGACTTAAACGATTATGAAACGTGTCGCTGGGGCTTTGCTGTACTCTCGCGTTGCTTCTTCCAGGAAGAAGATTACATTTATTTTCCTCTCCCCGTTTCTAGCTGTCCTCGCGTTGCACCGCTTTGCAAATCCACAGCTCTATCAATGGATTATTAAGTAAATAGTGTATCATCCGATACATAGGTGACATTGCTTTAAACTATCAATTATTTGATAGAAGAAGATGGCGTATTGTTTGAAATTTAAGAATTGTAAAGAAGAAAGTAAACAAGTGACTACTCAAAGCGACAAAGTTTATCGTCAAAATAATGCGTGGCGTTGAATTAGCTCTCGTTTCGTTATAAGTTTTCTAAAGTTGCATATAAATTTCGTGTACGCAAATTATCTTATCTGCCTTATTTACTTCTGACATGATTTTTAACAAGATCGTATATGCCTTTTATTGGGTATTTATGTTTCAATTCAATTATATATTTAGCAAAAACTAGTATCGAACAGTATAATATAGAAATCTCGGAAATCTTGTTAACTTCTTTAAAAAGAAATCACTATCGTAATTTGATGCGTAGTAATGTGGTCGGCTATGATTTCTAAAAGTATTTTCCTCGGTAATAGCAAAACTACCCGAGACTCGACAAAGATAAATTCTTGGGGGGCGAAACTTGGACGCCAGGAAAAGTAAACGTACAGATGTTCGACACCACTGCAATGTCAGTTTGACACAGATTTCTTTCAGCCCCCGAATCCATCGCGATGGACCGATCTGAGCAGTTCCCTACTCCCGCGAGAGAGAAATGGACGAGCCTCCAATATCTGAAACTACTGCCCGGCTATCTCGAGAATCCAGCCACACCAAACCGAAACTGTACGCGATCCACAGGATTTACCCGTAATTGCGGCAAATCGTCGACGGAAACGACAAATCGCCGTGGTTCGGCCGCTACAGAGGAAGCTCGACGACGTATCTGGGTGATCGGACCAGTTTCCTTGAGGGAGGTCCTCGCTGAAAAGAAATTCATCAGCCCGGAAAGGCTTCGCTGACAAGGAAACCTTCCCAGCCCGAAAATTCTGATTCTAATGAAATCTCGCGTGAAAGTAGAACATCATCTTGGAGTACGCGGAGAGCTATTTTTTTCTGTGTGTGCTCTGCGAGAAGATTCACTGAGAGTATCGACAATGGACATCGAATAGCGACAGTTAGAAAATGATAGAGAGTCGAAGAAAATTCACAGAATGCAATCTTTAACGCGAATCGAAGTGCTCTTCCGGAGGAACGAACAACGCTTGATGGATTATGGATTTCCGTTTCCTCCTCGGATTCGTGTTTTCATTTTCTACCGCGCCGCTCGATAACCGGTGTCGTGACCGAAGGAACGCCTAATCTCAGCGAAACCTTAGGGTCTCGGGTATTAAGATCGAGCGTTGCCCGCGAGAAGATAAGTGGGCCTTTGTTCCCCTCGGTGAAACACACCGAGCCGCCGTAGATTCTGGCGCTGGGGCAGGGAGTTGCGCAAAACGCGCCACGCGAATAAGGGTCCCACGGCCAAACGGACAATTCCCATTTCTGCGATTTACGCTAACTACCTCGATCCCCCTATCTCCATGTCCAGTAAAAATCTGTCCAGCAACTGGGGAACACAGAGCACCGCCCTCGCCGATCGGGTAACCGCGATTCTGACGCAGAGCAGAATTGTTGCGACTTTAACGGTTGAAGGAACGATGGTGGAAAACTGCCAAAGAAGCCCGGGGAAAGTTGGTCCGCCTGGATTAGCAGGGAAATGTATCTACGGCTGGAATTTAATTAGCTCGACAGGATTCGGGAGCAACATACGGCTTGTTGACGCACAATTTTCGAGCCTCCGCCGCGGCTTGTCCCATTGTCCGCGAATAATGGCACCGACAATGGTTTTACACGCGTGTGGTGCCGATTATGTCACGTACCGCCACGCGTGGAATGCATACAAAGAAAAGCGTCCCTCCGCGGCCCCACGTGTCCCTAGGCTTCTCGGAGCGGCGTTTCCATCGGGCCCTGGGCTGCTGGCACGCTCGCGAGCAGCATTCTCATCGTCACGACCGTAGCCGCGGTGGCAGACGTGAGAAAGAGGAAGTCGTCGATCCCTCGGGCATCGATGGAACGCGGGGACCAAAGCAAACAACCTTTAACGCGCCCCGAAAGCAGATGAGCCGGCGATTCTGTTCCAACATGCAAATGTCATTGTGCTGGGGGACAGAGGCTCGGAAATAGTTGGCTAACGATCAATGGGACACTGGCGGAGCGTCGAGCTGCTTTTCCGTTCGCAGCTCAAGCACAGAAGCTTCTGGCGTCTCCCGCTTTGCCAAGCCCCTTGTTTTAGGCTCTTCGCAACAACATCTCCTGCAGCTAACCTCTCCTGATATCTAAACAAGCCAGACGGAAAGCTCGAGGCGTGGAGAATTTATCGTTGTAGCCGACATTCGATGGGTGTGCCACGGGCTCCAATCGCGATTGCTAGCCATTGTCGGGCAGCAAACAAGTCCGCACATCGGCCGATTCAGCAGCGACCGGCGCGGCGGCGTCGCGGTGTAGTATTACGAGAGCGCCACGGCGACCAGCTCGTCCCGTCATAGATTCATTCACTGGACGATTCGAATCGAGAGGAGACGTGGGGCATCGTGAATGTGAATCGCGAGAAACCAGGAGGCCACGATCCCCGCACCGATCACTCCCACGGCGTTCGCCGCGTTATCTAAGCGACTCTTACAAGCCTGTACGATCGCCTACAAATTACAGATATCCCGTGTGAACTTCTTCCGCCCAGCTGACGCTGTCGTGCGCGCCTTTTGCATCTTGCACGTTCAGTTTCTTTCAATTTTACATCCACGCGGTTTAAGCGCCTAAAAGGAGCCCGAACCGAGCGATACTCGGCCAATTTTCCCGCATCTAGCAATCCCTTTCTATTCGCGTGGCCACGGCGTCCTGCGACCTACTGGAAGCCTCGCTCGTGCCTTTCCAACGGAAGTGTGAGAACCTGCGGATCGAAAGGTTTCGACACGGTTCACCGGCTAATTAGAATTTCCATGAGCGGAGAGGACCGCGATTCGTTCGCAGGAAAAGTCTCATCAACGCCGCGAAACGTCATCCTCTCGAATAATTCATTGTCTCCTCGCTTCTACTCTTCCTAATTACCTCATCTGCGTACGGGATCGTTAAGACGTTTTTCCTCTGGGAAATCTATTTGTTCGTTCCCGTTGCTCGCGTTGGCCACTTCCTCCATGCTCATCGACCTCGCAATTTCAACTTCATTCGGACTCGAGGGAAACCGCTCTCGAAGGAGCGGCCGGAATGGTCTGATGGCGGGCAAATTATCGTCGGCGCGAGCACGCGCCGCTCCACGAGCTTTCGCGGTGCATCCAGGTGTGGAGCAGTCTGTAGGTCAGTTACGCTGTTACTGTTACCGTCCTGGCGATTACCGGTTATCGCACGCCAACCACGGCAACGGTACGCGCAGAGCTTGGTCCGAGGTGGAATTCTCCTTTGAGCGCCAACTCGGCCGCCTCGTTCATCGAAATCACTCGTACCCTCCAAGCCAAGGGAGTTCCTTGAGTTTGCGGTGCCCGGCGTGCGAAACTTCCGCGAGTCCGGCGGTCAGCCGGCATCCTCGCCGCTCCAGTTTCTCTTGGCAGCTGCGGCGATCGCTGCTTACTTCTTTTCAATGATTCGCCAGGGTATTTATTTTAGCGCTTCTCACTTGCCACGGAAGGTATCAATTGCGTGGTGATATTTACCGTTATTATAGCGATTATAATGTTATCCATCACTATACAGGTCGAATCTTGGGACCTCTTGGCGATTCTCTGGATTTTTTCTCGGGATCAACCTATTCCTTTAACAAGGCCCTTGATAAACATATGTAACCTCGCTGTGTATTACTACTTCTTTTTCTCTCCTTTTTTTTTCTTTTTTGTCTTTTTCTCTGTTTTCTCTTATACACCAATGGGACTTTATCCCGAATATAAATAAATAAATAAATAAATAATGATTACATGTGCTCTATCGTATTTTGTGTAAGTATAGGTACTCGGGCTGTCTTCTGTTAGGTAATAAATAAATAAGAAGACATATTTCTTGTTTCCGCATATGGTGGGTAATTAAATGCGATACGGGCGCACAGCGTACTTCTACTTTTTATTACACTTTATTTTAATCATCCACATGCTTAGATACGGGAGATAGCGTTCAACACAGCTGCAAATCTTTGTAAGCGACATGTAAATTACCAAGTTCCTGTTGCAACAAAGTGGACCTCCAGCAGACAGATGAGAGCCAGATAAGAAGACGCAAAGCGGTATCTGTTGCAGAGCGAAAACTCCTTCTCGACCTGATACTAAATAAATACTGGAAGCGTTAAAACTCGTGGCTCGGGTAGTTGCACCTTCCCCGCACATTTCCAACCCTTCCCGTACCATCCCGCCGCCAAAGGGTTAATCGCCCTTTCGCTCCACTTGCGTGTCGTTCGCGCCATCGCCGCGGTGCACTCACCCCATCCTTGTACCGGGGCTATTTTTATTTTCAATTTCCCTGTCGCATCGATCGGCGCGGCCCCAGTTTTCTCGAATTCGAGGATCGACGCCTCAGCAATCTCGACGAGACAGACACGAAAAGGCTGATCTCCCTCGTCACCCTCGGCGGTTAGAGGGACCGAACAGATAGCCCGCCAGCGATAATTCCAGGCATCGAGGCATCATTATGACTAATGAGCTAGGCGGGACGGGGCTCTTTGATCCACGGCGCGCTCGCGAGACGAACAACCAGATAAATGGGGGATCGAGACAAAACGTTGGGGCCGAATTACATCGACCACACCCACCCTCGATCCCCCTCGCGTATATCGGCCCTTTTAGTCGACCCAGGGGCCCCACCATTGATTTCGACACCTCTCCCCGAGTCGCGATTTTTTCCCTCTTTTCCCTTCGGGGCGGAAATTTATTTACGTTTCCAAGTGACACAGTCTGTGCGGGCAATTATCGGCAATCCAGTTTGATGAATTCAATTAATTCCACTTAGCGAGTGAATTAATATCGCGAGGGGGCTACTAATCGCGAGTCGATGCGGAGTTTCGTTAAGGAGCAACAAAGAACTAAGTGGTTTCGCGATCTCGCAAGTATCTCGCGCCTGGGAAGCGCCGCAAAAGTCCGCTGACTGGCACGTTCCGTATTTAGTTCTGCGTACATCCGATGCAACGTGCATGACATAGGGCTCGGGCTAGCAGCGAGCATCGGCATGCAGAGCTGGTGGGTCACGGCAGCCTGTTCCTCGCAGCCGATTCGAGTCGTGCACGAGCAAAGCGCGTCGCACCGCGCGTTCACCTCGTCATTCACGGGAAGAAAAATCGAGGAATCGAGGAATCGAGGAATCGTGGATCAAGAGGGACTATTACCACTCCGTCACTCCGAACAAAGTAATCCCGGAATCTCCACCTTCCACATATTCCGCTAAAAGTGCACGTGAGCAGAGAAGAACCGTTCTACGGACCACTCCCTCCCTCGTAGCAATATCCAGTACTGGAAACATTTATTGCATCGCGGGAATACTCAGCGTGTATTCACTTCCGCCTCGTTTAGTATGTATTAGTATTCGGAATTGTTGACGAGACATACCGATTGCTTCCTAGCACGCGCATTCGGGAGCGGTGCAATAAATAATTCCCGTGCTGTACATAGGTATAACTGGCCGGAACGAAAACGTTAACAAAGTGCCGGCCCGACCACGAGCGCTCCAGTTCGTTACCGCTCATTGCGAATTCACCAATTCCAGGCTGCTACGAAAATTTCGTCCCTCTGGGCACGCTTCGTACATGCACGAGCGAGCGATTAGGGACCGGCGGCCAAAGGAACACCGAAATCACGAGCGAGCCACGACCGAGGTTTATTCAGGGTGCGTACCCTTGTGTATCGGTGGACGGGGCCAGTCCAGTCCTCGTGGACCCCGTAATTATAAGGGACCGGTTTCCTCTGGACCGTAGTACACCGTACGTTCTTGCTGTTCTACCGTTTGCGCGTGCGTGTTTGTCCTATCAGCTTCGATATTAAACTTCTGGCTGGGTGGACTGGCCTGCAAGAACTAGCGCGATTCCTGCGAAGAAAATCCGAATGCGAGTGGCGTGGAAAGCAGGGACACGGGGTAGATAGGCGGGTAAAGCCAGAGTATCGTTGGCCAGACGAGATTCCGCGAACACCCAGGCACGCTGCAATCGGAATCCTTTCACGGTCGAGCGTGAGCGAGCGGAAGGCTACGGGGATTTCTAATGCTCGCCCGTGGTCAGAATTGCCGGAGCCGCGTTAATAAACCGCCGGTTAAGCCTGGTATCGCGTGTCGCGAGATACCAGCCGGCTGAGTCATGCCAGAACGCGGGCCGTGTTCGGTAAGAGTTCGATCGGCCGTGCTTCGATTTCTTCGTTGCCTTCGATACGAAGGTAATTCCAGCGCCGTCGGCTCCCACGGCTTCGTTCCTCCGAAGCAACTCGAAGCGTGCGAGCGGTGCGCGTGCACGTCGAGCACGCCGAGCACGCCGCGTCCAGAAACGGCCACGCGATGCCTGCAGCTAAGTCCGTCTCCTAATGTCCGGAGGAAAGAGTTTTGAAAGCTCGCGTGGAAGCTAGCATGGCTAGTCGCCGACACGAGGCATCAAACGCGCGTGGGCGTCTCGAATCTACTATGCAATCCTGTTAGATCCTATTATTCAGCGAGAGGAAATCCTGTCTTTCGCGACTCGTTTCGGTGCCGCGGATCTGGCCAGCGATCGACCGCGGGCCCAGCGTTGGTGATCGAAAAGGAGAATCGCGAGAGTGCGCGACCTATATGGAGACCTATCCTTTTTGCTGGCGGCAGCTATTGGGAATTCGACGTTGCGCTCGGATTAACACTGTGGTTTCGACGTCGTCGCAGTCCCGGCAAGGGAAAACCAGTTGAATTAGCAGGATCGATGGGTGCTCGCGGGCACGTGCCTCGAATGCTGCTAACATTGGAAGGGGAACGAGGGCCGGCGAGTGATCGGTGATTCTGAATCTCGACGGGTTCGGGGACCGCGCGACACGCGGAGCCGGGCTTGTTTCGTGACGTCGAGTCGTTACGTTCGAAAAGCTGAGCGGTGTTCCAGGCCGAATACCAGCTGGCGCGTTCGCAGGGACAAGGTCGTGCTTTCACGAGCGGCGTTCTTATTAATTCGTAAGCTCGATCGCCGGCGGCGATAAGACACGACAGTAAGAGGGCTGAAAGTGGGGCAGAGCGGGACGCGATCCGCGATCCGCGATCCGCGATCCGCGCACAATACGGGACCGCACAATGCAAACGAGCTCCACTCGGTTCTTTTGTACCTGCTCGAGTCAATAATCCGGCCGGACCGAGAGAATACGAAATCTGCGGCGCGCGACCGCTCGCCGTCCGCTTCGTTAGGCGGCCTCTTTCGAGTACATATTTCTGTGATACGCGAGGACGAGCGCGAGGTACGGTAGCACGCGATTTCGTCGTTTCTTCGCCTGGGGATTAACATTCCCGCGTCTGGGTATTTTTTCCGCCGCCGATACGCCGGCCGTAACTTCTCGGCCGCTTCGAACGCTGACTAATTACAGCGGTGGCTTTCGCTTTCCACGCGATCCTCCGTTTTCGACTTCACGCTCGCTCGAGCCCCGACTCGTTTAATCGGACCGAGTGGACTTCTCGTCGAATTCAATCGAAAGCCGTCGCGTGCGTGTTCGGCCAGTCGATATTTCCTGGGGAAACGTGTCACCGGCGCAACGAACTTTCATCGGATCTCGTTTCCGTGGTTTATCGCGGCGATCGATGACCCCGCGACGCGACACTGCTGTCTTATCCAAGCCGGCGGGCTCGACGGCCGCTCCAAGTGCTCTCGCGATTCCCCATCGAGACTCGATCCCTTTATCGACACAGAAACGATAGTCGACCGCGTAAATTCATTTGATCGGCCGAACCGTCGCGTACCAATGTCTGCGCCGTGGTTGGAGTTTTTAAACGCCAGATGAAGCGTTCCTAGAGTAGAGGTACAATTTCCATACTTTCTTTCGGTGCAATATTTTGTACAATAGATAAACGGGAGAGTTTTGTGGGTCAAATATCCACTGCTATTTCTCTTCTGCTCGTGCCTCGCGGTGGCGATCGCCTAGCGACGGGAAACAATAAAACAGCGTAATCACGAAGAAAGGCGGAGGGCATTGAAAGAACAGTGGCGTTTCACTCACTATGTAAACTTTGTAAAGTGATTTCTGGAGACCGGTAGCTGCAGGGTGAATGTGTATATGGGCTAAGTAGGCTGTAGCCTAGGCCGGCAAATTTTGAAGGGGTTTTTGAAAAATTTTGGGCAATATTATTTTTTGGGTAAGGGCGAATTTTTGGAAAGCGATAACTTTCGGGGAGCGGCAAATTCTGGGTAGTATTAAATTTTCTAGAGCGACAAATTTTGGGGACCCGTTAATTATGGGTAGCGATAAACTTTGGAAACAATCAATTTTTGGGAGCGATCAATTCTGGGGAGAATCAAATTTTGGCAAGTGTCAAATTTTGCGAAGCATCAAATTCTGGGAAGTATCAAATTTTGAGCGAAAGAAATTGAGACATCTTTAAAAACAACTCAACTTTTTTTTTCATTTAGAAAATTAGCAATAACTCATCCGTGAGTTATCATATTGAATTAATTATAAAATTCTCTCAACTCTTTTAAATTAAGATATTTCGCGGAAAATGCGGCAGAAGCTTATTACCCCAGGGGTGCCAAATCTTTGGATTGCTACAGTTTCGGAATCTAGAACATTTGCGCATCTTCGTACGAGCTCGAAATAAAGCAAGCAAAGTCGCTATCCTTTCCAATTGCCACCAAGTGGGGTGTAATTACTACTTAGATCGAACGTGCCGCAGGCAGATACGCGGCAGATATTGTTCGATAGGCTGCACAATCAGGCCCAGTAGGTTAAGCTGGCCGTAACTGTATCGTGCGTGGATGAGATACTGCGCGTCGTACTACTGCGTCGCGGCGTCGGGACGCGCGTCGCGCCTATCAAGCGAATCGACCGTTCCAGGCAAATGACGAGTTTTTTCCCCGAGCTTTTAATTAGACGACGGTGCCCGTAAGATTAGAGGCTCGACGCTTGCTCCCCCGGCATCTCGAGAAGCGGTAACGGTAAATCGAGCACGGACAACTCCGGGAGACGAATAAAACGACCAGCGCGGTGCAACCATTTCGATTACGATCTCCTACGGCGCGGATGCTCTACTCGCCGATCTCCTCTATTCACTCCACGCATCTGCCTCGCATCATTCACCAACCCCACGGACAAATTTCGCGATCCTTCGCTGACCTTCCCTTCATCTTTTTCCGAGCATCTTGGGGGAGACGAGGAATCAAATCAGAGCCTGCAGTAATATCGGCGCTACAATATTCCATACGCGAATAGTAAACTCAGAATCAGAATTCGTACTCGATGACTACAGAGAGTGCGCTAAGCGGGGACTGTATTACAGCAAGTTCGAGTCACGTAGCTGTTGAATGATCGAGCACTAACTGTAGATTAAAATACGGTAAACGCGAGACGATGGCGAGTAAATGGACGTTGCGCTAGCTTTAACAACAACAGTACTGTTCTCCGGGGAACCAGGCTTGAAACGGGGAAGGTGAGAAGCGGTTTCTCGTAAGAGGGCTGCGAAGAACATCGCCACAGTTGCAGCAGAATTTTCCTTAACCCAACTGAGCAGTTCTCTTGATATTGAAATAGATTTACTTAACTCTGACCCGTATTATCTATTAAAGAGATATTTGTTCAGTAGCTATTTCATCTTGTTATAAATATTTGAGTGCGATAGGAAATAGCTAGATTTGAAGATACGCGCCTGTGAGGCCCGACGCGTGCAATTTTAATTCACCTGTGCGTCAAAGGGTTAACTTTCCACACCTGTCCGACCCTCGACTTATCCCAAACAATTGCAGCTACGCGCGTTAGTTGCGCTCCGACGCGACTGTTTGGCGGTAATTCGGCGCGATTGATTAGTCGACGCCAGCTCGCCGAATTACGCGGCCCCGTTATTAACGACGAGCAGCCACGTGGGCGGGCGTATTAGCATAGCGCACGAGCTCCGGTCCGCCGAGGAGGATCGCGGCGACTCTGAAGCTCGGTAACGCGCCGGTGGGCTGTGACCCAGTTCTCCGCGGCAGAAAATCGTTGCGATATCATCGCCGGTCGCATAATGAACCACCGTCGAGTCCCTCGCGATGGGTGTGGATGTTCCATAATGTATAGCCCGGAGATATCGCGGAGCACGCATCCTCCGAGGGGCAGGCGAGAGAAACGCTTGGCCTCGACAACCAGCCAGCTCGATCGCCAGAAACCCGCTAGAAATACAATTCCTCTCGATCCTCCCCGTCGGCGTTGTATCGGGATCCCAGCGTCGCCTAGGAACCGCGGAGTTCAACCGGGTTTCCCCGCTGTCCGCGTGCAAATCTTCGGTGATTGCGACTTTTTCCACCGCAGGCCCGCCGACGACTCACCCGACGCGAAAGAGAAAAAGACGGGAGGAGGGAAAGTCGGGAATGAAGAATGGAGATGGTTAAGAAGAAATGGCGTAGCGAGATGATTCGTTTTGCTGCGGTTCCGGGTCGTCGAGCAACCCCGAGCTTTTACCGCTTTTGCCCGGAGATCAGAAACGTCTCCCGCTGTTCAAGCTGGCTGTCTTAGGGCCGTTCCTCTGTGTCCAAGATCGAAAGCCGTTAAAGCTTGAGGAGGTTTTCCTCTGCACCCGATCGCCAAGAAAACTGAACGGGATGTGTCATAAATCGAACAGACGAACGGCTCGCTGCAGCGTCGTAAATAATTGATCGGAGAGGTGAAAGGAGGGGGCATTTACTCACCATAATCGGAGCGTAATCTCGCCGGCCAGGTACAGGCCAAGACGGTGCAGCGAGCGCAGCATCTGCAATGAAACAAGCCGCTCTTTTAACCGCTAATTCACCGTTACTGCTCGCTGACAATGAAACATCCTGACCGCGGCGGAATCGATCCGTTAGCAAAAACGCGCTCGATCGTCGTCGATCGCCTCGCCTCGCCTCGCCATTCCCGATATAGGTAGTACGTTCGACGTGCAATCGCCGGCCGATCGATCGTGTACCGCGTCATTTGTCTCTAGTTTGTCCCTTTTACATCAGATGCGCGCTGAAAGTCGCCGCGTGTCCAGTCTCTCGGCCCCTTGCAGAATCTAAAGGTGCGAATCCACGATGAGATTTTATACGAGACAAAGGCCTCAGCAACAACTAAATGTAAATAAAGAAAACAATCGCGAGAGATGAGAGTTTTTAAAATATATCACGAAATTAGTCTCGTTGGAGTCTAAGTAGTTGTATGAAACTAATGACAAAATAATTATACCTAAAATTATCAAATAATGAAATAATTGTCTGATGAGATTAGAGTTTCATGCGAGACGCGATATTCTTGTCTCATCGTGGATTCGCGCCTTCACGCTCGTGTTCATGGGCAATAAACGCGAGAAATAAAATGTTCTAGTTTCCCGTTTGGTCTGTCGCTAAGCGTTCGTCGCTCGATCTATATCGCCGCCATGTTTCCCCCAATTCTCCAGCAATTCTGTTATCACAGCACCGCAGAGACACGCGAAAAATTGGTGTCGTTAGCGGCTGAATCGATAGGACCCGCGAACGTTGGTCGCGCCGCCAAGATAAATCATCGGCCTACAATCCGGTGAGCGTGTTCCCCGGCGTAATCCGTTTACAGATCGCCGGTAAGCTGATTACGGGCGGAGAAGGACTTGACCGCGCGAAAATAGGCGGTCGTTTCTCGCGGAGCGGTCTGCCAACAGTCGACGCGCACCTGGCCACGGCCAAGTGCACAGTTCCACTCGACACGCCGTCAAATGTCAAGCTATCAGGTCACTGGCTGCTCAGAACCGCCAGGCCAAGTTTGCTCGTCACTTCGACCTCGTGTTTTACAATTTTACTATCTCTATATGCATCGCATCTTCCACTTCGGGAGTAATAAAGTCGTAATAATAATAATAATAATAATAATAATAATAATAATAATAATAATAATAATAATGCCTCACATAATAATTATAACTTTAGCTAAATATACAATAATAAAGAAAAATATTGGGAGTCACAGGATTATTGGAAATATTTCTCCGTCACGGTACATACTACATACCCTTCTATGTAACGCTACTCTTTTGTTTCCTCTCGAGTGACAAGGATAGTCGCGACCGCTCCCAGGGTTAAACACGCACCTAGGTAAACCACCACTTTATTCGGAACAAGTGGAATTTCTTGTGCTTTTCCTCTGCGTATTCAAACTCCGCTGCGAGGGAATTTCTATCGGAAACGTGCGCATCCGAGATAAAGATCCGGTACGCCGTAAAGTCGAAGCAACGGCAGTCGTGCTCTGACGGCGCGTTAAGAGCACTCACGCCCGCGGGATTTTCCTTCCGCCCTGGCGTTACCATGGGGACATTTTCGCCGGGGAATGGTCCTCGCGATCCCCGCGATACGTTACCACTCCCCCGTGTTCTCGGGGATGGAACGAGCGGCGGACGATTGCGGGAACGAACAGGGAGAATTAAAAGTCTGCCGTGTGCCGGAATTCGAGAGTAACCGGCAGTTAGCTTGGAAATCCACGGAGCATGATGCTCGCGCGAGGTACCCTGGATTTTCGATCGATCAAGTTTAAATGAAAGGTATGGCAGACAGGAGAAAGTCATATTCGTCCGTTATTTGCAGAAGCCGATGCATCGGATGCGTTTAATCTCGCGCGTTATCATCAGACTTCCTCTACCGGCGTCCCTCGCGACGGCTTGGCGCAAACGGACGATGTTCTCGCAAAGATCGTCCCTTTCTTTTATGCACGACTACCTCGGCGGAAATTCGAGTGTGCAGAGCGAAAAGAGCAGACGCTGGAAACGGGAACGATCGACGGCAAAGGCAGAGGCAAAGGCAAAGGCAAAGGCACAGGCAAAGGCAAAGACGGACGCGATAAAGAATTCCATTTCCTCGGGAACTTTACAGAGAAGAGGCGTTTCCATTCGCTAAGGGAGTTGTAGCGATCTGCCGAGATCTCCTGACGCCATGAATAACATACGCTCGCCGGCTGCTTCGGTCTAGATTCATCCCGTCAACGTCGGGATCCTCCATTGTTATTGAAAATCGCTGCGCGAACTGCAGCACGACTTCCCTGGGAGTTCCAGCGACAAACAACCTCTTCTCGGATATCAAAGAGCGAAGGCAAAGACGGGAGATAAGATAGGCTAACGAGCCGTCAACAAGGGGATTAAGTTAAACAATGAAGATAGATTTTCATCAAACAATCTTATCGTAGTCATAAAATTTATAATAAAAGGATTTTGGACGATTGCAAAATCCATGCAGGTGCGAATTAGTGGAAGCTCAGCAGTGGATAAGAGTCAAATACTGTTGAAAGAAAAGGAACCGACACGAACGCGCTCCCCTCGCGTGGCTATTAATTACGAGCTGAAAGCCGAGAGAGGGTTCGATAATTCCATTTCTCCGTCCGGCACCACGCGCTCGCTTCCAATCGTCGCGAGTCGAGACGTGGCGTGAGAAGGCTGGGCCACACCGGCGAATTTTTTCCAGGAATGACTCGTAGATCGTGCAGGAAATCGCGTTTCCCTTTGTCTGCCTCGTCCGAGGGTCCTCCGAAGTGGTTCACACGGACCCCCCTGAAAACGAACAAGAGGAACGATCGGGAACAGCAGAAGCTTCGAACAGGTAGCGCCTGGGAATCTATGAGGAGACCGTGAAGCTGGATGGATCGAAAGGATCCTGCTAAACTACCGACTAATCGCCTGCAGTAGCATCTTAAACCCCCAAAGGCAGTGTCTTCTTTTGTCTAGTTTCTTTGCTCGTAACTTATCTACTCTTCCGACGTCGCAAAGTTTGGAAACAGAACCGAGTCCGACAGAAACGTCCTCCTGGCTTGGTCTCCCGACTAGTCTGCAAACTTTCTACACTGTCCAACTGCCCACGGCACCTTCCTGGAAATCCTTTGTCCGAGGCGCGACGCATCCGGTGTCAAATTTAATACAAGCGCGAACATCCTCGCGTCCCTTTCGCTTTGGTGATTCCTCAGGATGTCTAAAGTGGAGGGCACCGAAGATGCTCTCCCCGTTTGCGCGACTTCGCGAGCAATTTACAAGAGACGCGCGGCTCGTTATCGATACCAGGGAACGTTACGAGGCGTGTAAAGTGGAACGTCTAACGTGTAACTTTCCTCCGTTGCCGAGGAAAGATAGAGACGCAGAAACGAAGGACTGCACGCGCTGCAACGTCCACTCGATGAGAAGATAAGGCTTATAGCGCGCGCATACTCGAGCGTCGAGTTTTCATATCGCGTTGCCCGTTGAATTGGATTGGGTTACGGCCGGAGGAATGCCTGTGAGAACGGACGTAAACTCGGGCAGCTTCTTTCGAAAGAATTTCGCGACTGGAAATTAGGCGGGAAACGGGGGCGAAGCAATTTCGCGCGAGTTACGATACGTTCCTGCCGATTTGCGCAACGCAGACGCAACCGTTCTACTACTTTTAACGCCTTTTCCCTTCTATCAGCTGTAGGTACCGAAATATCCGCTAGCGCGTTTTCCAGCTTTTTCGCTGCGCAGAAATCAAAGCAAGTTGGAGGATACTGTGGGCCAACCAGAAATATTACTAGGGTTAAGACCGCTGTGAACAGAGATACTTCCGCGAGCTCAGTTAATTTCGATCGTCGAGTTTAGGGGGTAGCTTACCCCCAACAGCCCGAAATCAGGCCGTTCTTCAAACGCATATTCTCAAGTAATAAATAAATATAGAGATAATTTTTGTTTTAATTTTCAAGCGTAATTTCGTTGACTTCAATGCGCAAAAGTTATAAATATAAATGTGAGAGCGTATACGCGATGCACCGTTTCATGGTGAAAACGATTTCGGACAGGTGATTTAACTTAAAACACAAAGTAAAGGCATTTTTATAATCTGTAAGACAGTCTCCATCTTGTAGAGGAAGCAACATTTTCATAGACAAATCAATACAATCTTTATGTTGATGTTTCTGATTTTATACCTTTTCTGTAGGAACTATATTTATCTTGTTTTTTTAAAGATTTATATTGAAAATCTCCTCCCAATACATGGAGGGAAATAGTTTTCTGCAGCTCCCTGTAAATTTTCATTCAAATCGTTGGAGCGGTTTTTGAGATTTTATGTCGACCGTTTCGGAAAACGTAGTTTCTGAGAAAGCACATTTCAAGTTGGACATCGTTATCCGATCTCATGTGCAGGCTCGTACATTTTTTACGGAATTTTTTTGAATTTTTGGAATTTCGGGGCTCGGGTGCGCTTTAAAATACGTAGAAAAGATGTAGCTAGCGGAATATGCAAACATCCTAAAAACTAATTTTCGAATATTTTCAGGGTAACCTACCCCGTTAATATTTCTCCAAGGCACGCTCCTTTTAACGGAAAATACGCTGAGAGGCCTGAAGAAGCGCGTGACGAGCTGGACAGATCCCCGTTACTTGGACGTGCGAGCAAATTGTTATTATCGCTGTCGTTATTATTGCGGTCTGCGATACCACCACGGTGAATAACAATGGCTCCGCGCAGACGCGTAATCATCGTCCTGCTGGAACGTGTAATAACTTTAATTGTAAATTACCATACACTCCGACGAGGGGAGTCCGTCGCGGTATCATCTGCTCGGGGTTAACGACGTCTTTATCGAAACTTGCACGCGTCAACGACTCCTGATCAGCTGTTTCGCCCGAGCGTCGCGTCGCGAGCTTCGTGTCTCGCTGCTTTCTCAATCTGCTTCGAGATACGAGAGTATCTCGGTATCGATCCGGTCTCTCCCGCAGGATTTTATTAACAGGCCAACACAAAAATTCCATTAAGAAAGCTTATTCCTCTCCGTTGGACGGACGTCCCCTCGTTGTGTAAACGTCCAGTAACGGACAGACGCTGCTCAAGCACCTCAGCGAGCATCGCGAGTAAGACGTATCCACGAATCAGCGGAATAACGGCGAGGTTGAATTCTACTGTCGATCGAGCCACGTCCAGACCACGAACCGTTCCCGCGCCAGACGCTGCCTTCGAATGGGAGAGCAGTCTTGTACTATTGTCTCGAACCGCCCCGTTCCAGGAACTTGGAGAACCCGAGGGGATGGATGCCGGACGAAGACAAACGGTGGTTCGCGCGTGTGCACTTGACATTTTGCAAGGTACGCCGGTGTTGGTGTCGGCGGCAAGCGTGAATCCTGCATCGCGCGATTCCTTCGATCTATCGTCCGCGCGCGCTCGATCTCTTAATTAATTTCGCCAGGCTCGGGAAAGCGGCTGTCCCAAGCGTATCTCTGCTGAGAGATGGCAAGAGATTTCGCGTCAGTCCTAAGTCTAAGTGAAATTCGTCCGCGGCACACGTTCTAGGGAGATGCTATCCGATTTGCTGGTTCCCCAGTGCTTTCAACCATCGATTCTACCTTCGATAAGAGAATATTCGAGTTAAGGAATCGACGTCAGACGTTGCTACGTATGTAATTTCGTGAAGCTAATTAGAGGCAAGAGGAAGATCCATCCGTATTTGGAAGAAGAGACACTGTTTTCTCGACGCGAGTGGATGAATTATGGTAGCTATAATCTAAACTGAAAAGCAATATGTTTCGTTGCTACGAGAGAATTGTGACTGGCGGACGGAATTAGTCGCGAAATTGATTGCCACTTGACCCCCGCGAAGTCTTACTTTCGCCGCGAGTCCCAGCACGAGCTCGGCGCGGATTCGATTCAACGGCGACACAGTTCCGCGCGCGAAAGGGAAATTCGACGTTTATGCGCTCGCGGAGCATCAATTTCGACCTCGATCCTCGGAATATTACGCCGCGATTACGCAACCACCTCGGTGGCATCGACCTCGCAACGCTCTTATTCCCGTAGACGACGCGCACTTGACGATTCTTAACTTCACTTTGGATTACCCCGCTCGCTGAACCATGTTTTCTCAACTCGCAATTCACGGAACTCGCATGTTGAAGGGCCAAAGCCGATACTCGAGCCACGTAGGTACTTTCAACCTAGAACGACACTGTCACACTTTTCCAGAGTCTCTGACACTCTGCGTTAAAGGGTTGAAATTGAAATTTCAATATTTCCAACAGCTACCGCGCAGCTTCTTCTCCGATTTTTTTAATGAAAATTCCAGATTTTCTAGACAAAAGTGTGACCTTTCTAATATATATAATTTTTCCTTTATAAAATCATTTCTCCAGCGAAAAGAAATTCTTAAAATACATCCTACTTTTTCGCCTGCTAGGAGTATGTTACCCGTTAAGAACGCCATCGTCTTCGGAGCCATTCACCACATCCACGTGTCATTACCACTAGAGATTCCAGCGATTCCAGCGATTCCAGCGATTTCAGAGATAGGCAGTAAGCGGAGCGTGCCGAATCGTGGCGCGAGCAGATTTCGCGATGCTGCTTGCAATCGAGCGAGCTTAGATCGCAGATAACGGCGAGCCGATTGATTCGACTCGATTACCAGACAAATTCGTGCTACCACCTCCAAGCCAGCCGTGTTTCGAAACGGCGAAGCTCGCGACGGCGGATTACTAAAGCCACGTTCGCGCGTGTCATCGCCAACTACGACGCTATAAATAGAAACGTGCTCTACGTTATTCCCCTTTAATCCAGAGGAATAGCAAGATATCCCGTGGCCTTATGGGACCGGTTTCTGCCATCGCGTTCGCGAGGCCCCGCGCCTCGCGCGTCTTTAATGCTCCTTTAATGAAGAGGTTCCCACGAATATCCTGATTGCCATGAAATTACTGGGACACGTGTTGTCCAACGCGGCAACCAATCTCTTAAGGTACGCCAAGTCGATCGTTACGTGGAACGGTTGACAACGGGCCTGCCTCATTCTACCCTCGCCTGGAACTTTCCAGGCGGACCGCAAAAATTCCCTTCCCCCTAGATTCGTATCCTCGTTCCTGAACTTTACGCGCGTCGTGACTATTCCCGCAGCCCCGTGTCGTCGCGTTATTCGCGTTATGCGCGCGGTTCGCGAATATAAATCACGCGCACCGAGTTCAAGTACAAGCATTCCCTCGGCGTAATTTACGATCGGGATAATTCGTCGCAGCGAGGCGACAACAGGCTGATTGAAATATCGTTGCGTGGTTGCTCGTAGGAAACCACCGTGCCTCCGAAATCTCGCGGGTAAACCGCCAGCTCCCAAAGAGCAGAGACGGATCAGCTGCAAGATAAACTCCGGCCGCGCGCTGGTACACGCGTTTACGCTGTTTACCGATAATCCCGGGATAAATATAGGTGTGTACAGGTCGTTGGCATCCCCTGCTGATCCTGGACCCTAGCAGGTTCACGCGTGAACGATAGCTTCCTGGTTGCGCGACGGAGTAAGTAGGTATTCGATCCCGTGAAATCACGTGGACGAAGTTGTGGGACCGCAGTAGCCGATTTAAATATGCGTAGGTGGTGGCTGGCGTGGATTATCAGATACATCTGGCGAGGGATCCCCGCTGGATTAAGTCCGCGAGGGGAAAGGAAAGAAGCCTGGGGATTAATGGACTCGAGGCGAAAAGACGAGGGAGGAGAACGAGAGGTTTCCGACACTCTCGCCGAATAACGTGGACGCCTAACGGTCGCTAATTGCTCCTCGTGATTTTAATTAATCCCCATCGCGCGCTGGAAAGACGGAAATTTCTCGTTTCGGACATGAAAGGTGAAGGAACGCCTCCGCGCGTCCTCCCCGCGTTGATTGCTGCCACTCGTCCGGCACCGAATTTTTAGAACCTTGGATCGCCTAATCCTAATGGCTCGAGGAAACGCTGCCTCGTCGAAAAATCACGGGGAAAGTACGCGGCCCTCTCGAAACGATCATGGGAACGCGATTCCTTAATTTCCCGGGCGAAACAATGACGCGGTGAAAGAGGGAGAGCTGTGCAGCATCGTTGCGCAAGCGGAAATGCTCCTCTTTCTCCCTTCCTGAGAACCGCGCGTTAATCTATCTGCCTCGGGACAACTGTAAAATCATTTTCGACAATTTCAGTCTTCGAAATTAATATCCCAATTAGAATCTTGGTGCCCAGGATCGAGACGAAGAGATTATCTTTCCCCCGAAGCCGTGAACAGAAGAACGCCAGGAAATTTCAAGCTACGTTTCGTTATCGCGTCTGGTGGTATTTTTGCGTCTCGATGTCTCGATGTCTCGAGGCGGCCGGTGTCGCGTTATCGTTAACGTCTGGAGCTCCCCACTCGTATTTAAACAACAATATCCAACGACGAGGAGGACGAGGAGGACGAGGAGGACGAGGAGGACGAGGGCTCGATTGGCCGGAGCTATCGGGTTGTCGCATCGCTAAAGATTATTCCGTATTACGCCCTCGTACGTTATCGCGCGCGACCGCCCGATTACCAGGCAAGCGCTCCGAGAGTACGCGAGCTTCCACATTATTTACCGCACAGGAACGCGATCCTCCGCTGTCGTCGTAAGTAAAGATCACATCGCGTTAACGGCCTAGACTTGGCAGGCTAACGAATCTGCCCGCCTCGAAATTGCAGATCGTTCATGCAACGCCCTGCCGTTTCCTCTCCGGCGCAAGAAATTCCATCGAAATCTTCCATTCGACGCTAGGCGACTGCGGCGAAGCAATTCTGAAGCTCCCGATGGCAGCTTCCGCGACGACTGACTAAAGTGCTGAACACTAACGAATCGTCGATGCCTCGGTAATTCGTCAATCAACCAACTACGGCGGAGTGGAATCTTTCTGGGAAGCGAGCGTGAATTTGCCAACCGCTCCGGATTCCCGTCGTGCCGCGGGTGAAATTAATTTCGCGACGATATTTGGGGCACTCGGGTGGGAGCTGTATCGCGCAGATACGACGCGGCTTCTGGCTGAATTTTTGCGGCGAGTGGATCGATAATCAAGCAACTCAGAGATTCGGAAGTCTAACTGGGGCGGAAGGGGAATTAATGGCGTTATTAAGCAGCCGAGAACGATAGAAGGGGCGAAGCTGTCGCGCGATTATCGCTCGGGACAGAGATCTGTCGATGGGGATCTCATTTGTCCGCGAATACCTACGCCGATAGAAATATGTACCTTCCCCCGTGGATCGTGAAGCGTTACGCGATAACGCCAGCCTCCGGGCAAAATAGAGGAAATGCTAGGGAATTATTTGTACGTCCCCATTGATCGCTGCCAGTCCATAGAAATCCTCTCTGTCGCGGGGACGCTCCCTCGATAAATCGCGTTTCCCCGGTCTTTCAATTACAAAATGGATGCTCCTGCTCCTTTGCGGGGATCTCCCGCGAGGCGCGGAATCGAATCGGGCCATCGATCGGGCGCACAAAGTGCCACGGTATATCGAATTTCCTCGGCTCGTTGTCGATTAAGCCGAGCGTTTTCCCCGAGAGCGCAGCGCGAGAAGCCTTCTCCGCTGCACCGAACCAATCTCGTCGTTCCAGTCCGATCGATCGATTAATAAACGGCGAAACGTGGCCAAAAGAAAGCACCTTTCGCGAAGCTCGCGAGCTTTACTAGGCCGAGGAACGCGCGACGGGACAAGTGGGCTACGCCGTCTTTCATCGAGAACTGTTCGGCCGAGGCGAGCGTGCTGAAGGGAAACACTGGTCTACAGATCCGGCGGAGGAAAAAGAACGAGCACGAGCACGAGCACGAGCACGAGCACGAGCACTGGAACGGACAAGTATTACAAACTCGGTTATGCCCGCTATTATAGCGGCGAGGCTCGTACACACGAGCGCGACTTTTACATAATAAGCCGCGGAACGGCTGCTCGCGAGCGACAGTCGGCTCCAGCCTTCGCCGAGGAGAGAAGAGGTGAATAGGCTGGCGGGAACGGTAGGTGGCTGAGTGGTTGAGTGGGTGAGTGGGTGAGTGGGTGACTAGGTAGGTGCCCGCGATCTCGAATAGTCGATTTCTATTCTCGCGACACTGTCTCATCGGGCGGGCGTGTTTCCATCGAGATCCAGAGAAATCTCAATTATCTTGTTCAGCAGTACCGACTCACCCTGTATATAGGAGACGATGCGAGGCAAAAGTTGCTCCGTTAGACAGATACGGGACTCCCAACGCCGAGCGATCGGACGACTAATTATCTCGTACGGTGTTTCGTTGATCCTGCTTGCGAACCGAGTGGAAGGTACGTATGCACCAGGCCGCCCGTTTCAAGTACGAATCGCCACGCCGCCATATAGGCAGCAGGCAAGATCAGGTGCGGGCAAGATCAACGCGTAAGAGCCGTTGATGTAACCGGCAACGAGTCGACTTAATTGCGTAAGGTGAAATTTCGCCGGGAGGTACATCTCCCCCGTGCTCGCTCTCGATTCTCCGCAGACCACGCTTTCGCCGTCGACGAAAGGAAAACCGTCTATGCTCTTGCGTCTCCGGCGCAACGAAAGAATGCCGGCATGCAAATGAAACGAGCGGACGAGCCACCAACCGGTTATCGTTTTCGTAAAAAAATCGCCAACGATTAGGAAGTACGGCTCGGGCAGAGATGTCCGTTTACGCTCGAAAGGCGATCGGACGTGGAAAGTTTCCGCGGTGCACGCACGCGAGCGTTTTCCCTTTCCTTGCGCGAGGCTTGCCCCCGCTGCGTAATTGGGAAGTTCCCGGGAGAATCGATCGATCGATACCGCAGCATCCCGTGTGCGAAACCTTGGGATTCCAAGGATTCCTGCGGTACCGTTTGGCGCACCCTGCGTACGCTGGCAGCTTCTTTCGACACTGTGCAAGACTCCGGCGAGATCAGTGGCGTACGCAGCAAGCCTGCACCTTCGCGGACCTTCGCGGACCTTCGCGGACCTTCGCGGACCTTCCAAGACCTTCTGCCAGGCGAGCTTTTCCCACGGAAAGGACCAGCATTTCTCTGGACGGAGAGTCTAGGATCCAGGGGCATAGTCACGCACGGAGCCCGCCGCGATTCGTCGGCGGCCGCGTCGCCGTATGAATATTAAATGCGGGCAACCACGCGGAAAGCTCTGCTGCATAAAATATTCATTAAGCAGATTGGATCGGGTATTTTCTGGCGTACGCTATTGAATTTAGGTAGGCACTCCGAGGCACGCACTATCCCAGCGGGCATGCCCGCGCCCCTGCGTACACATATCTTTAATATCTCGACGACGAATCGACATTCATTAGGATGCATTGGCATTCTTTCGCCATGGGTACACACTCTCCCAAGCGCAAGCGCAAGCGCAAGCGGAGGGAACGGGTTATGGTAGAATCCTCGTGGTCGCGCGCTACTAACGACCGACGATTCTCCCATTCGATGCGTAGGTACATCCGAGGCGGTTTTCATGCAACGTCGCCTGCGAGTCTCTCGATGCGACCGGCCAGCCGTCTAACGTTTCCTTCGGAAATGTCTCTCTCGTTCCCGCCGGCCGATCGATGCTTTTCCTTTTGCCGAGCACGAACGCACTTGGGCTCTCTCCTCGCTTCGTGCCGTGTACCTTCGAGCCTGGATATGGAAACATTCTACGGCCAGTTTAAAAGTACTTTCAAAGTCGCTGTACTAATCAGCCCGTGGCTGCTCCCACCAGTTAGATTCTACGTGGCGATCCTTGCGCTCGTCTTCGAACTTTCCTGTAGGGGAAAGTGGGCTAAAACGGAACATAAATGTTTCTCTTACAATTAGATAAGAGTTGCGAATGAGTTGGTATCGCGTCACATGGGACCAAAGGGTCGTCGCAGCATTTTCTCACAGACCATACGCTATAGGTAAGTAGCACTTTAAAGGACAAATGTCAATATGGGGAAGAAATCAATATTTCTTACTTCGTGATGTTTGTTTAATAATCTGAATTTTCCCCTCATCCCTCTCCAGTATACTCCAAATATTTAAAAACAAAAAAATTCCAGAGAAGGCGCGAACGCTCCGCGCCGTAGATACTTACCTAGCCCATAGATCCGTGCACGCGTTATTTTTCCGCTAACAGAGTTGGAAAAATTTCCGGTATCGACATTTCAATATTGCGTTGTACTTTCCACCACTTTTCGGCACTTGAATTTCGAAAATTATTAACGGTAAGTACATCGTTGGATTTTGTAGTTCTTACGCTACATTTTGACGTATTAAAAAGTTCTTTGTCTCACGCTGAAGTGTAAATATGAAATGTTTACTAACGGAACACTTTTCGTCGGTTAAAACGAAACACCTATTCGACCCAATACCACCAATCGAATTGTCTTGAAACTTTGCTGGCGTGCGTAGTTATTATAACAATACAAAATTATGAGAAAAAAACGGGAGGGGTGAAAAAATTTGCCCGTCCTCGATAAATATAACCCATAACCACAAATCCAAACGACTTGAAAACAGCCTGTAACCACAAATTAAATCAATTCAATCGATACGCTATGCTGATTAGCATATAACCACAAATCAAACCTTAGACACTAAAAAGTAAATAATAAAAAATATGCAAAAAATTTTTTTAAGTCAGTGTTGATATTTTAAGACTGGGGCAAGAGAGGGCGCTGTGTGTCATTGACACAAAAGAATTAAGGTGCTTGTTGTTTATCTCACATTGACCATTGTCACAAATCCATATTTGAATTATAAGATACAGTTAAGACTTTACGCAAGGCCGAAAGTTTTTAGACCAAGTTACAGCGGTGGTGATACTTGAAAACCAGGTAAGTTTATTTAGACTCTTCCAATATTGGGGATATAACATCGCTATAACTACAGTGTAACGCCAACGATACGTATGTATTCGTTTTTAATTTTTTTTTGATAAGGTGGTCGATCGTTCCCTTGATTAACCATACTGGATGGGCGGTCTCACCCCGACATGCGGGTGAGACCGACCACTTGCAGTGCCAATGTTTTTCGTTGAAAATGAAAATAAATATTTGAAATTATCGCACACTATAATTTATATATACTCTAAATTGCTTGGGCTTTGCTTTAGTGTGCATAAAACGACAAAAATGTGAAAAACAACGATGCTACGATTTCTTTTCCAAAAAGTGCTCGAACTCTCCCGGACTTAGAACAAATAATTTTATATAAAATGCACGAAAAACTGAAAAATTCTCCATGCACGTGTTGATATTCCTGATTCGTGTAAAAATCCATGTGTATTTGGCTATTTTCAGTAATTTTTATGTTATCTGGTAAAATATTTTTTCTTACGTGTATGATATTTTTTTCTTATATTTTATTTGTAATAGTTTTACCTAAAACATATATTTATAGTTTTTACCACCACTTGAGCGAGGCGAAGATTTCAATACCTCCGGTAAATTTCATTTTTCGAACTTCCCAAAGATTTTTCTCAACAATGGCTTTGATCTTCTTATAGTCTATGCTCCCCTGTAGACTCCTGTTCAAGTCCCGTGCCTTTTTCTCCTTCCGATTTTATGTAATCACCCTCCAAAGTTAAGCGTTCCGTTTTACCCCACTTTCCCCTACATATCCTTAGGTTAGGTTAAAAAACAATCCCTGACTCGTTGTTTACTTTCTCTTCGTTATTTTCTGCTTGTGTAACAATAATAACAATAATAATATCCTCAAATGATTTTCAACCGTTTAGGTAGATACGTTAAATAAATAATAAATAAATGTACAGCAGCGCGATACATCCTATCCAAGTAATTAGCAAACTCGGCATGCGATTCGAATAATACAACTAATTGCACCCAATTAAGCTGCCCGTTCAGTTTCGCGCGTCGAGCGTGAAAACAGAAACGACAGTTTCCACCGCTCGAAACCGCCGCACGCTCGCGTCAGGCGATCGTTGCTCCGCCAGGCGATCCCCGACAGCTTCTCCAGCACGATATTTACGGAGCAGGAGGGTGCAACCAGAGGAACCGCAGAGGGGAAGGGAAGAGAAGCGACGCAATCAGCGAGGATCGATTGCATGGAAATAACCGAGGCTGCATTAGCCTAATGACCGCGAGCGCGGGTGATCCGATGATCTACGATCGCTACCCTCGCGCGGAGACGTCGCATGGATCATCGTCGCGCGATCGCAGCAACGGCTCGCCGCAATTACGCTGGCCATTAGTCAGCTCGGTTTTCGCGTGTTCCAACTGGACCGACTGTTGTGCAGATTTTTAGTAGCGCGATTCTTCTTGCGCTCGATAGATAAGCCTTCTTTTCGTGCGATCTCTTCCACTCCCGTTTCGACACTTGTGACACATTTTCCCACATCCTCGCGCATAACGACGCGTGTCGATGCGGAAACAGAGCTCGGCCTGTTGCGCGCGTGCACGTACGGAGGAAGACGCGGGACCGCGTACGTGATAAGCTCATTTGTATCCAATGCTAAATGCATACAGCCGTTCCTTGCGCTCTATCAACGAACCAGAGTAATGGCGCCGCTCGATAAAGAACGCCGGGCCGAGGATAGAGAAGCGATAAAGCGAGGCAGCCGAGTCGAGTCGAGTCCGGCCGGGAGATTTAAGCGCGGCAATTAAGCAACCATCCCGAGATCGAACTCGCGTTTCCACGATACACTTGTTCCGATAGGGGATCCCCCTCGCGCCTCGCCAAACTCCCTCGCAGTAATTGGACGAATGTATTTCGCGCCGGGACGCGCATTCTTCCGGCCGATCGCGGAACTCGTTTCCATCCAGCCACCGATCTCCGTGCAAAAATATTACCCTCCTCCGAACCCACTCGTCCTTCGCTTCGACTTTCGTTTCAGGAAAATTCTGCTACTCCTCGTGCGATTCGACGGGACAACCGACACCGGTTACCGATATGGGCACGCGACAAAAGGCTGCCGTGAAAACCGATGGAAGCGGGAGATATCGGGAAAACACAGTCAACACAGCTAGAGGGGAAAACGTTTACCGAGCGAATATTCGTCGTCGCGTCGGGCTACGTGGCAAGTCGATAGGTCGTAACTGATTAAATAAAAAATAGCGAGCGATCGAGGCGCGAGATTTTGGGACGCGGGTTAGCTCGATTGACGCTTCGTCAGAAGCGTGCGATCTCTTAGGTAGGAATTTTCGTTTTCTCCCTATATATGAGTAGCTACATCACGCGTTTGTGTATCGATAATGTCGCCCATTCGAGACTACTCACATTTCTATAATACAGTGTCTTCCAAACTTTTTTCTGCCGCGACCCCATCTTATAATATTCAAATAACCTGTCACCCTATATAAAGGTCAGGTATATTTAATCACGTAAAACAAACACATTAGAAATAGATATTTCAAATATATAATTCTAACTTAATTTTTTAATTCAATTGTTTAATTTTAATTACAATAGACGGTTTAGACAACCCTTTGGTACAATTAATTAGAAAATGAGGTAGAAAAACGAACGGACGTTAAGAAAGAATTTAATTCATTTAATTCGTTTAATTCATTTAATTCATTTAATTCATTTAATTCATTTAATTAATAGTAAATAACGTTTAATTTATAAAAGGGCCAGTTGTGGATAGCGCGTGTTCCGGTTGGGGCTCAATAACTGACGAGAATAAGATTAATTGAGCTTTATTATAAAACGGTCTCGCACGGGACGGTTCCTCCAGCCAACGTCCTTCGTCGGTCGCCAACAGAGAATTACTTTGAAAAACAGTTGAACTTCTTCTCAACGGCCCCATGACTCACCACCATTCCGTCGCCAATACACCATCGGCGGTCGCTTGTTTGTGGCGCGGCCTCCTGTAACCGTACCCTTAAACTAACAATCGTTCGGGAAAGTCGGGCGACGATCGGCCGACTGCCTGGTTAATCTCTACCTCGGTTCACACCATCGTCGTCAAAATGCCTACAAATTAAGTAGCGTAATGGTTGTGCTCGCATCTGGGTATGTAATTTTTTCTTTTCTTCTTTCATTTATGAAAAATCAATGCTACATCATTAACACATTGACGAACGAGAACGACAACGAGATTTCTTGTTTTCATTCGACATACGTTGAAAATTAGCGGTCGGCAATGTGTTAGTAGAACATTGCAATCTAATCATATTAAAATAAATAAGGGCTAAGGATCGTCAACTAAAAACAACCGCGACGACAACCATAGATTGGAAATCATTCCTATCGTTATACATCGCGTCCTCAGTGTTGAAGTACATATAAAATCGATTAGAAATCCTGAAGAAAATTTGACATTTAACAAAGTGCCCAAGTAAGTAGGTAATTACTTCGCTTTTCATTTTCGAAACTGTTAGCCTCGGAGACCGACGTTTCAGAGACTTTTCATACGACCCACTTCACCGACGAAGAATTAGGCTCGTCCCAGTTAGCTGGCCTTTGAAATCACGCGGACGCGTAGTACGCACTCCAGATTCGCGATTAACAGCGTCATTGATCGGCCGGCCGGTCGGCGAGCCCGGCCTTCTTCGTTCATTCATTCGCGGCCGGTGACGTAACAAATATTGCTGTCCGTTTCGTTGCAGATAAAAAGCGAGCAGACAGGAACGTTGACGGGCGCAGAGGAACATCATCCCACCTCTGATCGCAATTGAAATATTCATCCTCGAGGTCCCGAGGAAACTGGAGGACCGGCACGGGCACGGCGAATTCGGTCAGCCGCTGTTTAATCAATATGGCATCGCTCTAAATTACCATTCGCAGAGCTGGGACGCCTTTTACGGGCCTGGGGGGATTTATTCTCAGCTTAAAGTCACCTGACCTATATAGAACTCAGGACCGACCGCACGGCCAACGTCAATACTGTTAAAATATTTCGCGCAAACAGCTAGATCCTGCTGAAAGGGATCCCCGATCGCTGGAGTCTCGCGAGTTTGCCTCGGAATCGACGACACTCGCGCGTAGGTGTGTCGCGGCGCGCTTTCTCGATACGCGGGCTACTCGGCGCGGCTAGAAAAAGAAGCAAAACGAGGGGGACAGGCAACCGCTCGCGAACAATGCTCGATTTATTCGTCGGAGATCGGGCCGAGGCAGAGCCGCTTTCTAGTCGCATTGCTTTCCAGCGGCCGTTAAATCCTTCTCGCAGCTTTCCAGCCGGACGCTCGTGGAGGGAATATAGCGGGCTTTTTCACCGGCCCATCCATACCTGTACTAGCCAGTGTCCCGCACGACCACAAGTCGAAAACGAAATAAAACTGATCCACGCGATCTATCCCGTCGTGACGACCATCGCTCGCAGCAGTAACGAACAGCGATAGCCCAGAAAGATACGCGGAAACTCAATTTCCATCAGCGCACGCGGATGCGTCCGATTCCTGGGATTGATAAATCCATCGATTGCGCGATGGCGAAAGAAACAGCGAGGCCGGCCGACGGTGGTCGATTAAGGGGTACAACAGTGTCGGAAGGGCAAAATCGGTGGTTTCTTTTACGTTGGATTACATCAATATCGAACAATCGTGACACGCGTACTTTTTACGATACTGTTGTCGATGTTGTAGAAATTATTGAAATTATTGAGCGCTGAGTGTACACAGTTTCAGGTGAACCTGCGACCGCAAAGCAAAACGCTTCGAGATGAGTAATTTCTATATACCAAGTGCTACAACAGGGCTGCAACAGGGCTGCAACAGGGCTGCAACAGCGCTGCACAAGGAGCTGTCCCGTTGCTAAGGTAGAATCGGTGAGGAAAACTGCATTAGTGTATGTGCGTGCTCGTAGGCTCGTAGCATAAGTATACATATATGGCTAGGTTCAAGTCATACCAAATGCACGTACACTACTGCAGTTCTCCTCACTGATTCGACAACGTGGAACTTACCCACCGAATTTCGACACAAATTGTGGTAGTTACACACGAAAGAAAAGTTTTTTCGCGTTTTCACGGGAAAATAGAATTTTGAATAATTTATTAGAAAAACGTTGCCACCGTACAATTGGATGGAGAATGGAGTTCCACGTGTATGGTTAAAATTTCAAGTGAAAATATTCATTCGTTGGAAAGTTATGATGTAGACGGTGTTTAAAAATCTAGTTTCGAGACAAACGACTGGAAAATTAAGACCCCCTACGCCAATACCGCTCTGCGTGGCCGTTACTGGACGGCACACTGAATTCTGTTCAGCGTTAAAATTTCCGTAATTATTCGAATTTCCCGATGAACCTTAGCTGTAAATATTCATTTACACGGCGACACTTTCAGAACTAATAATAATAATAAGAAAAATCGATTTTTCGGAATTTCAATAGTCCTGTACCGCGTTAAGAAGGACTCCGCGCGTCGCCCAGGGATCGAATAAAAGTATAAAACACGCATCTTAGCCGGGCATGCGTTCGCGAGCACGCACCCACCCACCGGCTCGACGCGTTCGTTTGCAAGTGGTCGAGGAACGAAGAGAGCCGACTCCCCGGGCAGATATAGAAGGAATGCAAGGCCGTATCTTCTGTTCTTTACGATTTCGCGGAGATTTCCCTTGCGCGAAAACGACCGCGTATCTACTCGCGATGTTACCTACGCCGTCACCCTGGCCCGCCCCCGCTGAGCCAGCCTTAAATAATAATCGCGGTAATGACAATCGGCCGCGACGGAACCACGATAAAGGTAATACGATAATGGCGGGGTGTCGGCGGAGATGCCGCGCCGGTCGAGAAAACCGAGGCGCGTTTTCGCGTGGCTTTATCCAAGGACGTAAAAAACTGTGCCCCTCCGAGGGCGAATAAAACCGCGGCGTTCGTAGGCGAGGCCGCTGCTCCTGTATCGTTCTGCGCGGTTTACGAGCCGGGAACCGTGTCGGAGCGGATCGCTTCGCCAACGATCTCGTCGATCCTACCGTCGGAACGAGCAATCACTTTTACCGCCTCTCGGAGCCTGCTGAAGCCTCTCTGTGGTTTCTGCCGTGGAGGAGGTACTGCGCGCTTCCAGATGAATTTCTGCTCGGTCCTGCTTGACAACGCTCCAACACGCTTAAGGCGTATGGAAGTGTCGTATAATACAACTGCCTGCTCGAAGGTATTTCAGAGTTCGAGGACGTTATTACCTAATTTCTGGATGAGAGCCGAGTGGTTGGCCGTGAAAATTGACTGGCGCGTGGTCGCGTTACTCTTCTCCGTATCCGTCGAGCACGCCTTCCCGATCGTCGGATCTATCGCGCGGATCGACAGGGCGAGGGGCCCGAGAAATCGCAGCTCGTAAATCACCGAGTCACCCCATGCGTGAGTACGCTCCGCGCGCAAACATTCGCGCGGCTTTTTTCTCCCCGGCGCGGCGCGTGTACCGCGGAAAAGGCGAGGGTGCAGTGGCGTACGATCGAACCATTTACGTAATGCACAATTCCCAACGGAAAGGAACGATTAAATTTTCAAGGGCTCTCACTTACGTGCGTATTAAGAAATCTAGTTTCGAGGGAACCTAGCTACCGCGGAGTTTCGTAAAACGATCGACAACCACCCACGTATTTCCCACTTCCTTAATGCCAAGGAAATCTCTATAAGCGCAATGGAATCGAATAGAGTCGAGAGGTCGGTTAAATACCGGCGCCTATGGGCAAGTACACGGTACATAGAGGGGTAAGGGGAAGAAAGGGGTCGGCTGGCAGGCAGTGGCCAGCAGTTATCCTGTAGGAAACGAATAAATTAGAGGTGGCTTATCAACGAGTCCTTGATGGGCGTGCGCGGTCGCTAGGTCGACCCAGTCCAAGGGATGGACGTGTAGAAGAAAAGGTGACGGCAGCGGGACGTGTTAATCGAACGCCGTGGATTTATAGGTACCAGGAGCCGACAGGAAAGGTGGATAGGTGGATAGGTGGATAGGTGGAAAGGAGGGACTACCCACGCTGTCTTTACGCTCTATCGACGTACGATCCTCTCCTCTTCGAGCGTACGCGCGCGGCGAAGAGAAGGAATATTCTCGTGTATGCGCGCGTGCAAGATCAACGGTTACGATCCTGTACTCTTGGAATTTCGAACCGCTTCGATTTTCAACTGGAAGCGCGGGGAAGGAAGGAGCCAACAAGGGAAAGTTTCTGTTCTCCACCCCAAAATAGACCGTTTACATGGAAAGGGCGTATCTGGATTGGAGCCACTTCACCCCTCCGCCGCGGCAAAGTCAGTGCCATATAGCCTGGAATAAGTGATGGGCTGAAAATAGAAAGCGCGCCAAACGTAACTAAAGAAGAATGCCAACGTTTATTTCTCCTTTCGGCCAAAGGATCCTGACTGGCCCGTGTTCTGAATAGCGCTGGTTTTATAATCATACGGTTATGAAGTCGGCGTGACAACTTGTCGCGTACACTTGCTGCAACTTTCATGGTCGCTCGAGCGGTTTCCGCGAAAACGGCGCGCGCGAAAGTTACGCGTTGGCCGAGGAGCTCGGGAAAGCGATCGTTACACGCGACACAGAAAGTACGGCGCGTCGATCGACCCTGACCGAATATCGACGTATTTTTCCGCCTTCCTGTGTCGCGTGTTCGACATTTCCCCAGCTATATGCCCGGCATTACGGAATGCTACGCTTAATTCCACGTGTCACGCGTTTACATCCATTCAAACAGATCGATCGATCGCTCGGAAGTTCTCAACATTTCCCTTTATTTAATTACAATCCTTTGTCTCTAAGTAGCCTTTGTCATTTTCTCCTTTTGTCCGTTACAAAATAAATAAACGAATATATAAGCTTGCACGGTGATTGATCGGCGCGCAGTGCAATTCGACGAGTTTAAAATCCCCACTTGCGTTATTATCGCGCGATATTAGGCACTGCCACTGACCTACCTTCCGCGCTTCCGTCGGCTTAATTAAAGGCCGGCCGTGAGTTACCAGGCTCAACAATGAGCGACGCGAACGGCGAACGGCGAACGGCGAAACGGGCGGGACCGGTAATTTATTACAAATTAAACCGTCGATGGCTTCGCGGAGGAACGGGAGAATCACTGCGAGCGCGTGTTAATTATCGTTCACGGATTACGCGATCGAGCAACTCGCGCGCCCCTCGCGAATATTGGAAATAAAACGAGCCCGCCAACTGGCTCATTTAAAGTGACACGCTGCCTGACACGATTCTTCGTTCGATTGATCGGAGAGCGCAGCTGTCGGCGCGCGAAACGAGATCGCGACCAGGGCGTCTGCGAGCGCTGGCGCGTGTAAAAATCGGGGGCACCGGGCGCGAGCAAAAGCGGCGAAAACAAGGCGGATAATTAGGTCGATTAGAAATTGAAATCCAGCCGATTGTATCTGGCGCGGCGGCCACGTGGGCGAGCTGGCGCGCGTGACGAAAACGATATCGCCTCGCAACGTAGATACATATTTCTTCGATATCCCTCGAGATACTTCGCTTAGATAGCGCAACCTGCTTGGCCAGCTAGGGCCTCGAGTATTTAAGTATTCCCCACTGGATTCTTTGCTTAACGATATTCTAAAAGCTTCTGATTGCGAAGCACCTCCCCTATCCCCTAATTCTTCCCCTTCGTCCACACTCATTCGGCCTTCCTTATTCATTCGCGAGTCCCACAATACACACTACGCATATAGCTTCTTTCTCGTTTTATATAATAGTGTAATTTCGTGGTGCGGTAAAGACGATCTTATTACCATTCATTATCCACCGGCAATTACTCGCAACGGTACGCGAGCTTTCTTATTAATTACGCCGGCAATTACTTTCCTCGCCGCGGCTACGAGCGGGGCGTGTCGTCGTTAGAAAGTCCTTTCCTCCGCTCCGGCCGGGATAAAAATTCTCCGCGAGCTGGACAAGTGAAAAATCTTAACGCAACGACAATCTCGCACCATGATTATTACGCTTTCTATCGTGCGCTGGTCTCGACGACGCTCTGCGATGTCTAACTGGAATTCTCTCGAACGTGGAGCCATGGTGGACGAGGGTGGGACACTTGCTACATCCGATCGATGGAAAAACGACGCAGAGAGTTCCACTACGTCACATCACACCGAGCAGAAACGCCCGCAGCGACGGCGTCACCCGCTGCGGGGATCGTCCGTCGCGTGCGAGGTCCTGGCTGTCTGAAAATTGGTGATTCTGTGACGTAGCGGCGTTCCCGGCGACGAAACGAGCGAGAAGGATCTTCCGGGACGAGAGGCTGCGTGCTTATCGAGCGGCGCAAGCTAGGGAAACTCGCCTCGATGATCTCTGAAACTGTCTGGTATGTAGATATCGGCAGAGAGGGCCGACCGAGGACAGTCGAAGAGAAGAGAGCACTGAGAGATAACGGAAAGCTCCGAAAAAAAAGCGGAGATCAGAAAGTAATAGAGCATGGCGAGATGAAAGCCAGAAGAAGAGACGGAAGGGAGTCGCGGCGGAAACCGCGCGGACGGAGCAAAGCGAGAAGCAAGGGACGGCGGTAGAAATTTAATTGCGTCGTCGCGGGAAACCGAGCGGAGCAAAGGAAAAAGCGGGGTATCGTTTTGGGACACAGAGGCCAGGCTTTTCCTACGTTTCAATGCTCGCCGAGCACGAGAGGTTGGGTTCGTCGCGCGTACGAGTATGCAGAGAAATCCTAATCTGCGGAAAAATCCGAGGCACGCCCACTCGGTTAAAGAGAGCAACCACGGCAACCAGACTTTTCTTTGTCGCGAGGTAAAGAGTGGTCAACTTCATTGTCAACCTTGTATTAAGGGTCTTAAATAAGCCTGGCGAAAGAGCAGCGCGCCCCGTCACGCTATCGAATTATACGCGACGGCTATCGACGTCTATTCACGGCTCATTGATTACACGGTGCGCCGACACGAGCGGGCAGACCGCACGAAAGCGGCCGCGCGTCTTTCTCTTTGTCTTTGTCTTTGTCTTTCAGCACGGACAAACGGGAGAAATCTGGACGCGAGCAAGGGAACCCACCCGCTTTAACGAGCTGGCCCTGTACCGGAGTCAGGAACATCTTCTCCAGAAAACTCTGCTCCTGAAAACCGCTATTCCATTCCTTCAACTGCCGTTGAATTTTCTTTCTACGACTTAATGACGCGCGGAAAGAGGGCGTACATAGGTAAAGGGGAACGTGACTATGGTGAAAGATCAAGCCAGTCGCTTCGATACGCTCGTGCTACGACGAACAAATAAATACCTATACTCGACACGGTTTTTCGAGCATCGGGAACGGCAATTCGCATCAACAAGCCGAACAGCTAGGCTAAAATTTACGCGTCACGCGTGATTCTCTTCACGTGCGTTTAATAGTGATTTTTTTATCCGATATATGTACGGCTATGAGGCTATGGCGTACAAATGTAAGAAGAAACAAGAAAAATGCTAGAAATTTAAAACTAGGGGCAGAATAAATGTTTAAATACGCGAACCCTAGCCCTGAATACTCAAAAATGCATAGTGACAATCATCAGTTACTTCCGCCAAGCGCATCGATCGTTCGCGAACGGAGAAGTGAATTGCAATCCCAGCCAAGTTTTGTAATTTACGCAAAGAATAACGAATTCGGCTAGAGAAGGGAACGAACGTTCACATCGTTCCACGTTCCGCCGCGAGACAAAGGGCTGCCGGCGAAAAATCGCTGGAAATTCGCACATAGCCCGGGCGAGAGGAGGGTCTGTCTGCGGGCAGACGCATAATCGAGAGAATTGGAAAGTGCGGCTAATTAGATTTGTAGCTGCATTCAGGAATAGGAGTACGAGCGGTCGCGCGAGTGCACGCGTTCCTCGCACGGCCATATAGGATACAAACGAGAGGCGAGCGTACAATCTCCGGTAATAAGTGCAACCGGTGCGCATGCCCTGGTATGCGACTACGGTACACGTGAACGCCTACGGAGTTCCAGCCACAAGCCAGAATCCTTGCTAATCCACAAAGTCCTGGGACGGGGCTGAAATTCTATCCACTAACCACCGCCGGACATATCTGGATATTTATTTACTAATTTATTTATTTGTGGGATGCTCCATTCAGAATTAACCAGAGTAGTACAAGCATCATATATGTAGGTAGTGTTGTGATATGAGAGAAAGTTAAATTGTAGGTGATTTTAAAGCAGCTAATCCAAAGTAAAATTAAAAGATGAATTGAGAACCTTGTAGCGGGAGAGGCACAGCTCCATCATTGCTGACTTCGAGCAAATTTAAAAAAAAAAAACGGTTTATAAAATTATTCCTTTGAATTAAGATTAAAAAGGGGACACTAAATTGAGAAATATATATTTTCACACGGTAAGTAGTAGTTATTGAGTTGCTAAGTTTTTATTTATTTGCAATAAATCAGCCGTTTGTTATCAGATTTGCATCAAACGTGCATCACGCGATGTAGATTTTTTACGTATATTCCACGTCACAGTCGTAACTCAAAAAGTGTAAAAAATGGAGTTGCATCCCTTCTTGCTGCAAGATCCTCGATTATGCAAATATTCCTAATTTTCAAATGCTCCTGGCGTTGTTCGAGTTTGAAAGCAAGCGGTGTAAGAGTTACCATAAAAATATCGATTATCAGTTCACTTCCACAACAAAGAAAGGATCGTTCGCTTTCGTGGACGATAGCGACAGAAAAAGTAAGAACTTTCCTCCGAACGTAGATCGCGCGTGCAAACTTTTCGCGCAATTACGCGGCTCTCGCAAGAGTTTCGTCTATGAAACACTAAGTGAGCGCGCGCGCGCGTTAACCCGATTTCTTCGAAAGCTCGAAAAGTCGCGATGCGAATCGTAAATCCCGACCGGCCGAGAAGCTACGCGAGAAGAGTTTCGCCGCGGAACTTCGCAACGCGTATTGCCCGTTACTTCGGTGGATAAGTTGCGATTTTAACGGGCTCGAAGCTGCCAAAGCCTCTCTTGTTCAAACGGGAACCGTTTCATCCACTTTTAGTTGGGGAGAATTCTAAGACCATTTCCATCCCGGGTCAGGAACGGCGCAACGAATAAGTCTGCGCGTTATCGGCTTACTGTCACCTATTACCGAAGCAAATTGCAGGATAACCGAGTTCCAAATCGCGGAGAAAAACGCTTGAGAAAGTTTCCACTGAAAACGATGCGTTTTTCATCGACTGCGTTTCTTTCCGCGATGAAAGCTATCTTATCGAGTGGACTTGCCAAGTTTACGAGTCGAGGGACGCGACCACCGAAAGCACGCATCGTTTCAGCTGCAAAAACCGTGTACCGTTCGTCCGGATCGAGATCGTTTCAGCTTGGACACGCACGTGATTCTTTCGGAGTGGCCGACAGAGCGCGTTAATGGGAAATCCCGACACGTTCGAATTCGGTTTACGATCCAACCGAACGACCGCAGCGAACTGGCAAGAAATCTCCATCACCGGGACTGTCACTGGCTCTGTTCGACGCGAGGCGCAAATCGCAAATCGCAAATCGCAAATTCGTTCGGTTCTATTCGCTGGGACGGGAAGAAATTCCTGCGAAAGTCCGAGGAAACTGCGCGCGAAACGGAAACGCGCGGAATATTAGAGGACGCAAGAAACGCGGGACGCGATCGCGGATCATTCCGCGGCACCGCCCGCGGCAAATAATATCGCTAGGATCGTCGATCGGTCGTTCGCGGAGCGCCGTTATCGCTATTAAATATGGCGAGTATAGGGGCGGCTTTAAACCGTCGCCTCTCTGTTTTCGTCTGTTTATCAGCAACGAACGCGTTTAACGATAGGACCGATACGATTTATTTATGCAAGCAGTTCGGTACTGCCCGCCGGGTCTCAATAAGAAGAATCGAATGATATGGAAATGTCAGGTAACCGGTGGGTAACTTTCGCCACCGACGGGACAGCAAGGCGAAACTGACGGAAACGTTATCACGCGGCAAACCGACGTTTCTATCGTCGATAGGACAGCCGGGGAAAAACTGCGATTACAGCGGCACGATACTCTCGCGATTCGCCGGAAAGCAGATCGAGTTCCGTGAATCTGTCATGGTCACAGGATACTCCGCGAAGCACGCTATTCTACGGGTGTAGAAACTCTTTGCACAGTTGCCTGGCAAACTGCCCTTTTTCCCCAGCTCATTTGCATTGCATCGCGTGCGAAGGACTTATGTTTTGAATATATTTGTCGTGTACGTAGACTCGTCCGGAAAAATTCTAAACAGCTCGAAATTTTCAGAAAGTCTTCTAGTCATTTTTAGTAGAAAATGTTTTTCTAATTTTTTCTTTATTTTCAACTTTAACGTTTCCCTTAATACGCTACGTGCCACGGTGGAAATTCAGATTTTTCGTAGGACTGTGGGGCCATTATGAAATTACGTAAGGGTAATTTGGGGAATTTCTTACCCCCTCCTTGCACCAGTATAAAGATTCGTAAGATTTTATATCCCAACCCCGTTCCTCGTGCAATACTCTTTTAAACTGCATTTTTTCAATTATTAAAATTCTTTTAAAACACAGTTTTTAGACTATTCATATTGAAAATAAGGTTTAAAAAATATTACGTAAGACGCTACCTAACTCCCTCTGCCTCTTTTGTAGAAAAAACGTAGGAAAAAAATCGTAACATAATTTAAGGAGGACCCCTACAAAAACTGCTAAGAAAACTAAATTGCGATATTTAATTATAGAAAAATATAAGTGGTGTAATATTCTCAACAATGTCAGCCCTTTTTATTCTATATTAATTTCGGCATTAAATCGAGGAGCAGCGTTTACCTTTGAATAAAAATTTCGCTACCGATAAATATCCTGGGCACACCGGTGGCCCATATTCAGAGATGGGGAAAATTTTTGTCTAAATAAAATCTCGAGTAACGAATAAAGGTTCAAGGAAAATTTATGTTAACTTTACTCGACTCATGAGGAATAATTTTTTAACGTTAAATTTTTGTTAACTTTTATTTAAATAAATATACTGGCCATCGTGGCACGGAACGCGTTAACGCGTTAACTCGCGATGAAGTTTAAGACCCTACGGTTCCAGGTACTGTTTGCGTAGTTCTAGCGTTGCGACAGCCGTCCCGTCTAAAAATATTTGTCGCTAGATGCAGGTGCAGCCGTCTTTTGTGTGGCGAAACGAGGTAAGGCTTCCGCGAACAAGGCGCGATTACGTCGCATTGTGCCGAACGGCGGTGTTCGATGGCGACGATACGCGCGATTCGGCGAACCGCGATAGCGAGAGCCGCGCAGAATCTGCGTCCCCAGGGACAATCCCGATTAATTACAACACTACCGCAGGATGAATCAATGGCGCAAATTGTCGGAGTGGTGAGCGGCTGGATTGCCTCCGGCGTAACGGCACCGCGGGGCACGCGAAATCGAGCGTTTCTCCGCGTTTGAAAAATAGAGAAGCTTCGGCAGATAAACAGGACGTACATAGGTATGTCATATATGCGATCGTAATTGGACGAAAGAGATTGTCCTAGTAGAGAAGATTGAAAGAAAAGGGAGAGCAGCGGTCGTTCGCTATACAGAGCGTAACAAAAATGCCCGGCAAGGCTGGAAACTAGCGAATCTAGGCCTGCGATTTTCCCTGGCATCTTTGAACGCCCCGTACAGGTATCCGCGCGAAAGCAGAGTGGTAAGCGAGAGCGCAGAGCAGATATCGAGAAAAGAAACAGGAGTTTAAAACCGTTAATTAAAGTGTTACGCGGCTGTGCGACCGCGATACCTATTAAAATATCCGTAATCCGTGAAGTAACGTAACGTAAACCAGTCGGCTAATGGCTTCACTGGCTTCCTTCCTTGGATTCTGTTCTCCACGGGACAAGTTTCGCTTCCCCGAGGCGGCATCCTCGCGGAATTGACTTCGATACCCAGGGCGCGATTCACGGGTGCCTTAATTACTTCTCTAGAAACAGCGACGGAGTACGTGACACGAAGAAACACTACTGCGCTATGAATTTCCAAAGAATTTCCAAGCCTGATACCTGAGAATTCAGCGTTGATCCTCGATTAACTTCCTCGATGAGCGAAGGTGGTCGAAGCACTGCTGGGTAAAATTCGACGTCCTCGTGGGAAGGCGAGGAACGAGAGCGTAGAAGTCACCACTGACGACCATTCAGACGAATGAATCGACATAGAAGGAATGGTAGGCGCAGAGAACCGCTCGACTCGAAGCTGAGAAGAGGACTGGAAGAGGACTGAGGCCCAATAGGCAGACGTGCCAGGCGAACGGTTTTCGCTTACGTTCGACCGATTCTCGGGATCGTCTTCGGTTTCAAATTGTTTGGACGTCAACGACGTGGCCGTTGAGAATGGTTCCGAGTGGCCGAGGGCCCCGGTTCTCAAGCACCGTCAGCGTCGTTGGCGTCGCGATAACGCCGTCGAGCAGTCTTATCTGAGCGCTCAGAGCACAGGGGCCCGCGAGCGGAACTCGGCGAGGAACAGAGATGGAGGGACGCTGAAAGTGCCACGAAAAGAATCCAGCAACCCGATATTTATGCTTTCCTCACGTTCCACGCTCAGCGTCTCGCTCGGCTTTATTCCCGCCGCGCTGCGAAGAAACAAATACATACATACGCGGAAGGGGGCGAAGAAAAATGTGTCAGCAGCGTCGGAAAGGAAGCAGCAGGGAATCGACGTGGCGAAAAGCTACGGCCACAACTTCCCAACAACTGCGAAGAATTCTTGGGAAAGAAACTCGACCGGGGGATGGAAAAACACCAAAGTTGCGTGTACCTGTATACTGTCTTGTCGAGGATCGATCGAAGAATTGCCCGCCTCTTTTCGTGGATTACTTGTGTCAGTGAAATGGCACGGAAGCACAGTGAAGTATAAAAGAAAATTGAATGTGGCTAAAAACGAGGAGCGAAAGGGCTTCTAAACAACCCGTCCACCAATTCGAATTATGAACGTGAGAATTCGGCGCGGGTCAATGAAAATCCTGACTAAACGAACGTTTATTACTTTCCAGCAGCGTGTTTGTTTATTCAACGCGATAGCGAACGGGAACGAAATGAAAGAGTAACCCTCGTTTCATGGCGATCCAAACGAAACATTAAACCAAGTCGTTCCACGAACGACGACGATTCGGGGGGATCGCTCCACTCTAAATATTTGCCTGCGAATTCCCCACCCTCGATTAAACGATCGCGAGACAAATATCCATCGATTAGGCCATTAGGGGGAATGGTATTCGAAGCGAGGATTTTCACAGCGGCTGGAACCGTCGAATAAGCTTGTCGGGGGTAGGGTTAAATTGCAGATAACGTAAATGTCTCTTTCACATTCATGCCAGAATGCAAAAGTAAGCAGACATTACAGCGCAGCAGCACGCAATCCTCCCTCCATAAAGGGATGAAATACGGAGTACCAAGATCTACCCCCTATCGCTCGTGGTATCGCGATGCCTATAAACCGGAGCGCCCCAATGTTGCCTGTATGCGCGATAAGAGGAAGCGGCGAGGAAGCGGCGAGGAAGCGGCGAGGAGACGCGTGAGAACCGCGAGCGTCGTTTAATTGGGCCGGGGCGCGCGTAGCGTAAACGTAAACGTAAACGTATCCCCGTGGACGCGGCGAACGCGCTCATCCGTGGGTCCGCCGCGCGCGCATATCGCAGCACACGCGGATTACGAACCACTAATTACGAACGAGCTGCTCGAGCCGACGGCCGCCTGCTCTCAACTCCTGCGCGGCCCTACAGGTGTAAGTTACGCGATAACCGTGCACACTCCGAGGTCCGCTCTGCCACCAACCAGGTCATGCACCTCGTGCAATAAGGACTTTGATAGTCGCGTCCATTGTCGAGTGATAAGCGAAGGGTGAGTATATTCTGCTTCGTGTCAGCGCACACTTTCCCCGAGTCTCGCACAGCTGCTTACGATCTCCCATTTCACGCGCAGTGTGCCAGAGCCGCGATCGTAAATTTCCTCCGAATATATTCTTCCCACCCTCGACCACCGAGGCTAATCTGAATGCAAGCGCTCGACACTGTCGACAGTGAAACGGCGCGGAACGTCGTCCCGTCGGCGGAGTAAATTTTCCACGCATGGCTGTGTTCGCGTCGAACGCAAGCACGTAGGAATTATTGCACGCCACGCGGCACGTACGGTTCGGCGCTAATTACAAACGAGGTACACGCGCTCGGTACAACGTTTCGCCTCTGATCGCGGAGCCCTATTAAGAAGCTTTACACGGGTGTAACTAACCGCTCTGCCTTAGAATCGGGTTATGAACCTTGCATAGCATAGGCGTGACTGCACGCCGATCGACGATATCCGTTCCTTATCGCCCACCCCCTCGTGTTCGATACGTCGAAAAACATACGAGATACAATGCCTGTGTCCGATCGCTTCGAGACGTTACTGGTGGAACACAGGCTGCTCGGTAGTGTACGTATACGCCGCTGAAACGAACGCCCGATTACCGTTCGACGACGCGGAGGAACACGACGGGTGTGCGAGACGAAGCGGCGTCCAGCGTGCGAGATGGGAAAGTTAATCAGAAATCCATGTTAATCGGAGAAAGAAAGGCGGTCGATATCGGTGAAAAGCTGGCACTGCGCCAGCCAACGCTTTCGCGGTGATTAAACGGAGCCGAGTGCGATAATTAGCGCGATTCGCCAATTAATTCGAGCCTCGTACGTTGGTCCAAGGTTTTTCTTCGCGGCCGTCGAAATCAAGCCGCTCGACGCTCGTTAATTTTCGTTAACGATACACCATCAGTGGTAACGGTCCTCGGCGGACTATTTCGTTCGATCTTCGCCTCGATACCTTACCATGGTTAGACTAATTCACTTAATATTATTCCACGGTGTGATAAGGTCAGCACTGTATCGCCTAAATAGCAGGAAAGAAGCGCGGCACGCATAACGGCCCGTAAATAACGGCTGAACCGCCTAACTGGCACGGAAAGCGAACAATAAGAGTTGACTGGACTGAAGAGAAAATTCCGCCTGACCTTTCGTGCGTTTAATCAACGTGCGCCGCCTATCGATCCGCGGAGAAACGGGCCGCGATAAAAATCACGAGATGGTCCGTGGAACGCATTTACGCGATGCTTTTCAATTTTCCTGCTCGAATCTTTCGTTTTCCTATCGGGTTTCGATTGTTCGAGCGGAACTCGCGTTCTCCCTGGCTCGGCGGAGCCCTCGTCGCTTTCTCCAAGTTTCTTCGCTGCACAACGCTCGATTGCTCGCTTTATTTATGTAAATGGAGCGTAATCGAGACTAATGGACGCGCGAAGACACTGCGAATCGAGGGGCTGATTAGCAGTTATTGAGGCCGAATCGGGAGAGGCTGGTCGCTCGAGACAAGCCTCTCGGGGACTATGGTCGTTACCGAAATTACGTTTGCGGTCAGTTCGTCACGATCTTCGCTCGATCGATGGAGGGGCCTTGGATTGGTTTTAACAATGTCAATTGAACGTGAAGATCGACGGTGAAGAGAGCAGAGCTGCGATTTACGCGCGCTTTACTCTTTCATACTCTGATAGATTGTGCGAGAAAGAAATTTACATAAAGAGGGAATAAGGAGCCAAGACACGAGAAGGGAAAACGGAAGAGCAACCGAACAAGAACAATGGATAAGTATAGGATTATTTAAATAGTATACCTAATAGAGTGTGCTGTTTTGTTTTTCTGTACTGCATTATATTTGAAATTTTTTACTTTATACTTTATACTTTATACTTTATACTTTATACTTCATACTGGTACATCCAGCCTATACTAGATATCCGATGTATGCAATAAATCGTGCTACTACACTTTGATACTCCACCCAATTATCGGCGGAGCAGTGAACAACGCCCCCGAATACGTATGACGGGCGAGTTTATCTCTCGCCACCCTTGAAACCGCGACGCCACGAGAACAAGCCGTACAGAGAACTTGGCGCACGATTCACGGTAGAGAAGTTACGTGGAAATCTGGTGGGCAGGGTGGACATCAGCCGGGAGGAGAATCGAGGGCGCGTCGCAATTGGTAGTTTCGTCCTGGCTGCAGGAGCCACGGTACTAATTAAAGCGAACAGACGTATATACGGGGACCGTAATGCAGCGAGAGAGACGGACACCATAAGTCGCGGTGCAGACGACCGCGGAGGAAGCGCAGCGCGCGGACGAGGTAGGGTACATATATCGAAACGGTTCATTGTTCGGCTCACAATGACCGAGTGGCCAAGTGCGAGGGTCAGGGGCGCGAGGAGCAGAGGAAAGAAACACTCTAGACCACGTACACCGAGTGTTCCACGTCGAGAAGCTACGTACCGAGCAACCAACCAACGCAACACTTCTTCTGCTTCTTCCCTCTCTCCAACTATCGAGCTTGGTCCTAACTCGCTAGCATTCTCCTCTCGCGACAGAGATTTTTATGCCAGATTAAATGCTTTTCAACTATAAAGCGTATAAGAGAGTAGCTAGTTGCAACGATTCAATAATCATTCCAATGACTGTCATAAACAAATCCCTTCAGTCCCGGGCACCGTTACATCGCGGCTCCTCTTTTCGCGCTAATTAACGGCATTAGACTTATCGGTCGAGGCGGCTATTATAACGGGCACTGGGAATTCTTCATCGATTAGACTACGCGATACCGATAATTTTCTTCGCCGCCCTCTCCCGCGTTAAATTAGACAACGGCGTAACTGACCTAAATCGCAACAGCTTGGAACTAATTTCAATTTCGCACGGACTGTCTGCACTTTCCGTGGCAAGAAGCAAGGATGTTAGAACGCTTCCATAAACTCCAACAAATTCCAAAGCCTTGAATAAAGGAAGAGTTAATTCATCGAGAGATTATCATCGAGGCGGTGGATTATTCACTCGGCTTTAAGATGAGTAATAAAATTTCGTTGCAAACGCAGACTAATATCGCGGGCGACGTCTGTGCGTCGCGAAATCACATCACCCCGCGCAAGGGGTGGGTAATACCCGGCTTCGACGTCGATCATCGTACATAACTCAACGAAGTTGTCTATCGCCGCTCAAAATCCAATTCCGTCCCGTTCGCTTAAGCCTTCGATATCCACCCTCGTTAAGTAGCGACTGTAACTAGTTTACCCGTCATGGCCCACCCCCTCTTCCGTCTTAACTCCCGCTTACCACGTACACCACGTGTATCGCGAATTAATTTCCAACGGAGATACAGAAATTTCGCGAAGCCCAGGATCTCGCGAGCTTTCCATAAATCGAATTTTTACGGCGGCTGATGCGAACCGAAGCATCCTATACCCCCTGCACCCCTGCACCCCTGCACCCCTGTGCCTGATTCACCCACTCAGAAGCAATTTCCTAAATCTCGCCCCGCGTCGTCAGTGCTACCCCGAAATCCCTTGGACCTCCCTGCGCAATTTCCTAATCGATTCGGTATCGAGTCGACGCCAGTTCAATCTCGGTCCAATTCTTAGCTCATCACGATTCCAATTCTCCACTCGCTTGTGTATCAAGTTCTGCCTCGACCCGAGTCTCTGCGCCACTGGAACCTTCAGGAATCCACTCTCGGCGTCCAGGTCTCTGGACTACCCGTCCGTTACGAGCGTAACGACGTTCCCTTTTCGAACAGCGAAATAAGGATAACAAGTGGAACGAAGAGTGGCAGACCGAATCGGTTGCAACTCGCGGCAGACACCGCGTATATCGCGCGGGGAGCGTGGAGCCGCGTCACAGAGCGCGGCCGATGCACGCAGGCAGACCGAGCAGAGAAGCGTAGCCGCGCGCACACATAGGTGTATGTATAACATGGAGTCTAGGAAGCACGTAAGACGAGTGCAGCTCTTCTAACGGTAATTCCTTTAGACCAGTACCGCAACTTCTACAAGCCAGAAGAGTGGATGCTTCTGCTTCTGCTGCCGCTGTTTCTTCTGTTACCGAACACTACGGCGACCGACCGGCTTCGCGGCTATCTCGAGAAACGAGCCAATCATCCGTCCGCGGCTTCTTTCCTCCCCGTTCCCTACCCCGGTCGCTCCTGTTCCCTGCTGTCCCTCGTTTCGTCGTCCTTCTGCTCTGCTCGTGCAGCCGCGGGGTTCGCTGCCGGCCGACCGAGCGATAGAGAAGGAGCGGACGAGAAACGTGTCGACCAGGAAAAGTAACAGTAACCTTCTGGTACCGCGCTACCGTGAACTTGCTCGACCTCCCGCAATTAGCGCGATCCTTGACGCAGCGCGTTCCGATCGAGCGACCCGCCACTTTAATTATTGCCTAGAGCCCGCGAGCCCGGCTGGCTCGTCCTTTCTGTCCGCCGCGCCGTTCTAATCCCTTCTCGAATGCAGCCCAACGGAATATTCCCAGTCGACGGAGCAAGCTTTCAGAAACAAATCTAGCAGAGCCACGAGCTTCCAAAGAAATTCCGCGGTCCAGAGAGTTAACCGCAGACAGTCCGTTTTAACGCTAAATCACTTTTACCAATGGGGATCAGTTGCGGATTTCGGGAAAAAGGCCCAGATGGCAAACGTTCTGAGAAGCCCAATTTTCGGCAAGTAATAAATAAGTGTATCAAATATTACAGGAAAATATGTAGTGTTTATAGGAAATCATAATTTTCTTCTTTTCAACACGGGGCCCTGGAGGGGCCTTCTGGGCAGGGACCCATTTTTTCAGGAACATGAAGAGGTTGTTTACTAGAAACGGGCTAAGTGTAGTAATACAGAAAGAAATATGTTGTTTAGATAAAATCTTTTTTTTTTAAGATGCGGCCTGTTGGCTGGTTGTTAGCGTTAAGAATTCGGGACATCGACGGCCGAGGTTTTCCTGCGGTCCAGGAAGAAACTGATAAATACGTTTATGCGCGTCGATTAACCATTTGAGCCTTCAGCCGTTTATCCGGGGTGGGAATTGATGGAGGGGTTTACGCTTCGCGGAAGCGAATGACTCTCGACAAAGGGAATGGAAGGAACGGTATAATCGAGAACGCATCGAGCGCCACTTGGCGCGGGAGGTGACCGAGGTGCGCGGCAACCAAACGAAAGGTTGCCGATCTTTAATTCAGGGGGGACACGGGTCGCCGCGAAGCCATCGCCGGAGAATCGAATGCGAAAATGCTCGTAGAAGCGATCGGATAGCACCCGCCTAGAACACTTTCTTTGTCCCCTTTTTCCGCGCGTTGGATTTAGATCGCGCTTGGCCAGGTACCAAAACTCGCGCGCTCCCCTGCACGGTGGCGAAAACTATTGCTGATCGGCTGCGCAGAGTTAGGTTTCCCGTGCCCAGGACCGTTCGCCGATCTCTAGCACCCCTCGATCGATTCCGCGCGCTTGCGAAATAATAACCACGAACGGGAAGGAAACGCTCGCCTGGCGACGGCGTAATTGGCCAATCAGCTTTTTCCTCTTTGCCGTGCTAAAAAGCGCCGACTCCCGTAAACACCTGTCGTCTAAATATCTCGACGGGGGGGATAACGGTTCTGTCGCGAGCCACCTTGCGATTTCTTGCGTTCCCGCGGGAAGTCGTGATACGAAACCGAATATTTTTTTTCCAGGGGAGAGCAATCGAGAGCAGGCGCGATGGTCGCGTAAACTGCGAAACGGAAGACGATAACGAAAAAGCAACGCTCGGCGGCTGGCTGGTGGAAAAAGCCGGGCAACAGATGAATTTTACCTGAGCCCGAGCTGTGCTTGCACGGGGGTCCGTCGACGCACCCTCCTCCCGTTTTTCCGCTCTCGTTTCATCCCCCTCGATGCACCTGACGGCACTTCAAACTCAGCCTACCAAGAGGTAGTAGACTATTTGCAACTGGATACTCGTGTAGCGAGCTCTATGCCGTGGCGCGTGAACACGCCCGTAATTGCGTTTGTCTGCGCGCGTTTCCCTCTGCCGATCGAAACTCCGCGGATGACGACGCCTCGGAGGGCGGCGGGGTGTTCGATTCCTTTGTAATCGACTCGTAACGTCAGTTTACTCGTGAGAAGCTCGAAAGGGACGGGTTGTCTCTTTTCGAACGTTCCGGAGGCTGTCTTTTCGACGATCGAAGAGCGTCAGGCCCAGATTGACGGGGCGCGGATCGTTGGACGCGACTCGAGCCGAGAAAGTTCATCGTCGACACCGCCAATTGGCAATTGCATCGTCTGATAGCATAATGACGGAACGGCCGAACGGATGCGGTGCACGCATTTGACGCATCTGAGCGGTGCGTTTCGTTCTTGGCAGAGTGGTGAATGAACGCGGCGCGAACGTGTCCGTGCGTTCGCGGCCACGGCGCGCCGAGTAGGAAGAGATGGGTTTAAATTATAGTGCAGCCCAATGGGCGGATAAAATGTGCATTAAATAGATTCGAGCGGACTGTTACTCCGCCGCGGAGGCGACTACGGCTTCCGATGATCCAACAGCTTCCTCTGGCTCTACCGTTAACTCCTTTCCTAAAGCAAAACGACGCTAGGCCACGATTTATGCGCTCCACTTTTCGAGAAAAATCCTACCAGCAACCACCGTGCTTCCTTCTTCTACGCGTTCTTTCACCCCTCTTGCCAGTGGCGCGCTCAGGACTTAATCTTGGGGATAAGGTTATTTTTAATGAAAATTAAAATAAATTCGATACAATTCATTAGATGATTATAAAAACTTATTTAATGAATAAAATCCAGTGTTCTTTTATTTCCTTTTTACAAAGCTCTTTCTTTGGGGGCTGCCCTTTGCCCCTGCCCCCATCTGGGTGCCACTTCGTTTCAATCGTTTCATGCTTAGTGTTCAAGCTTTCCTCCATTCATTATTCCACGTGACGTAGTAAAGTCGATACTGCTATTATCTATGAGCATCGGAGAATTTAGTCACGTACAGCGTGCAGACATTTCAACGAGCGAACGAAACGAGTCACGAACTATTTGTCTTCGCCGCTAACCAGGAGGCTAATTCGTCTAATTAAACAATTTAAACGACCCTGGAGTTGCTGATTCCACGAACATCATTCTCCGGCGGAAACGCGAGGATTCTTTATGTCTCGCGATCGAACGGGCGAAAAGACGCGAGCGGGAATTGAATTGGACGGGGCGCAACGTCCCGCGGAAATTGCAATTGCGCGCGGATTTGTCTGGTTCCGGAGCTGAAAAGCGCCCTCCCGCAACCCACCCGCCTCCCCGCGGAACGTCGATTCGAATTCTGTTCCCGAGAGGGCTCGCAGCTAGCCGAAAAATGGGAAACGCCGAAGCTTCGTTTCCCGCGCCGCGAGCAACGAACAAACACAGCCTTCCCGTCTCTCTAATTTACGCGAGAAACGGCGACAATGCCTACCACGGCAAAATACGCGAATTATTCGCATGTTTTATGCAACGGTTGCCCCGAGTGTGGACGAGACTCGAAATTGCTAGACTAGCCGCCCCGGGCACGATAATATTCTACTTTCACTCGATGGAGATCGTACCTTTTGATAGAACTTCTCTTGTATTTGCAGAAAATGTGATATTTGATACAGAGCAGTGGCGCACCCAGAGGGACACTAGCATCCTCAATGAAGGGAGTTTGTAAAACGGAAAGAAAACTAGATTTTATTCTTTAAATAAATTTTTATAACTACCTAATGAATTTTACTAAATTTCCATTAAAAATAGTTTTATCCCTTCAACTGGCTTCCTTCGATATTAAAGGTCAGTCCACTGTGGCAGTTTGAAAAATAAATCTATTTTTAAAGATTTTTTCTTCGTAAACGCAACATATAATGCAATAAGTCTGTTTGGTATTTATTAAGCTACTCTTATATTACACACAACAAATTTAAAAGAATTTTTTTAATTTATTTTAAAACTTTAAACGCGATTATCTCGAAACAACATTTTTTTCAACTGGTGCAGGTGATTGCAAAAAAACTATTTGACCAATCAGTCTGAAGTTTTCACACGTTATTCAGCACATCAGTGGCGCTGTGGTCGGGACTACGGAAACCTTTCTCGATTAATCATTTCATACTTTTTACAAGGCAAAATGATTGAAAAATTCGTCGTATTTCGCCACGTAAACTTCAAACCTCCGCCATTTTGTTAATTTTTTATCAGTAAAAATAATCATAGTTATTGCGATTCCCCACACTCATAACGAGTACAACACACTTTGAATTTTTTCTCTCAAATGCGTCGTTCTCCCGAAATCACCCGTACCAGCACTATATCGCATTCTCAAGGCGCTCACATCAGTGCGATATATATTAAAAAAAAAAAAAAAAAAAAACTGTTAAATTTTAGAACAGATTTTTTTATGCCGTCAATAAGTGTATTAATAAGTAGACAAAACATAATTTACGTTGGACATTCCGTTTACTAAAAAATGACATTTATGCAGGACTTCACAGTGGACTGACCCCTTAAATCCCGAGTGCGCCACTGATACAGATGGAATACTTTTCACTGATTTCAATTTAAAATACCAAGAATCTTTGTCAGAATATTATTCCACGTAGACTACTTAAGTAGATGTCCCAAAAGTTATGAACGCCAGTGTGTGTACCTACTTCCATTATGACACTGTACCCTCGAATTTTTTTGTACAAATCACTTTCATTACTAATAATAGCCTACTACTTCATTTCGCAAGAGAATGCAGAAGATTAAAGCTCGATTGAACTGACACCGAAACGTCATCGTAAACCCCAACTGTTTACGCGCACGCTACCACCGACTGCTGGAAAGTTTGTATCCCGTTCACGTTTTACAATTGACCGCGGTGCGGCTCGATGAACGAGGGAGCGCATCATCATCGGAATTATTACAGCTTCCGGTGACGTTAAGCGAATCTATAGGGAACACTGTCGCGGAAGCAGTAACTCGTGGCCGTTGCGTCATCGCGACACCACGCACGTACGCCATTGTCCACCGAAACCGTCCCGTTTTTTTTCCCCGCCGTTTGCATCGAAACCTGCCGATACCTCAAGCCGTGCCGAGTCTTTACGGGGAACCAGCGTCTCGCTCCTTTAACGGCCAGAGGGGGAACGAGCCCAACGCAATGTTCGGCCCCGCGATCCCCTTTACGACTTCCCACAACTTTCGGTTTCTTATACGCGCGTAAAAACCGACAACGAATTCAGCGGCCGTTCGCACGGCCGTGCCGAATTTCCAAGTCTCGGGAGCGAGGCAGGACTTGGCAAAAAAGTACGCGAGAATCGTGGAGAAAGGAGAGAAAGGAGAGAAACGAGAGAAACGAGAGGAAAGGGGGTTAGCATCGCGCCCGGAATCGCAAACGATCCCACCGTATTCCGTCGAAAATTATCCAAAATCCTGGCTGCCGCAGATCCCGGGCGGGCGATTGGGTCGCGTAACGAGTCTCGACAAAGCGAGAGCTGCCAATTTGGCAGCGTCTTCGAGACGATAAATCAACCTTAACCGATTCGGAGGGTAGCCTGCCGAACTCCGTATCCGCGTTCCACGAACGCTCCGTTAACCAGCCATTGTCGCGTTGCTTGTTGGAAAGAACTTTTATTTATTCCCGCGCGACCGTCGTTTCCGGATCCACGGGATTCGCCGGAGCCTGCCAACGGTAAACGGAAGGAACCGAAACTTCCTGCTGGGGTATCGTCCGGGACCGCATTAGCGCGTCGGGGAAGAAATTTTGGGTTAACGAGCAACGAAAGTGAGAGGGAAGGGGGAGGGGATGCAGGGGGAATGCAGCGTGTTCCGAAAGTGTTCGTAGCGGCTGGAGGCAGGGGCTTCGTTTTCGAAGGTTAGCGAACCAGCAAGAATGCGGCTGGCTGACAGCAGAATGGGGATCCGGCAGGATCGATGATCGAGACGGCGATTGTTCTTCGCCAGGGACCCGGTCCTCTGGTTTCTCCCTTTTCGCGGAGGGCACAATGCGCCGTGGAAAAGAATATTTCGAGGCGACCTCGCCTCTTCTGTGCTCGTTAGAACGAATCTCCGAGTTCGATGCTAATTAATAAGACCGGGCTACGGTCTGAACGAAGGCGCCGAGAAAGACGCAGGACGGCGACTGCTCGTTGCTAGTTTTCTTCAGAGGCAAAGCCGAACGCGGAGGAACGTCGATCCGGTTCGATCGGACGCGCGGCGCCTGTTCCAAAGGCGCCTTAACTCCGGACGAAATCTCCGACACTTTGCGAGAGGAATAGCAAAGTCGGCAGAAGCGTGTTGCGAGAGGGAGAGTAGCCAGAGGACGACGACGAACGAAGAGAAGGCATCTCTCGAGAGCGCAGCTTCGCCGCCATTAACGAGCGATCGAGGCGGCGACGAGGCGCGATTAATTTCCCTCGGCTCCTTGCGTTACGTTTAATTAACATAATCCGCCGGCGGGATCGTTCCGTGACGTGGTTTACGCACGGCGCACTCACGCGCGTCGTCTGCACGGACGCTGGAGTGCTCCAACCGCTAAGAGGATTTTAGCGAAATTTGTTAGTCCCTGGTAGACCGCCTGATGCCACTTCTCAGCGCCCGCCGCGCCGAAGAGAATCGAAAGTCGACGGTATACACTATACAGGTACCTACTAGTTTCATTTTGAAAATCAAATGCAACCCACCCAACCTGCTTTCCGTCACTGACACCACCGAATCAATTATATTCCACGCATGCCCACTGAACCAGATCTGAATTTTTAGGTGAATTTATCGCCACCACCAAAGGCTGGTGGTATCGCAGAGATTCAGAGGTTGGAGGGAAATAGACGCGCGAAGAGGCAGCAGCGAGCGCGGGCTCGCGGTTTCAATGAATCTCGGAGCTTGCGAGCGAGCCGTGAAAGGCAAATGCGCTCGACGAGCGACCGCGAGAGGGAAAGGGGAGCACGGCGTGTCTTTCTCCTTTCTAGTTCCGTTCTGGTACACCTACCTCTGTGTAGGTAGACTAGCGCACCGACAGCGCCAGAGAGCGAGAGCCGTGTCGCACGCGTGAACGCGACTTAAAACCGGTCCCACCCACGTCTGCTAGCTCGCACGAGGGTTGCGAGCCGAGGCTTGCTCTCGCCGGTCGCCCAGCGTAAATGAAAATATTCTAATTACCAGGTACATCGTTGCGACACGTTCCGCGGGCGCAACAGCGTCCCTGACGGGGCGATTTCTTCCTGGCATGGCGCCGACCCATGCCGCGCCGGCGATCGATCCTCCGCGGCCCGCCGTCCACGCACTAAAAACCGACAGGGGCGCCGCTTTTCCTCCCCTAATGTCCCTAAAATTGAAATCTGCTCGGGAACCGAGGGATGTTGAGTCGCAACTTCTGGGCGATAAGGCGCTTTCCGGCTGGTTCTCGCCCGCGGAATACCAACCGAGGCTGATTAATGGAAATCGATGCCGGTGACACGCGGCGGCGCTCTTAACGAACGCGATTTTCCGTTCCACGCATTTTTCTCCAAGGCTGAGCGCCGATAACATCGAGGCACCGGGCTCCGCGTCGCGTTCCTTGCTCCAGCTTGGCTGATTTCAATCGCCGCGACTTTCGATTCTCTTCTTTCGTATTTCACGCGCAATTTTCGTATTTCACTCGTATTTTTCGAGCGTTCCGCCTGATCCCATACGTCCTCTCTGACGGGGTTACAGATCGTTCTTAAATTACGCAAGACTTTTCAAGGAGGGCGCGAATTTTTTACGTTTATCTACAAGGGGGAGGGGAGTCAGGTAGCGTCTTACGTAATAGTTTTAATTTCATTTTCAACAAATACAAATTCTGTCATTAATCTTGCAGAAAAGTAATTTTACTTCAAATTTCCCAAAACCGAGTTAAACGAATGATATAAAGCTTTAAGTGACTTTTAATAACTGAAAGAATGCAATGCGAAAAATATTACTGGTGGAGGGAGGTGGTAAGATGTGGCCAAAATTATCCTTAAATAATTTAAGGACGGCCCGTTACGCTTTCGTTACCCAACACTCGCCTACTCGCAGCTTCTGTTATCCAAACGTCCCATTGATATCTCCCCGTCAGTTTGAATAAACAAGGGTATTTCCACTGTATTTGCTTAATAAGATTCGCCTTTCACCTCCCCTCTGCTCTTGGATAATCTTCGGCTGTTCTTTTCGAAATCCGCGGCAACTCGACTCTCCACCCTTCCCAGATCATCCCGCCCCGTTCTCGTCGTTTCCGTTAACGGATTATTCGTTGTAAAACGTTGACAGCACCGGTAAATCGTAAACGTTCGCAGACAGTTGCAGCGAAGCTGAAAGCGTCGGGGGACACGCGTACCGGACACGACGATTCTATTAACGACGTGGACGCGGCGTTCCAGGGAGTTCGCGGAGACCCTGGCTCCAATACTTTACGAGGTCGTTCCCGTGGCCGATCGTAACAACGACGGGGGAAAACTGGGCCGAGGAATGCCGTCTGTCGATATTCGAGCGGGGCAACCAATACTCAACGCTCTGTCAGGGCAAGCGTTTCGGACCCAGTACGTTTTCGGAAAGGGGGTATATTTCGATAGAAAAGAAGTTTGTTGGCCACTTGGCCACTAGGCAGCCCTTACGGACCATCCTTTTTACCGGGGAGTGACCGTTTCGAGGAAGAATCGTGGAATCTTCGAAGCTGAAAGCTTCAGAACACAAGCGCAACCAAGGGCTTAGATTTAACTGCCTTGGGTAGGCACACTTAATGCGCTCTAAACTGCAGTTTCTATCGGGGATCCGGCGCTCGCGAAATTAGCTCCATAAAGGGATGAAGTTCGCCGTCAGAGAAACGGCCGAGGAGCTTAGTCGGAAATCTACATTTAAACGCGGGGAAATCGGGGCGCGTTCGACCACCACGGTTCCACGAAATCGATGATACACCGTCGAACAAAACGTCCGCCGAACTATTCAAAGCAACCACTTCTCTGCGTTTCCGTGTCGTAAAATACAGTTTTATTAAAAGAAGACATGTTCCCTGTTGTTAGTGGCGTGGAATTTCGGGCGTTGAATCGTGACGCAGCCGAGGAGAAGACAACAGAAGAGTGCCCGTTTTCATCTTGTTTAGGCAGCGGCGGTATAAACAGCCTCCGGACCCAAGCGGGACGAATGGTCATCGGGGGCAGTGATTTATTCAGGGTTATTGTCCTGCGCAGGGTTTTTGTCCCGCGAGGGCCGGGTGCAGGCGCAGGAGGAGGAGGAGGAGGAGGAGGAGGAGGAGGGGGGGGCCAAGGAGCAATGCAAGCGCATCCGAAACGGCAAAGAACGAAGTTGGACCGGTGGACGACGCACGACATTACTCAACGGGGCTCGGCTCGCCTTTTTCTACGCTCCGAACGTGGCCAGGGTGCATTGACATCGCGGCATCGACGTAATTCTCGGTGCACCGACGCTTCCGTATCGGTCTTACGTTTTCATTATACCTTACGGACAACTTGTTACGCGAGTCGGCCGTTTATAAAATACTACGCCGCCGTATACCTACTGGGTGTTGCTCGCGCGCCGTTCAACAAGCTTGCAGCGACGTTTTATCGGCCGCGAAAAGCATTTTGCTAAAGAAGTCCCGTTGCTTCTTTTATCTCCGTGCGATGTTAAACCACAGTTCACGGAATCGAGGAGCACGTAAATCGCAACGCAACCCGTGGATCGATTTCGATATGTAATTGTTCGCGTGACGGGGATAGATCGTTAGGTCGGGGTGTAGGATGTCCGAACAAGAAACCACCCCTTCTTACGTCTACTAGGACGTATAGGTGCCGCGAAGCACGCGTTCCGCGTTCCTCGCAAATCTATCGGACAGCCCCTGTCGAACCAGTTGCAAGAGTGGACTTGATTCGTACTGTGATTCCCGGACGAGGAAAGTCTAGCCCGTCTCGAGGCGATCGCGCGGCTACAGGGTGGTCAATTTGCGCCGAGACTTACAACGGCCAGGGGAAAGGCAATTATCGGAAAACGGAGTGTGTCGGCCCGTGGCGTCGTATTTCTAACGATCGTGTTCGGAAACGATTGGCTGCAACGACCGTGTCCGACGAGGCAATCGCCCGACCGAATGTCTCTCGCACGACAGCGGAGGGACAGTACGAAAAGGGAAAAAAGGAAGGGAAACAGCGCGCTCGGCGAGAGGCCTGCGGAGCAACGGTGACTTGGGTCCCCCGGGGACCTTGACGATCTCCTCTCTTCGTTAATTAACTTGAGCAGCGATTAGAGCTGCCCCTTATCGCGTCCCGGCCAGCGATGCTCGGCATTTAACGTGCCATCGTGCCAGCTTCTACGCGCGCCTCCCCTTTCCTAGCCAGAAAAGAAATTGCCTGCCATCCAGTTCGACTTCCGCCACGGGAACGCGATCGCGGCGAAGCATCTCCAGCGCAAGCTCCTCCGAAGTAGCCGCTGAATTATTCGCGGGCCTGTGCTTGGTCCCTGCGATTTCATCCCTCGGAGAATCGATGCGAGACGATTTCAATAACCCGAGCCACGGTTCGATGAAAGAATACCGGAGCAACAGGGGGGGGGGGGGGCGTTAAAGCGCTTGACAAAGGGACTAGCGGATTAAGGTCGCTCCTCTTCACCTACTCCATTTCTCGGAGTATCTTCCCCAGGAGAGAGGCAATATTTTCGGCGGCGAATCACCTCGAGCCCCTGTCGGAGACATCATTTACCAGAGGATTCGTAGTGGCGTGGAAAAAGGTCGAGCGGCGAGCTCCGTTTGGACAGGTCTCGTGTGCATCGTACGCATCATCGAGCACCGATGAAGAGGGATTCTCGGTATATAGGGTGGAAGGAAAAACCTCGAGGCGACCTCGAGCTTGTGTGTGTGTGTGTGTGTCAAAGAACTCGAGTATCGAGAAGTTTGGGGAGGAAAAAGGTGAGGCGAGAGCGAACGCGGCTGAGGCGCGAAGGAAAAATTTGTCCACAGCTTCGCGCGAGTTGAAGAAGTTGCAGCGCGGTGGGAAATCTGAAATTGCAGGAAAGTCCGTCGAGAGGCTAGTGGGTACTCGACGAATTCAAAAAGTTGAGCGCTGACTTTGCGCGCTCCGAAACACTGGCCCCAGAGTGCAGGGGAGATCGAAAAGAAATCACTGTGAGAAACACCTCGGAGAATGTTTGAAAGAGAATTGTTTTCGAGTGGTCGCGAAGAAAGAAGGAAAAGCGAGGGAAAAAGCGGTATTCTTTCGTATTGATCTACCTTCCTCCCTCGCCATCGATGCTCTCTCGCACGGAGGGTGGCCAGCGATGGGTGCGGGAACGGGGAAGAAGATGAGGGAGAGCGAAGGTTGTTTATGCTGGCCCCGTCGCGACTGAAACGCTGGGGCGTCATAAATTATCCTCGAAAATCGTTCAACGACCCCACCGAGACGCTGCCGTTTGCCGTGCCGCCGCAGGGACCGAGGGAGGAGAATGCAATTTGGCCAACCGCGCCGTCTGCCAGCCGAAAAGAATGTTCCCGATGATCGATGCATCCAGTGGATATCTACGATTCGTCAAGTGGAATGCCAGCACGTTCTGTGCACCGTCATCGACGGTATACCTACTTAAAGAAGAGAAGTGCGTCGAAAGCGAAAAGAAGTGAAAGCCCCCGCGAGAGGATTCTATAGCAATTTGCCAGTTGCACTAACAATCCCTCGCATAACACGCGCAAAAACAGCGACGGAGGCAACCTTGATTCTCTCTAGCTCGTATCAACAGCGAGACGCTTGAACGACAAAAGGAAACGCGACGGATGGAGGCGCGACGCAGGCAATAAACCTCGTCCCCTGGTTTACGAGGCGGGATATTATACGAGCAAGGGCGAGTAAGAAAAACGATCGTGGAGCGCGATTGGCAACGTCTCCGCACGATGAATGCACGAGGCAAGGAGCAACAATGGCAATTATGCGCCGAATGGGACGCGACAAGATGCTTTCACTGGGCGAACATCGTGAATAAGAGAGATAGGATCTGCGGCTGGGCGGAGGATCGTCTATTGAATGCAATAGGCTTCCGCGACGGGGCTCACCGCTATCGACATTCGACTCTTTCGCGTACGCGCGGGGCTTCGTGATCGATTTAAGCCGACCGTTTGTCCGAGTGATACCGAAAGCCAATTGATCGAGACGCCAATATCAGCCTGCCCTCCGCGACTCCCCTTCTCTCCGGCAAAGTTCGTTAACTTGCCGATATTTCATCGGACTAAATGGGTGAACGGTCGTATCAAGTCTGATAAATTTGCGTAACGCAGAAATACATATTTGGAGGCTCTCCTCCGGAGGAAGCACCCCGTATCGACAGGGTCCAGGGATTTCGAGGGATCGCGCCATCAAACGCATCCTGGGATCTCATCTCGCCTTCGGTGAATTAACCCTCGAGAAACTCGCGGCACAAAGAGCCAGGTGACGGGAGGGTGGCAGGGTGTAGAGCGGAGAGAAAGGCGGCGCGACACAGGTTCCCGTGGAGCGAAGGAAGCGAAAGATGCTGGTAGGCACGCAGAGGGTGGAAAATCCTGGGTGGAACGACGTCGGTGGCGTCGCCGCCACTGCCGGCGCCTATATTGATTTTGGGCCGAGAACGGGATGGCAGGGGGTCAGCGTCGATGGGGCCACGACAGCGCGACGCGTCGAGCCGAAGAGAGCCGACCTGAGCCGAGCTGAGCCGAGCTGAGCCGAGCTGAGCCGAGCCGAGCCGAGCCGAGCCGAGCCGAGCCGAGCCGAGCCGAGCTGAAACGAGCGGAAACGAGCGGAAACGAGCGGAAACGAGCGGATGGAGCGCGCCACGCCGAAAATTTCCCCATCAATTTTATTGGAAGAAGTGGTGGCACCAGAAATATTCCTGCGATGTGTTACGACTACCGCGAACTTCCAAATTCCAAATTCCAAATTCCAAGTTCCTCTGAGATAATATCATAGGATAACTAGATTTCTACTATCATTCCACCTGCGATTAAAATCGAGATTCCTCTTTGCCTCGTTTCTCGCTCCTCCGGTCCTAATTTCTATTCCCCTTGCGCGTGAATAGGTTGCGGCATCCATTGCCGAGAGCACAGCAGCGATCTCCGCGATCTCGGCGAGCGAGTGGATTAATTATAAAAACGGCGACGGGGGGCTGACGGAGGCCCATTCATGACGGTCCTTTGTCGCGTGTCGCGTTATTGTTTACGAGCAATTTCGCAGGACAAGGCGCGCGCGATGTATGCAAACGCGCGGAGGCTGAGCCCTCTTTTCGAGGGGCGCAGGGCACGTAGCCGAGCGTGGGGCGCCAAGCGACTCGTTTCTTTTCAAGCGGCCGGCAAACGAGGAGGAAAGGGCGACGCGGAGCGCTGAGAAAGATGCGCGCAGTTATCGAAATGACCCGGGAGGAAGGCCGTTACGCAACGTACAGGTGTCGGGTGATTTTCTCGCGGCGAGTGGCCGTTCCCGCGATCGAATGAAAACACTCGACCGGCTCGGAACGCTCGATAATCGAGACCGGAAGAAACGCGAACGCGCTTATTTTTAGCTATCCGCGGTGATAAGCGGCACCATCGAGCGCGCCACGTACGCACGCCGTCGATTCGATCGCTCTAGGCGCCTATCGAGGCAGTTTCCTTCCTGCTAAGCCGTGTCTCGCCACTCTTTTCACCTCTAGGTACTACAAACTACTAGGTACCGCACCTGTTTTCACGCGTCTGATACGCGCCGGAGGAACGACGGATCCAGGAGCGCCAAGATTGGAAAACACCGTGATTCCATAATGCATAGGAAATGCTCTACATTCTCACGGAACGCTTCCACGACCGTGGGAGACGGTGGATAATACCCCTCGCGAGTTGCGATCAGGAGGAACCGAGGACACCGAAGAAGCGTGGATGGAAGGAACACAGCGTGCCACTGGAGGAACGTTCAACCGTGCGCCAAGTGTTACTCTTGGCATAGTCGGATCAGAAACTGGCGAATTAGCTCGACTTATCTGCGGTAAATGATATACGTGACGTAATGCCATGTTTGCTCCCGCGTGAGGGTGTAATTAGTCAAGTTTCTCGACGAGCTAAGTTGCTTTGCGCAATGCTAGTGTTCGGGGACTATAAAGAACGCGCAATTGCTAATTGCCCTATCGTTTCCACCCCCGTGTTCGCTACTTCCCGTATTCTTTCCGCTTCCCGTTATCAATGGGCATAATTAAGTGATAAATCAGCCCAACGTACAAGCGGCAGCGTGTCGTTCGTTCGTACAAATACCGGCACCGTGTCGTCGCTTTATCTCCCTTCGCATCTTGATTATGACACACAACGCGTGCCTCGACGATAATGATAACGATAACGATAACGATAACGATAAAGCGCGGAACCGCGACCGCTCCAGCAGCGCAACACCAATTTCTCATTTTTTCAACTAAACGCGGCTGTTACACGTTATCGTGCCGGCGTGGGGGGCTCTCCTGGGATAAGGGTGACGAATGGCATTGTGGATGCCGCGAGTTCTGCCAAGCATGCGAACGGGGCAGCCTGTCGAGCACGGGGAAGTTCATTAAGAGGGCCAAACGCGGTCAAAGGGCCTTTTCATCGGTCTCCAAAGAGTTCACGGGGAAAACGGACATGGGGACTTTTAAGCGAATTTACGAGTGCTCCGAGTTGCACAGAGACTAAATACTGGTACTGAGATTTACATAATACACGTCGTCGCCCCACCGTTTAGCCAGAGATTACAACAAACTGTAATAATCTCTCCTCTTACGTTACCAATTAGGAGTCCACGAAATTGGATGCCCTCGTTGAGGCGGAGAAAAGGCTGCAGGTACGAGGCGGTTGGAAAGAAGACGATTGCGTAGCCCGATACCTTCGAGTTCGGACGTTTATCTAAATTACGTCCCATTGTTCTATTTGCGTGGAGCACGCGACAAGCACGAGAAGGAGGGCGCAGGAGGAGCGTCCTTGCGCGGCGAAAAAGTAATTGGCGCGGTTGCGTGAATTGCTATCGCGTGAGGAGACCCAGCCGTGTTTGTCTCCTAAAACCGCTAATTACCGGCGAAATCCCGGGAGCAGGTATGAATTTCCAATCGGGCGACTCATCGTCGTCAATTTTCTGCGATGCAGTCAGCTGCTTGCCGTCATCGCCCGAGAGAGCGGACGGTTGCATCACGGATTAGGTGTACACCAGCGGCGTGTTACAAGCGAGTGAAACGCCTGAAAGGCTGGGACCCTGGCTCGTTACCCTCGCGGAGCGGAATCGGCGAACATAAGCCACGGGACAACATTCCTTTATTGAGCGCGATAAGCACGCGTCAGGGCGGAATCAGTCGCTGCATCGCCGCGAATTAGATAATTTCTGCGTGCCATTGCGTGACGCGACCCCCCGACCCTCGCACGATTCAAGGATCCAGGCGATCGCGGTGGCACGCGAACCGAGAGATCCGAAGACCGCGGGGAAAAGGTGAAAAACAGATGGAAAACAGCCGAGGAACGCGGCGAAATCGCTCGCGCAGCCATCTATTTCATAATCTTCGGCTGGCGAGCCGAGCTGCTCTACCGAGGCGAACGCGACCTCCGCCGTGGAAACATAAACACCGAGACCTTTCTTATCTCTTCGGTGAAGGCGAAAACACGCGTATCGTTACTTCGCACCTGTATATTTCATCGAGATGCTAACGAGATCGCGGCAATACCTCCGTATGCCCGTGCACACGCCGGCCCTTTACTCCCCCGGTCGTGAAATACGGCCGCTCGTGCCGGAATTCAAGCGTGGATCTCGCTCTGTGAAATTCTAAATAGGACACGACACGACCGCGGCGCGAGCGAGACTCGAATTTACCTCGGCGACTCGACGCGCCAACTTGCACGGAACGTTTTCAGAGCCGAGAGCTACGAGTGCGGAATCGAGCAGCTGTGAAATGGACCTAATCAATGCGATTACGGTTCACCTTCCGAATCTCTCCAATGTTTATTGTCCGTCACGTTTAATTGATCTTCGCGGGATCTACTACTTAGCGTCTACCGGTGAACCGTGCTCGAAGGTCGAGCTCGAGCTCGAGAATGGTGCAAAGCAGCGTGGCTTTTCAGAAGGGCGAAGGAAAAAGACGAGTGGCTCTCGGTCGCAACGACAAGCCTTCGACGCGTTACGTAAGCATGGTAAACACTTAGGTACGTGCGCGAAAACCTGTTGTCGGACAGGGGAAAACGCTGTACACGCGCCAACTTGCGATAAGTGGTGAAAATATTGTTTTCACTCATTGTCACCCCCAATTATCGGGAATCCATCACCCCCGCGATCGTTCCCGGGAAAACCGAATCGCAAGGTCAAATACTCGATGGTACGAGTATTGCTGGCAACTTAAAATTTCCTGGCCGATGCAAGTATTATAGTGAATTCTTAGAAATATTTATGTCTCTGGCATGTAATTTGAGGAAACCGACATTTAGTTGGAATTAGAGGCTCAGAGCTCGTGGTGATACAGCAAAAAAACATTTGTTTACCAACCACGTACCCTTGACCGCAAAAGAGTACATATCCTCAAAGACGCTGTTGTGCGTCGTCGAAACGGAGCAGGAAGTGTTTTCAACGCACCTATTATTCGACTTGGAAGGAATTTCGAGAGAAGATTCAATGGTCGGGTGAAAAATGTCGAGGCTTGAAATATTTTACAAGTAATTAATTTATAGAATTAAGAGACAGTATCGTACTGCGTTAAACCGGAGCGAATTTAAAATACTGCGCGATATCTTATCATCGATGTTTGAGGTGAGCAAATAATGCAATGACTTCATTATTTGCAATTAGCTTTACCACAAATAAATTAATATTTCATTTGATCGGAAGAAATCCCAAGGTTATCGCAAAGAAAAATCTAATATATTATTTCAAATCGTCATTTCATATTCCGTATCTCCTAAGACGCGTTACAAATTCGCGGCCTATTCCGTTGAACGTTCTCCCACCTAAAGTTGCTTTCGATAATCGAAAGAGATCCTCTAGTATCGATCGCCATTAACAAAAACGCCGGCTTTTATTATCATAGTTTTCCACGAAAAATTCATCGCGACCCATTCAATTATACGCCCAATAATACCCAGAGGGAAGCACGAGCTTCAATTAGCACAAAAATGCAGCTTAAAACGAAAGGGAATCGTCTGACACTCGACACGTTTTAAATCGATCGATGATGCCCATGCAAAACAAGCATTTGACTACAAGCTTGTAGAGAGTTTGCTGGTAGAAAATACATCCCCGACAAGAGAACAAACATTCTAAATTAGTCTCGATGAAGCTAATCGCGTTCGAAAAACGTGTCGAGCGACGAGCGATCGAAAAAAACCCAAGCAAAACTACATTCCCCACTCGACTGGACGGTAAGACAGGACATCGGCAATGCATCGATCGAACTCGACCCCAGCAACGCATCCTCGTTCACGTCTCGCGATTCAATAACGCGAACAATTCAATAGAGAGAGAGAGAGAGAGAGAGAGAATGATGAGAATGATGAGAAGAATGAGAAGCACTCACCACCGGCGAGGAAGATGACGTTCGGAGTAAATTCGCGCAGCGATCTGGCACCTTTGCTTCCCTGCTGGCTGGGGCTTCCCCTCACCACCGACCAACCTTCGATGACACTCGTAATTCGTCGGATGTACCGGTCACCACTGATCACTCCCGCCAATAATCACTCGCAGACACGACCAACGACAATAGACAACACCGTCCCGTTTCCGCGCGTCTGACGTGTATTTACCATGGAACGACCGGCCACAACCAGGCACGTCTCATCGGCTTGAACTCGCGCTAGCGACTGCTCGGGGAGTCGAACGCCGCGAAAGCAGCGCCGATCGGTGGAAGCCGATCGAACCACGCTCGGGAAACAAAATTTCACCACGCTCTCGTGTGTCGCGCGCGCGCGCGCATTGTCCCCCCTCGCGTTTTACGAATCGCTCCGAGCCGTCGAAAATTTACCTTCCTGCGATCATTTGGCCGTGCTTTGCGCATGTATGCACCGTGGATTACCGACGGGCCGAAGAGAGCTGCTCCCGTCCGTCCACGACCGGTGAGTTCCGTTACACCATTTAAAACTCCGCTTGTCGCGATAAAGTTTTTTCCATCGAACGTCGTTCGTCCGTTGGGTCTGGCAGCTTCCACGATTGCCAGTCGCGTGATCGGATTTACCAAAGCCCCTTGTAGCCCAGATTCAACTCGTATCTTTACTCTCAACACGCTTATTGAAACTTGGATCTCTCGGTCGTATCTAGCAGGTACTCTATGCGCTACGTTTCGCTACAAATCTTGATGGATGCTCTGGGAAAGCGGAGAGGCGGGAGAGATGCGCGTCGAATTCAATTGTTGTGAATGGTCGCGGGAAGTTTGAACTCTAGATGTTCCGCGAACCTCGTGTTATCTATGACGACTGGAATTGTTTATCTATTTTACCAGTACCTAGTAATTCTAATTTTAGTAGTAATTTTTACCGGGGAAGTGTTATCGACCGGGCCAGTTGAATTCGATCTCGGTGTCGCCTCCTTAGCCGTATAACGTATGTCGGGGCTGGACGAAGGCGACCGCGACCGCGACCGCGACATCGAGGGCACGGCAGGCAAGAAACGATACGCTGCCCGCTCGTATAATCCGCGTTCCCCACGTTCTGCACCGGTACCATTACCATTACCATTACCATTCCGGGTCTTCTTCCCGTTCTTTCCCTAGCCGGCTGGTAAACAGTATCTCCAAGTCGACCGAGTAAATCAACAATCGTCCGCGTCTTCCGATTACCGCCGCCACTTTTTCCCCTCCTCTGGCTCACTTACGTTTTTTCGCCGGCAACCCAGCGATCTTGGTTTCGTCGCCGCGATGCATACGGCAGCCGCGCCGATCCCAGAGAACCGCTTCTTCTGCGACGTGCTTTCTCCTTACGGGAATTCGTCGGGGAATAATGGGTTTACGTAACTGTATACCCGGAGACCGCGCGAGGAAAAACTGATCGCGGAATTAATGCGATCGGGGATTCTTAATTGATATTAGCTTGTTGCGCGGGGACCGTCCTTCCTTCCCGATCCAAGGTTCGAACGCTCGAAATTCCTTCCGCACGATCCCTCGCGCCATTCCATTTCTGAGATACTCTGAAATTTAAATCTCCCCTTGACTCTGGCTCTCGCCCGGGCAAAGAATCGTGCGCCGCGTGTGATCGTGACGCGAAACGACAACGACTCGGTTAGTTTGTCCGCTCGCCTCATCGTCGCGCAGAGATCACCGAGCTGTAATTAAAGAGTTCTCGAGCCAATTGGGGAGAGAGGGAGATAGAGAAAGGGAAAGGTAAAAAGGCGCCACGGAATCGGTAACCGTACACCGTCACCGGCTAATTATATCACCATTTTTCGCCTCTCGCATGATCGGTACGAATTTTGCTCATCCGTAAAAAAGGCACGCGAGCCGGCTTATTGAATTTCCCGTGGAGCGTAGACGTCGTTTCAACGTGGCCAACAGGTTGTCCGTTGCAGGGCCGATCCTGGAACAAGGATCGGGTTTCCAGTAGCTTTACCGCCCGCGGGAATATCGTATGTCCTCGTAGGGATGGTTCGTGCCGGAAACGGAAGCGTACCGCACTTCCATAAGCCGTCTGCACTTCCACGCAAACATTCCCCGGCCAGCTGATACATTTTCGCCTCCTTCGTCCGCTCCACTGGAATTTTCGCCCGTAGATTACGATTAGTATTAGGTGCGTGGCATTGAGAGCCTACCTAGAACTTTCAGGCTTCGATGGGTAAGTATCTATTGAGAAGGAAATGGGAAAGAGGCAGGTGTACAGTGTAGTTTGCAGCTTGTGGGTATGAAGATTAACAAATGGTCCGTGGTACGATATCGCAACCGTGAAATTATTATTACTCTCTTACAATATCTGTCTCTTTAATGTTCTCCTTGAGCTATAAACCGTCGTTCGTGTTTGTACATGAAAGTATCCAAAATTCAAAAGCACTGTTCGACGCTCGCTTCTTCTCCGTTCACGCTTATTACAGGGTTTTAAAAAATCTTCGCGTGCGCATTACCTACGTACTCTCATTTATTCCATTCTCCCTTCTTTTTTTCTTCCTCGTTTTCACATATTCTCTCGGGGGTACCACTATGTGGATTAATAATGAACACCGCGGTGCTTTCGACGATCGCTCGACAAGATCGATCCGCGCAACGAACGCGATACGTTAAGCTCCCGTTACCTCCTTCTCGGTTTGGCAGTGCGAAACAATCGTCCTTCTTTCCATTTCCCCCTTTGCTCGCTTCGGGATTCGCGATGTCGAGTCGTGGCGCGCGAAGGGAACGAAATCTAGGCGACGAAGTGGCAAATCAGCTGCGAAGAAGTCAACAAGTTCGGGCTCGTATACTTTACGAGCATTCTCATCGAAATCGAATCGAAATACCTATGATTTGGATCAACGAAATTTCGTCTAATGGGGAATCGCATGTCGCGCTTCATTTATATACAGTTCCGCAGAAGAATCCACCGTGCAGGGCAAACATAATTCAAAGCTGAGCCAAGGGCCCTTGAAGAGCACGAGTACCCAGGCAATCTGGAAACTATGAAACTTTCCAGTTCCTCTTCCGAACCGAAAACTTTCTAGCACCAGCGCGCCCTTGATAATTAGCCGTTTTATCGTATAAAAATCCAAGCTGTCAATATTTTCCTCTCCCTTCCCCCTTTCCTTCTATCCAAGCCATTATCTCCACCTCGTCGCAGATAATCCTTGCCACTTCGTCGGAATTGTACGAAAAACAGGTCGCTAAAGAAACGATCGGGCGCTCGCGCGAATACATCTCGCAATGAACGTTCGAGTAAACGCGACAGCGGGCTTTCCAGTTTTCATTGGTGAAGGACACTGCTTTCGGACAGTGTAACCCACAGTTCGCAAGCGTCATGCGCGCACATTTACCTCTGCTCACTCTCCATTTCTTTTTTTTTTATATTTTTCGTTTATCGTACACATCGCGACGGGCGAGGCCGTCGCACACCGTCTCTACAGCCTAGAACTCGTATTACTCGAAACTATGCGATATATTTCCCTACTGTTCCATACAAGAGACAAGCGGCCCTGTTTTCTAAGCCGAAGCAACACCACAGCGCTCGTGACGAACGTCGAGAAGCTTCGTTAACGCGATCAGGGTGGGGGTAAGAAAAACGAAAAGGGTGAAACCGCGGAATGGTAGCGAGTGCGGGACACGTCGACGGGTAAGGTCGTGAACGAGCGATATGGAAGAGTTGATCGAAAGGAACGTGGATGATCGATTAGGTAGGTAGGAAGCGACCACTTCGTCACGATCACTGCCCACCCCTCGTGCTTTTACATAGAATTTATAATAAATGCAAACACTATATCCATAATACGCTACGCCTAGGCGCGTGCTCGACGAAAAATCGAGACGCCGCAGCTTCGATATTTACACCGATACAAAACGCGCCCTCCCATTTCGCGCGCATCACGAAACACGCGTCGAATTATGGCCACTACTACTTTACAAGCCATGTCGCGTCGCTGCCCCAGAGAGCCGTGAAAACTAGAAAGCCGTATTTACGAGAAGTTATCCTAACCAGTTGATTTGTTCTTAACCGTCGACACGGGAGCCTCGGAATTTCCCCCACCCCTTTCGAAATGCGCGTTCACCACGAGCACGCGGACGTCTCGCTCATCGAAGCTTACAGACTGTGCGAAAATCTCGTATTCCTCTTAGCAAGTAATTTCGAAATGAACAAGTCTGATAGATTACGAATCGACCGCTACGATCCCGAACCGCAGGCACGACGAGCGTCCGAAGCGCTTCATCCCGCCCGATTTAACCCTTAAGTACGTTCTATTCGTGGAGCTGGATAGTTAGCGTTGCGAGCTGCGTTATTTATAGCTTCTGTTTCTCTTTCTTCCGTGGGTGGGCCAACGATGCCAGTGATCCTAGAGCAAATCGCTGGAGAGGACGAGCTACGTCCGATCGACGGGCAGTTTGTTCGCGTCGGAGCGCGTACTCGAGGGTTAATTCATGCTCCGTACACGGGAGATCGATTGAAACGGAAGAATCCGCTTTATTCAGAGGCCGAAAGTATTTCAGCGAGCGCGAGTTTCGGCAGCCGAATCAATGGGGAAACGGGACTCGACGATACAGTTAGCGAACACATAGTTTTGCTTTCGAGCTCAACCATCAGCCTCCGCCACTTCGTAGAAAAGATAAAGAAAATGAAAGATCGCTTAGAATTGTTGACGTTTCTGCGTAGAAAATTTATTATCACGCCGCGATGCAATCGTCCAGCGTCGCGATGCTTCTTCGAAGAAACAGGCGACGCGTGATTCTTCTACGAAAGAGAAGGGGGATCGTTACCCCGCGTTTTATCGAATAAAATCAGAGGAGAGACACTGTCCGCCCGACGAACAGAGAATCACAAAGATAAAGCATTCATCCCCCAGCCCCGACCCTACATCGTTTTCATTTAATCGTTTCTTACGCCCTTCTAATGTTTCTCTTTATTTTTGCAAAAATACGGTGTCTACCAGCGTACTCCTTTCTCCCTCCTCTTTCTCCCTTATCCTCTCGTTCTTTCACGCTTTCTCGCCAATCGTCTGCTTGTTCTACAGTCCGTTTATGCCTCGAGGATCGCGATTCTTTATTTACAGGATGCTCTTCTAATCTCCTACTACATATCGTAACCACGTGCCCTCCCACTCTCTCTTTCTCTCGCTCTTGCTCCCATTCACGCAACACCTCTCCACCTATCGGTCGCGCGTTGCCCACACGCACAAGCGCGAGACACGAGAACCGATGGAACAGCCGCGGATCCGGGCCCGCTCCTCTAGAAAATCTCTTTCGCAACGAAACAGGCGAATCCGAGCTGAGGCTCGCTGCTCCTCTCCGGCCCGAATCTCTCCGACGCTGTCGCGTTCGCCGCTAATGAATATCTAATTACCTTACACAAAACTTTACAGCGTCTCGCTAAAATATACATTTATCGTTTAATGCGTAGAATCGCGCGGGTAGAAGTCGACAGGCGCTGTCGCGAGAGAAAAAAAGGATCTGGGTATAAAAAGAAGGGAGGGGTTAGAAGGGAAATGAAGGGCAAGGGTAGCTACGCGCGCTTCTTTTCAGGGAAAGGAGGGTTTCCTATACTTCCGTCTGGATGCGATGCCTCCTCGCTAAACGGCGCGATATAATTCATTGCTCCTTCGATCTAACGCGAATCTTAAGTAAGAATTCGTTTATCACTTTATTTCTCTGCAAAATCGGGGAATAGTAGAATACTAAATAGATTCGGATTGCGGTGATTACTAAAAATAAACAGTCTTCCACACGATTACGATTCAAGGACGCCGTAGGCGGCGAGTCGCGAAACGGAAATGTCAGGAGCAATTTGGAAGAAATCGTACGTGGAAACTTCCGAGGGCTCTCGAAGCATTCGTTTCGCCGAAGAAAAATTTTACGCCTCGGCACACTTATCCACGAGATCAAGCGTGATTTGAATGGACGAATGTTTCTCCCAGCGTTCCACCCTCGCAAACTGCACGCGAGCGACTACTCTAAAAGTACCAACTAAACTTAAGAATTTCTACCTAAACAACGCGGCCCACCTAAACCTAATTTATGCTTCCATACTCGCTCACGATTAAATACATAAATTCGCGCACCGAGAGGCTCGGTAATTCTCTAAAAAAAAAAAAAGAATCGATAGATCGGCAAAAAAACGAAATTGGTCCCACCCGTGGCGCGACACAATTCTCCAAACGAGGCTGCATCCCCCTTGCCGAAAGGGGGGGATCGAAAGTGACGAGAGTGGAGCGAGAGGAACGACCATCGGACCGCGATCACGCCACGAAAATAAATCAATGAACACGGGAACGCGAGATGAACACGAGAAATCACAAGGAACGCGCGACACGATGGATAAGCTTTATGGCACTGAGGGGTCATGCCAAAAAAAAAGGGAAACGGGGGAGAAAAGTGTGGGAGAGTGAAAGAGGATAGGGAAAAGAAAAGCCTGCTCGTATTTGAACGAGGAAGAAGTAAAAAGTAAAGAGAACCGTGTCGCGTGAACGAAAGAGGGAAACAGATGTAATCGGTTGCGCGGGGAACGGAATCGATCGACCGCGGCCACGGTTCAACTGCGGGGGACGATGCCCCGATGCCCGCACGCATCGAGATATAGTTATACATATACATACATACACATATATATAGATCTGTCTTTTCACATTTTCTCCTCCGTTAATGTGTTCCGATGGCAGTGGCTTGGTTCGCGTCCGTCGGCGTAGCGAGATTGGCAGTAGGCGGGTTCCCCACGCGCGCTCGCGGGGAGAAGATCGATGTAAGGACGATCGTGGGGAGAAGAGCGATCCACGCTCCTAAGGAATGAGTAAAATAAAGCCGCTGGCGCGAGCGCGAATAGGGGAAGCGATATAAGGGGTAATAAGGCTCTAAGACAGGGGTGTCGAACTAGCGGCTCGCGAGCCGCAGTGGCTCCTTCTCCTCTTCGACTGCTGCGTAGAGCCGTCGGAGAACGGCCCCCTCCGCACCTACTTCTGCTGAATTTCTGCTCCGGGTGCCGCACTCTCTCCCTGCCGTGTGTCGTGCAACGCTTGGAGAGAAATAAGTGGGGGAACCGGCTGACCGGGGGCCCGACTCGTGCGGCTCTCGAAGTGAGGAAGTTCGACACCCCTGGTCTAAGGTGTGCGGCTAGCACGAATTTTCAAAACGGCCTGGCAGTGCGCGAGTTTTGGCAGTGACGCGTTTCTTTCTTCTCCGTCTGGCGCGGCGTCGCTCCTCCCTCGTGGATTATTCACCGCGGCGTCCTTCTCCCCTCGAGCGCCAGCGTTCCGATTAAAAACAGAGTTTTCCTCGTTTGGAACCGCGAGCTGATATAGGCTGACCCCCGTACCACCGGGGCGATCCATCGACAATTTCGACTAACTATGTACACGCACGCTCGCGACCGCCTACCCGCAGCGGGACTGGGCCCCTCTGCGAAACACAGACGCCCCCCCCCCCTCTCTCTCTCTCTCTCTTTCACTTTCTTTTACACATCCGCGGCAACTAGAGATCTATCGGATTATACGTGTAACCGTAGTAATAATAATAGTAAGAATAATTAACCGATCAATTAGCCTAGAGTTCTTAATTACAATCGTATTGGCAGTGTTTCTTAGCTGGTGTGTGTAGGTGTGTTTCTGTCCGTGTGTGTCTCGTGTCTACCTCGCGCTCTCGGTATATCGGCTTGCACACGCGGCAACCCCCCGTCATCCCGTCTGTACACATTCGCGCCCTGTTATCAGCTCATAGCCACGCACAACACGTCATCGACACGATCATATCCCCTCGCTCCCCTCACGCCCTAGCTCCTGTTAATTTACAAATATTCCGTCTGCTTCGTCTTCTTTTATACCGCTACATATACATATGTGTGTACACACGCGCGGCATCACATTCCACGATGTCAGAAGTTCCCGCGATACGAGAAACAAATTTCTACGATCCCGGCGTATCTACATCTATGAAAATAGCGATCCGTCACGCCCGAGTCCTCTTCCCACAGTCCTCTCCTCGTCCTTGCCGCTAATCCTGCTCTCGTCATCTCCCCTGCAACCCCTCAGTAACTCCGTGGAAAATGTGGCACAGCCATCGTGTTTTATCCTCCCCGTACAGAGTGACAGCAGCTTCTTCGTTTCTGCGTATCCGTCCACTTCGATCCGCTTCCGCTTACTCTCGAAAGGCGTGCACACATACTTCCTTCGCAGGCAGCTCCGACCAAGCGGTCTCGAAAGTCGCGCGCAATATCTTCGCGCAAACTTCCCTTTCCCCTTAATTCACGAATCGAGCGAATGACGTGGAGGCCGCGTCTTGAGAACTGAGAACGGATCCGGACGTCCAGGCCCAGAACGGACGACTGGGCCGATCCTCGGTAACTTCGTTCGAAATGGAGAAAGACAGCTCGCCGCCCAAGGTGAGAACGACAGTTTCCGTGCCGTGTAAATGGAAATAAACGGTCGCTCGATTCCGTTCGATGCGCAGCGACAGACTCGCGTTGACATGCTGCACGTAACTCAGCAGAAAGATAAAAATAGGCGACTAATCGAGGTACGCGAGATATCGAGCAGGCCTCGGGCTCGAGACGAGCTCGCGCGTTCCTCGAGGACACTTCCCTTTCGTTATTTTAACTTCAATTTTGTACAACGTCACTCTCCTCTCGAAATGGAAAAACGAATAATTTTCTCGATAGAAATCTCGTTGGCGAACGGGTCGTCCGACTGTCCTTTCTGTTTCGTCATCTACACTGGCAAACTGCAATCTTATTTTTCCCGTTCCTCCACTTCCTGCTACTGTTTTTTTTCCACCCTTCTTATCAAGCGTGACTTTATCACTCGACAATGTGCACCAGCATGCCTCTATTTATCCGTATTCCTCCCCTGTCGCACGACAACGGCCGACACGAACTTTCTACCGAGCTGAAGATCGAGGTAGATGCATCTCCTTCTGACAGTTGGTCGAGGGCGATTCGAAGAAGTCCACGTTCCCTTCCGTCACGCCCCTCATACTTCTCTCTTCGTTCGGCTTTCTGTCGCGGGGTATTTAAACGGGGCCCGGAAGTGCCAAGGGGCCGTTGCTAGATATTAATTGATTCCTAAGGCCACCAGAGTGATTATCTCCTTACAATCGTTAACTAACGTTTAACAATTTGCTCGCTCTCTTACTTCATTTTTTTTATATTCACCTCCCGTCTGCTCCCCTTGCTTAACGTGTCGAGTATTCGTGCGTTACTGTATGTACTTTTTCTCGTTCTTTTTTTTTTTCGTTTTTTGTATATTTTCTCTCCTCCTTAACTCGACTCCGCCGTCTATCATTGGTCTTGCACGACGGGCAACGATATAAAACGTATCCACGGTGAGGCACTTTTCAGGCCCAAGCCCAGCTCTTCCGAGTCCGACGAGTGTCGCCTTTCGGTTCGCAGGCACTCGTGGCAGGAATCGACCCCAGCACGTTCGGCAATTTGGTATCGATAGGCAACAAGAATATCATTCATCGCTATCCACGACTACTATCATACATCACCTAACGACCGATGGATTTAGGCTAAATAAATTAGAATGTATTTCTCTCGGGTATCTCTTTGCTACTATTTTTTTTTTCAACCAGTTTGTCCGTTTATTTGTACCCCCTGCCTCTCTCTAGTCTGCTCCTGTCCAGCGACGGGTAAAGCTCACGGAGCTTGTCGCAGACTCGTCCTCGTCTGTGTCTTTCATTCGTGTATCTGGAACATCGGCACTTTTTCGTCTCGGGCTCGGCTGGATATATTAATCGTACGCTCATTTCCGCCTCGCGGAGAGACGTGCCACCCTATCGTTTCCTCTGGACGCGTTCAGGTTCCGGGTCGCCTTGCCAGGCCCCATTCTACACAGACCAGGAAGCACAGTCGTCCTGATACAGGACTGGTCCGAAATTCGTACTCTGGCTTAGTCGTCGCTGCTTCGTCACACGCTTGTCCTCGAACACGGCTCGAGGCATTATCACGAGTTCTTCACCGGTTTCCGGCGCTGCTTCACCCGCGCCAACGGCGGCGTCCCGCCGTTTGTCGCCGAATAGAGAGCCAGAGTCACTTCCTCCGGGTTGCTGGACGCCACCTTGCGTATCCCTATGTTCTTCGTGCTTTGTACTTCCGATTCGAGGACCCACTCGTCCGGCTCGCTGCGGGTATAATCGGCGATTAGTCGAACGAACGAGATGGAGCATTCGCTGAAAATAACTGAGATACTCACATGTCGGGAGGGTGCCACCGCAACAGGACCTTGGTCTTTCCATCCAATTCGACTCTTCGAGCTAATACCTGCGCACAAAGTTATTACACTTGTAGTGCGATCATTCACGCGTTTCAGTAGATATGCCTGACTTTTCTTCAACTTACTTGACTAGTTAGGGCCATCGAATTTCCCGGGGTCTCCGCGAGACGACCCTGCGTCCTCGACTTGGCCAATTGGAGTAACCTGTGCTGTAGACCCTCCATCACTCCCGAGTCGAAGTAGTCGAAGAGTCTCGCTGCAGAGAACATGCGCGGCATTAGTGATAATTACAGGGTAGAGGTGCATAGATATCGATGAGTGGGCGATTTAACAGAGACAATTACCGGACCAAGGTTGCCTCCTATATCTCAGCCGTTTCCCGTTCCTCCTCACCAGTTTCCCTCCGCTCTCGCAGCTCCTTCTGGCATTGTTATTGCTGGTCTCCGGCTGATTGAAGTGCCCGTTCACGTGCCTCTCTAGGGCGGTCTGAAATCAAGTTCGTTCGTCTCGTTACCACCCCGATTCGCCGCACCTTGCAACGAGAGCGCGTTTCGCTCGTCGACGGGATGACCCAGCGTTAACGTTTTATAATTCGACGATGCAATTCAAGTACCTGAGAGCTGAATCTGCTGCCACAGCCGTCGACGATGCACCGGAAGGGTTTGTTGCCGCCGTGGGAGAGCACGTGTCGCTCTAGCCATCTCCGCGAGCAGGAACTCCTTCCCTGCACCTTGCACCCTTGCCACTGGCAGACGAAATTGTCGCCGCCCGTTTGCGTGTTGATGTGCGCTGCCTGCAAGCACGAACGTACACGTCACGAACGCCTGACTTTTCCCTAGATCGTCTACCGACCCAAAAACTCGACTCGTCGCACGTTGCGACGGAGTAACCATACCCAACGGACACCTACTTGATAGCCACGAAGATGTTGCAATATCGATTACGCGGATCAAACGAAAAGGGGGGAAAAATTGGGCCCCGATATTTGGTGTCGTGCAGCAGGAGCAGCAACAATGTAACAGAAAACTCGGGAACACGATACGCGAGCATCGTTAATTCCGCCTGGCTCGAATTACGCGAAGGCGATCGATCTGATAAGTATGAGAGCATCCTGTCCGTCGGCTAGCTCCGTTTCGAAACATCCACGCGGCGAACGGTAGCCAGGGGAGCGGAGGTGAAACGATAAATCGCACCTGTAAATGCTCCAGGAGCCCTCCGCTGGATTCGAAGCTCTCCTCGCACTTGTCCCATCGACAGACGCCGCTGTCGGTGGCCTGCTGCTGCCTGTCCTTCTCCGGTTCCCGGGCGGGGAATCGTATGGTAGTCGGGGCGGAGAGTATCGGCGAGAGGGGCGCTTTCGACTCGCTGCTCCTCGAGTCCTCTTCCTCCTCCTCGACGTCGTCCTCGTCCGCGGGGCTGACCTGGGTCTCCTTGATCTCGGTGTCCTCCGGTACCGACAGCCTCGACAGGGGGTCATGGCTGGCCTGGGACCTCAGCGAGCCCAGGATGCTCCCACAGCCGTTCGTCAGGTTGTTGTTCTCGTTCACGTGCGGCTTTGAGAGGATGCAGCCCTTGAAGTCCAGCGCCCCCATCTCACTGGTCAGAGACGGGGCCGGTGTCGAGGGCGGCGACACGTTCTTCGCGCTCGGACTAACCTCGGAGGCCAGCCTAGACGGTAGCAGAACGAGCGATCAGACTTGCGGTCCTCTCCACCGTTACCCTGCTTCCCCCTTCGTTGCGAGGATCCTCGCGAGAAATGGCGTAACAGTGGCTAGAGCAACGAGCGAGCACCGAAGGCACTGAAGCCTTCAGTTGCTAACTAATTGTAAGTAGCGGAGTTTGCAACGATCTGGGCGAGCAGAAGGTTAATAGCTTCCTGATCGACGACCTCTAACGACCACCTACCTGAGGGACGAGATTTTGCAGCTCGGTATGTTCTTCAGCACGTCGTTGGAGATGGGCAGACTGGGCACCGGCTTAGGCAGCTTCTTTTCCATCTTACCGTTGGCCCTGGGCACGATCACCGGTGGTGGCTTCTTCGTGGGTGGCGGGGACATGGTGAGAGTTCTCACTTCCCAGTCGTTGGTCGAGGTGTTCCGGCCGTTCGGCGAGACGGTGCCCAGGTACTTGGCTAGTCCTCCCTTGTTCCTCTGCACCGTTGGTGGCCTCCGGAATTCCGAGGAGCTCTTCGCAACTAGCACCGACATCGTCTCGCTGTTCTTTTTGATCTGCGCCAGGCAACACGAGACGCGTTAAATAATAGAAACCTACTCCACCATTTTGGTTAGGTAGCATTCGTTCCGATCCTTACCTTGGCTTGCTGCGGCTTGATTTGAGTCTTAAAGTACTCGGTGATCTTGCCCTGGGACTCGTGGTGATGGTGAGGGCCGTTCGGCTTGCCGATGGTGGACTTGGTGGCTCCCCTGAAGGTCGGATCGGCGGCCCCGGACCTCGGCAGGGCGCCAGCCTCGGGCTCGCCTTTCAGCCTCTTGTAGGTGGAGCAGGCGGTGGCTGCCAGCGGCGGGGTCCAGGGCCACTGGGGTCTGGTGCCGATCTGCGAGGACGGCGCCAGCTTGGGTAGGGACGGAAGTGGGCTGGCAGATGCGCCGCGTATCGCTACCCCCTCGTCGCTGCTCGTGCTGCACGGGGAACCCGGCTCCGTGATGTCGCTGGTACCGCTGCTGCTGCACTCCCCGCAGGACACGGCCACGCCACTGCAAAACACGTCCACCATCGCCGTTAGATCAGCCCGTCAATACTCTTAGGTACACGCCTGATGCATAAATAGGTAGCTGGCAATAGAACGCGGTAGGCTACTCGAGGCAAAGTCGCGCAAAATTTTCTGCAGGCTTCAAATCGACGTGCGTTGCGAAATCTAGCACGTTTCAATTTTCTTACCAAAAACAGCACGTTTGTCGTCGTTATTGCGAAAACTATCGCGTTTCGGTTTTCGCCGCGAAAACTAGACCTCGAAAAATAGTACGTTTAGTCTTTCGCTGCGAAAACTAGCACGTTTCAGCGGTTTGCCACGAAAAGTAGCGTGTTCCGTTTATAGCGACGAAAAGCAGCACATTACAATGGTGGGCTACGAAACATCGAGTGTGTCAACTTAAGTACTTTCCGACGCGATTTTTATTTAGTACTACTTAGGTCGGTAATTTGTTAAACATTAAATATGTACCGCACTTAAATTATGTAGATTAAAATTTTCATACGTGTTTCCTTTTCGAGATTAGATGGAGTTATTATTTATTAAACAGTATTTTCAAAAGATGAATTTAAACTAACCACGCGCCGAAACGTGATAGTTTCTGCAGTTTATTCGAATGCGTGCTAATCTTCGTGGCGACACAGACTGACGTGTTAGTTTTCGCCCCAAACTACGATATGTGCTATTCTTCGTGGCTAACCAGTCAAATATGTTAGATTTCGCGGAGAAAGACCAAACGTGGTAATATTGGTCAGAGGCGATGAAACGTGCTTCTTTACGTGGCAAACTGAAACGTGCTGAAAAACGTGCTTCGTAAGAAAAATGAAACCTGCTAGGGTGGATGTACCAGTAAATGAACTCGTACCAGTGAATGGGCATTTTTTATTAAAGCGAGTATAAGTTATTAAAGTAAGCAACTAATTAATTAGAGACTTGTTTTCATTTCTTGCTTCATATCCAAACATAATTTTATAATAGTGCTCATTCATTAGCTTTGAGTGTTCATTTACTGGTGTGTGCGTTTACCCTACTTTTCGCAACGGACGTCAAAATGCTCGGCAGAATCTATCTCCAACCTCTCAACTCCTGATACTCCAGGCTCTGACTACGTTTCTATCACCCTCCGTAACTTCTTCATGGCGAGGGCCTCCAAATAAAAGGTTCGGTAAAAATTGGGAACCCCCTCCTTCGCGGGCAAAGCGTTCCCAAAGCGTAACCGCTGATCCGAGAATCTCAGACGAACGAAAGGATGGAAACGGTCACAGGGAAATTGCAGAGCTTGCGAGGAAACCATATTACCAGTAGCGCAAACCTAATTACAGGGTCAGGCATTCGCAATCGGCCCGTTTCGATAGCCCGCCAGTGATCGACCGCCTCGTTTACTGAACTTTACTCCAACTGCTTCTGTGACTCGCGAGTAGAGCTAATAGGCGAGGGAGGAATGATAAGAATTAACGGGGAATGGAAAAGAAGAACCACCGTGACGCTGTTGGTCTTTGAAAGCCGCGAATCGATTCCCGCTGGTCGCGCTTAGATGGAATTCGCGCGAATTCCTGGATGCACGCGTAGGTGCATATACATATACACCTGCGAGCGGCGCTGCACGCTGCGAGGAAACGTATCGCGTGGCAATGCGGCTCGCGTTTCGCCGACGGAAAGAAATGCGCGCTGGAATGAAGTCGGCGCGGAAACGGGATTGGATTCACGCGCGCACGCAGTATCGCCGTTTCTGCGGCCGCGAGTAAATGCTATCTCGCCACCGGCCGTTTCGTTAGCAATAAATCCACGTGACTTTCAGCGGTCTTGTTTCACCGCGGCAATTGATTCATCGCCGATCCACCGGTTCGTCCCGTTTACCAGATGAATTACAAACTATCTTGCCCAGTAGCGAACCGTGAAGAAGCTTCGGTAACGAGCATCGATCGACCTCCAAGCAATTCCAAGTCCCACCACTCTACGCCTACGACCCAGTGAAATAACAGCCCACCGATGCAACGATAACGTTATCGCGATGGCGGAATGCGAATCTGCGCGATCGTTCGTGTCCTTCGCGCGAAAAACTCCGGGAACTAGCGGAGTAGAGTCGTCGCGGGGCCCTGCGAAATGACCCCGGGAGTCAATAGATATCACGGATAAATAGAAGACGTGGACGAGGAAGAGGAAGAGGAAGAGGAGAGGAAGGGAGGGAGGGAGGGAGGGAAAGGAGGACGCTCGGTGAATGGTTTTCGCGGCCGAAGATATTTTCGGAGGCGTATTCGTGCCGGGCCGCCGACGTCACGGGAGAAAGAAAGACACTGACCTTTCCACATTACGATTCCTTGCCGACATTGCGTTTACGCAACGACGCGCTCTGTCGCCCGGGGACTGGAGGCCAGCCGAGAGGAACAGAGACAACGCTCGGCCGTTCATTAAACCCCGGCCAGCTGAATGACGGTCATTGTGCCATGAAATTCCTCTTTTTATCGATTCTCGAATCTCCTTCGGGCCCCGAACGGCCCCCCCCCCCTTCCCCTGCCCCTGTTACGCCGCGTCGGCCACCGTCGGTCGCCGATCTAAGTACCTGGCCACGAAAGCTACGCTCCAGCCAATTGTTTGTTTCCATTAAAAATCGACTGGCTGGCGGGACGAAAATCTGCGAACGAAACGCGAGAGGTGTCTAAATATTCCGTCTGCCGGCGATAAGGCGGAACGGAGCTCGCGAGTCGCGTTGCACAGGCAGAAACAAGGGGAAATAGGATGGAAGGGATGAACAAGACGAGGAGATTGCCAGCGCGTGCTCTTGCAACTCGAAACAGAGTCGTGTTGCATATACGATGGATCGAGTGGTTCGAGAACTCGTTCGACACCCTCGGAAGCGGGGTGGAGGAATTCGAGGACGATTCTAGATCGTCGCCTTGCTTTATGAAGCTTTTAAGTAGAGAAGGTAGATGATATTTCAAGCGGCATGAAATTCCGTTTTTTTTTTCAGGCAAGGTGCATCGCGTGCGACTCGGATCGAAAGATCTACGCGACGGGATCTCGAGACCAAGTCCCCGTGCGTGGATCACGCTACGTTGATCCTCCCGTCCTTGCAGGTGGCTCCTCCGTTCGGAGGTGCACCAAGGCTTGGACGATGCTCGCACACATCCGCGCTTCTACATATATACATCGGGTTCGTCTTTCTCTCTCCTCTCCTCGACAGCGCTACTCTCTTTTCTCATTTTCCACGCACCGTGTTGCCAACGCTATTCTCCCTCTCCCTCGCTCCCTCGCTCCCTCTCAGCCTCTCTCCGTCGTACTTTCACGTACTACTTACCACCACCGTGCTCGTTTCACTCTCGGAATCTCTTGTCTAGTTTACTGTCGCTCTTGCGAACGCCTCTGTCCTTTCCCTCCTTTCGTTTTCCCGATTACCGAACGATTCCTCCCCGGGATATATGAAAGGGTGCGCGAAAACCCGCTCCTCTGTTCGCCAGGCGTTTAGAATCGACCGCGGCAAGTCGCGCGAAAACACGTTTACAATTCACTCGGCCTTCTAGGCATCCTCGTGTGAAAATATTTCACCTCGAATTTCGAGATCCAACGACCCAGATGCTCTTTTTACGCCCACGTCAACTTAATAACTGCCTGCACGAAACGGTTATAAACGTCGAGTGACCGGTCACGGGAATTAAACGGGCAGTCCAGTTGCACAGTTCGCCTCTTTGCCTGTCTCCGCTTATCAACGAGTTCTTCCACCGATTCTGTCGTTCCTCCCTTCCCTCTTATCCTTCTAGCGCACCGAGCTTTGCATCCCCTTGTTTAGCCTTTCTCTCCTGCATTCCTTAATTCCCTGTGTCGTGGCCCCTCAGCCTCCCAGCGCCCCCCGTCGACCCCTCTTCACCCCTCTTCACCCCTAATTTCGTTCGCAGGGGCGGATTCTGTCTCCCTCTGGCCGATCGTGTCGTCGGCGAAGCGCGTCTCGCTCCCTTCCACTCGGCAGATCGTCGCATCCCTCTCTCTATTCGCCCCCTCCGCCCCCGAATTCTATCCCGTTCTCCATCGCTCGGCCCCTCGGCGACCCTCTCTCGATCTCTTAGAATTCCTCTCTCGAGCCCTCTCGGTCCCTCCTGGGGGAAATCAATCCTCCTTATTCCTCCGCGTCCTTCGTCCTCGTCCCTCCCTTTCTCGCCCCTTTTCCTCTGGCCATTTTCGCTCTCTCTCTCTCTCTCTCTCTCTCTCTCCACGCCTGCCCTCCTCTCGCATAGGTTCCCTTTTCCCTTTTCCCTTTCGCTCCAGCTCGAGCGCTCCGCCAGCGCTCCTCTTCGTTCCACGCGATCACTCCCACTCTCTAGTCGTCTCTCCCTGTCCCTCCTCGCGCTGCCGCGCTAGCCGTCCTTATCAAACAGGCCATGAGCCCCGGAGTGCTCGGCTCTAGCGATGGGAATGATGCCCTCGCGCCAAGTATCCGTGCTGCTCGTTTACCGATAACCGTTAGTAGAGCGACGTAATAGATTGGAAGGTGGTTCCAGCAAATACGTTGATTCGCTGCCGAGCATCCCCGGGAGTACATTACCGCCAAGCCTCTTCTAGGCATTGCACGACCGCGAGCTTGTCTTTGCTGCTATTAACTGGAATCGCCGTGCTGCGCCGTGTCGTTACGACACTTTGAATCAGTCCTGGGATAGCGCTTGAATTAGTCCCATCGCTAGCCGATGCACACATGCGACTAGCGTCGAACACGCACACTCGCGCCCTCCCGTTTCGCCGTCTCTGTCGCTCGCGCGTATATCAGCCTCCTCGTCCGACGACGAGGACTTCCTCGTCGGACCCACGTCGGCGGAAATGCATGCTCACCTAAATACCTCGAGTTATATTCACAGCTAGAACCAACTGCCGCAGCTGGTAGACAACGAGCGACGTTCCCTCCAAACGAAACCATCCTCTCTAACCTGAACCCTTCTTTCTCCAATTTTCCCGGGTTCCGTCGCTTCGATTTTGTCCAGTTCCCCCGCAGCTCCTCCTCGAGCACCGTCTTCCTCCACCCGAACCCCTATTCTTTAGGAGGCTGCGGAAAGCAACGCTCCGCGAGGAATTGCGAAGAGATATTCGTGGCTGAAAGAGTTTCATCCCCTCGCGCGCCGTTCGTTTGGAGGTACGTTAAGCACCTAGCAGGCAGATGTCTCGTTTTCGCTTTTCGCTTTTCGCTTTTCAGCCGAAAGGGGGCCTGCATTATTCAGGGATTCGACGGCTGTATCTTGGCCTGGGAATCTTCTGTTCCCGGAAAAGGTCAACCCCCCAGCGACACGGTACGTCCGCCATCTTGACAGGCACCCCCGCCATTCGGCAATTCCTTCTTTGTTCCGACGAAGGCGACGGAAGCCGCCCATCGCGTCGCTCCATTCCCATCAATTCCGTTAAATTTTTCATCGAGTCCCACGAACCCCTCGATAATCCCGTCTGCTCTTTCGTCTCGATCCTCTCGCGAGAGACGGCGGCAGATCTTTCGTGAACGAAGCAACCTCAGAAACGTCTTCGGAAATCTCGGTGATGCAAATAAAATTGTATACGAAGCAAGGGGAGCGCGTTGTGCCGAGGCTCAGCGACGGCTCGGGGAAAGCACATCGAACGAAGGTTTACGACACGGGGTAACGGTTAGGGGTGGCCATTCGATGTCCGTCACACGAGTTGCGTAACTGACCTACGCCCAATCCGCTGATCCTCGCCACGGTCATGCGAACACGCGCACAATACCGGCCACAGACTCCGTGTCTCCCTTTCGTAGCGGGGACGTAGAAGGGTGGAAGCCCCGTCGGATTCGGTCGAGCCCCGTTGCGTAATTCCTGGCAGAAAGTTGCTCCGGTACAGGCTGGGCGACTCGAAGGGAGAAGGACAGATAACGAGAGAGGCGTTAAATTTATGAAGCGACTCTTGACCCTGGGTCACGGTGTGCATCTTCCCTCGGATTCCCCGCGTTTTTAAACGAAAGAGCCAAGGAACGAAAGGCGAGGAGGTTGCGCCGAGGGTCGAGCCGATCGACACCCCTTAACGAAGCTTCTGCTTCTTAGGGTATCGTCGACTGAAAAAAAACTTCGCTCTCTCGAGGGCTGAAGATATCCGACGGGCGAGAGGGGAGGCAGAGAAATTAATACTCGCGATCCGTCCGGCACTCGAGGAAGTTCCGAACAAGTTGGCCGGGTCACGATCCGTTCAATTGATTTCGTTTAAAAATACCTCGCCCTGGTTACCGGCCGACGGAAGTCGTATATCGATCGCGATTTCTGCGCGGGTTATCGTGCTCCTCCGGCACGGGCTTTTAAATTAGCGTTGCGACACGCAGGCTCGGCGCAGAGAATCGGTAACCCCTCGGCCGATCGCGCTCGATAAAACCGCGCCGAACGGGCGCGCTAATGAAGTAGCCATTCAAATGATAATGGGCGCGTGTAATGAGGATAGAGCCGGCGCAATTTTAGCAGGCGATGTTTGAATGCCGGTTCAACAGCTGGCTGCATTCGAAAACAATCCGTCGCCCGGTAATTTAACAGTCATTATTGCGACCGATAAACAACGATCCCGGCATCCGTAGAGGACCCGGTGATTCCCTCCTCTGCGAGTGGCATAATATCGAGCTGACTCGAGTGGACGGTGCTACACAGAATGTAATTTAAACGGTTCGTTGGAATAATATCCTGAGAGGGCAGAGAGAGAGAGAGAGAGAGAGAGAGAGAGAGAGAGAGAGAGAGAGAGAGAGAGAGAGAGAGTTCAACTCGATCGCTCAAAGCTCAAAGGAACGCGCTTGCCCCCTGTAGGTATCGTTTTGGAATCGGGAGCGAACTAATAAGTCGATTCGCTACCACTCCTTCGTGAGAAATGTAAGGAGGCCCGAGTATCGAAGGCGATTAGTTGGGAAATGGCCTATCGTGTGGGTTTGTACGTTACGTACGTTTACTTGAAGAGGAAGAGTCGTCGTTGACTGTGGGTAGCTTACTGATTAAAGTAGTAACAAAAAACACTGCTCGCTAAGAGCATACATTCTTTACTCAAGTACAGCACAAAGGTGCGAATGATCTGAAAATCAAAAGACTGCGCGAACCCGTACTGGCTCTTTAATCTAACAAAACTTATTACTGCGTGTCCGTGTTTATCCGTTTAAGGACGTTTCATTTTTTCTTCTTATCATCGTGTGTAAATTTCTGGTATATTAAACGTATGTCTTAAAAAAAAAAGTGATTCGAGCAGTCATCCGGCAAGCGAAAGATCCCGGGGGTTCGATTCCCGGTCCCGGCACACGATCGGCCGAATCTTTTTCTCCGATAATACCATTATCAAATAATCCTTAAGAGTAATTATACAGAAACACGATTACGTTTGTAGTCCACCGATAACCGCGATGTACTCCGTTGCCTTGTATTCCTCAGGGGGCGAAAGTAATCTAAGAGTTAGGTACACTGTGCAAAATTCAAAAGACGCGAGTTTCCAAGAAAGCGTTTCCACGGTTTACATCGGTTGTTCCGCGAAAAACGCAGTCCGCCGTGAATCTTGCGCTCGGCGGCGCTCGTAAATCAGCCGCGCGCTACCAGCAGCGAGACACGCGCGCAATATCCAACGCGGAACGCGCGTAACGCAAGCTCTTTACGACCAGCGTGCGTTCGCGACTAATTAAAATTTTTCGGGGACCAGTCCGATTTATCGCCCTACTGGCCGCTGCTACTCGGCCGCCGGCCATCTGCGACAAATCGTCAAGAGCTATTGGAGGAAGTTTGCGGGCTGCGAGCCGAAGCCACTGCAGTTTTCCAGAGAAACCTCCATGTTTGCGAAATACCAACGCGATACCAACTTTCTTCCGCACTGACCCCCAGAGTTTCGGTATTCGAATAATGCCGGTCTCTGCTAACTAAATCATTTTGCATCTAAAACTTACATAATCAGGCGTAGGGGAGACCGGGGCAAAGTGAGACGAAAAAACTTTCAAGTCAAATCAAATTTTTCCCTTTCAATAAAAATCTGTGGAAATAAATTATGACGAATGGCGATACTTCAAATAAACTTAAAGTATATTAAAATTCAATTTGAATAGAAAATGCCAAAACTATCCGGGGTAAAATGAGGTGGAATAAAATAAAAACTTTAATTAAGGATATAGGAAAATAATATAGGTTCTTAGCAACCATTCGCAGCTCAGTTTACCCCGGTCACTTTACCCCGAATGTGTACTCTGCGGAAATTAATTATTTAATAATGTTAGGATTAATGTTTTCTCAAACGCGTCTGCGTGTATGTTTGTAAGCTTGTCATAAACACGCAGAAAAAAATTGGAGTTAAAATAACACATTTAAGACTCATTTATCCAAAAAGCTAAATTGACAAGAAAAGCAATTCGAAGTCCCTAAAACTTCGCTTTTAATTTTTTAAATGAATTTACATTTTTCTATATCTGCATGCGCATAATTATCATTGTGGCATTACACTTATTTATTACGTTACCAAAATTTCTAAATATATTCTATCGTTAAAGAACAGATTAAGAAAGCTCATTTTACCCCGAAGTTCACTTTGGCCCGGTCTCCCCTAACTACTTAGTCGCAAAATGCACTCTGCGAAGTCGCTATCACGCACAGCGACGAGCGAAGTCCCGGACGACAATTTGTAGCGATTAAACGATTTTCTTTGCTCCGAGCCCGCGACGCTAAACGCGTCATACAGCTGCTGGTTGCATCTCTGCCAGCAGAAAAGTCGCAGAGCTAATCAGCACCCACTACCGTTCGAACAAACGATCATCCCCTGTTCCCGGAAAGCAGAGAGCAAAGAAGAAGGGGCCTCGAAGCGTGGGGGTTAATTCGCTCGATTAAACGATCCCGGCCGAAGGGTCAGAGGCGCGCACGGCACAGAAAACCGCGAAGAAAGCAGGAAACATTTGAAAGTTACACGCGCCCCGAGAGCTCTTTAGAATTTAGAAGCCCCGTGGCAGAGAGGAGACGAGAGAAAGTGCCTCCCCGGAAGAAAGTTTACGTTCTCTCGTTACGAGGCGTCGACACGCAACGCGGGGGTGTTTCTCGACGCGCGCGCGCAGGGCGACCTGGCGGGCACGCGTACGAAACGGCAACATTTCTCCCCGGTTACGATCTCTTTCACGCTCGACGAGGTCTCTTGGATCGCGCGCTTCCCTCTCGCGCTTTACAGCCGGGGCCCAGCTAACGGTTAGCGAACTGTAATTCGCGTCACGGGGCTCCGTTTTTCGCGCGCGCACCCGGCCGAAATTTACGATTATGTCGGCCAATTGCCACTGACCCGCGCTCCCGCTGCAACCGGTGGAACGACAGAGGAAGAGCAGAAAAAACGAGTCGAACAGAGAAAGAGAGGAGAGGAGCCGAGGACCAACGATTATAATCGAGGCTGGTCGTCGAAAGAGAGCGGCGCGTTCGGGGTCAATTTAATTCGTTAAATTAATTCGCGCCGCCCGCAAATTCGCAGATAATTATCGGGCCCCTTACCGCCGCGACGACCTTCTCGGCCGGCGCATTATTACGCGTTATTACGGAACGGGCACGTGGAAAAACGGAACGGCGCGAGCTGCCCCCGGCTTTATTAAACACGCGGCTGCAATGCCACCGAGTAATATTAGTCGGGCGGGGTCGTCGACACGGATTACACGGCCCGCTTCGAGCTTACTTTCGCCGCCGTTTTCGCTGTTACGTTACCCGCGAGGCGGTCTAGATTTAGTGATCTCGAAATTATCCGCAGCTTCCCCGAGGCTGCGTGGCTTCGCTCGGAAACAAATCGCGTGGCTGTTGCTGCAGCAGAAGGTCCGGACTCCAGACTTAGCTGGACTTTCAAGTGTCTTTGAGGGACTTGTTGCTCGAAGCTGAGCTTTGGACGCGAAGGGATAGAGGAGTTAACGATTATTAGGAAGGTCGAACCGAAGAATGCTTTTCGATCTAACGGAGGAAGTTTATCAGCTGCGCGAGGCCTGCCCTTGTGGCAGTCCAGCGACGATGCACTGCCGGGCATTTAATTAGAGCTTCGGCCGTAATTGACCAAGGTTTGCGCAACGCGTTATCGCCGCTTAGCAACGAAGCTGGTTAACGTCCGTGCACACAGGAAAACAAACGCCCTCCCGAATAGCAACGAACCCGCCATGCCCGACCGTGCTCCTTTTCTCAACGCGACCGGATGGCAAGCACATCCCAACCGAAATAATACGATCTTCCAGGCGTCTCGCGACGCTCCTCCGAACGGTTCTTTCGATTCCGCTTCCGCGAAGGCAGATTAACACCGTCGGTCACGAAAGACTCGCGGATCACGGTGCCTTTGGAATCGGGAGGAATCGAATCGACGGAGGGAATTGTTCCCCGGTCGATCGATCCTGTTTCAGCTGGGCTCTGGATCGCGCGATACGGTCCAGGCTATCGTTAACCACATCGACATCTGCATCAAAGACGCGGTCGTTGCATACGGATCGTCCACGGCTACTTGGTATTCGCCACGACCCTCCAGCCTTAGTCGCTCGCCTCGACGCACTCCTCTCTCCGCCTTCCTATACTTAGAATTAGAACCGAGTCTGCCTCTTCCTCTTGTCTCTCGTGTTCCTGTTGTTCTTGTTCCTGCCCCGGCCCGATCCTCCTCGCCACCTCGCCACCTCGCCACCTCGTCGCTCCTCCACGGCCGGTCGCGCGAATTCATTTCCCTTTGCCCGCTCGAACGTAGGAACCAGACTTTCGGCAACGCGAAAGCCTCCAACACGGACGATTCCCTCGATCCTCGCTCTCCTCCCCCATTCGCCTCAAACGCGCGCGTCTTCCTCTCCTTTCTGCCGGTGGCTCGCGAACAAAGGCGCAGCTTTTTCCCCAAATAATGCCGCCCTTCCTCCCTTTGATGCAGCTAGATACACCCGACTCCTCTTGCCGCAAAAATATCTTGCTCCGTTAAAACGGAGAGACCGCTCACAAAGAGCCGCGGCAACCCTTTTTCTGTCCCGTCCTCCACGGCAATCGAGTCGATCAATTAATTCGCAAAGATGAGAGAGCGATCGTGCCCCGAGCATCGAGTGTCCACCCCATCCAGCCGCCCTCCATCGCGATTCATTTACCCGTCTGTTTATTGGGTTATTCATGCACGAGAGTGAGCCCTTGGCTCGCAATTGGCAAACCTTCGAGGATGAGAAAGCAAATGGAAGAAAGGGAGCAGAGAGAAATGGCAGGAGCCAATGAATCATATCCAACAGACGGTTTTCTGCCTAATTCAGCAGCTTTCTATCTTTCCGTTGAATACTCGGAGATGATCAGATCTGGTGCTGGGATCCGGTTCGGTTCAGACCCTTTTCCGTAGCCAGGATTTGGAATTGCGTAAGGGACGTGAGTGGGCCGCGATGCAACGGCCGTGATAAACGGTGCAACGCGACGTCAAGCAGATACACCGTAATTCCACAGCGGTGCCTGTTGTCGCGGTGCCAACCTCCAACACGGACGCATCCGGGAAATATTCCAGGCTGTTTGTTCATCCAGCAGTCCAAGGAGGAAACGCAACTCGCAAGGGAAGCATGCTTCGCGCGTTATATCAATCATACGCCGCGGGAAACGTTGAAATTCGAAACTCTATTCTTATCTCGCTCCCTCGGTCTTTCCTTCCCTTTTCCCTGCGATAATAGAGCGCGGGACTTGATTCAATGTATGGGTGATCCTTGACACGAACCGCGTCCACCCGTCGCTTCCAAGGGAAACTTCCCTCAGCCCTTGATTCGGTCACTCTCAACTCGCCCTGCTAGCTCCTCGAGGCACTAAACAAATGCTACGATTCTGGCTTTCTAGTGGCATGGCGGATTAAGAACGAAAGACATAGGTACGATGCATCGAGGAATATACATAGAAGTTTGAGAGATGCTGACGGTGCTCGCGCCTCTCTCAATATGTATTCGGGCAGAAATTGTCTCCTAATGATGGAATTAGGAAGAGAGAATCGACTCGCGAAATCAAAGTGCCCCGAGCGAGAAGCAATTTTGTTATACATTTATCGCTTAATCATCCCCGGCCGTTAGTATCCCCCGACGAATCGACCAAGGACGTATCGATCAGAAAATTACCGCAACGAGACTTATCTTAATGCCGTAATTTCACGGTGAATTGCAATCATATTTATCGCCGGCGTATCGCGATTATTACCGTCGCTTACTAGGTACCGCCACAGAGGCGCAGCCGCTCTCATACTACGCTTACGTCGCATCGCAACCTGCAATTCATACTTCGCGATCTTCGCACCACTTCGCAGTCTACATTTCACGCTTCATAAGTTAGAAGATGAGGGAATAATTGCACCGAGCTACGAAGTGTGGAGTCTAACAATAAGTCGTGCGTGAATACATCGGTAGGAAATTGTCGAAATTATACCTTGTTCGTTTGGCGTGAGACCGATATCGCGACAGCCACGAAACTCCTCGCCACCCCGGATTCCCGCGTATGTATTCTGTTCCTCGACTTGGCAGCGCGAGGCCACTTTATCGTCGCATTAGTTGCCGTGGGTAGGGAACGCGGCTCCAGGATTTCCGCGGCGGTTCTTCCTGAAAGCGGAATCTTGTCGAGAGGCTTGCAGCCCTGGCCGGCCCGCTTCGACACGCTCCGAAAACCCCGAGACGTTACGTAGCGGCTTTTTTGCGGGCCATCGAATGGAAATAAAAGATCGCGCCTCGGATCGATCGGTACGTGCGGCGAATGCGAATTGAAACGGCCGCTGGGGACGCCGAATAATGCTGCCATATTCCCGGGACGCTTTCGTGACGGTAATGGGCCAAGTGCAGGGGCGATTACCTTTCAAAATTTCAGCGGACCCGCTGCCAAGCAACAGTGGCGCTCCTATAAAACACTGGCAACCGCGTTTCTATAGGAAAGCCTCGACCACCTGTAGAAACTCCCAACGCAACGGAACATCTCCCTTCCACCCTAACGTTCTAAAATTCTGTGCACAGTATTCCGTTTTACGACAAATCAGAAGGCGGCGACAAGGGTTGCAGTTGGTGCAAGGCAAACCACGGAAAGAAGAAGAAACGACAAAATAACATATAGAAGGGCAAGTCGCGGATAGAGCGTGGTCAGGTTGGCGCTCGATAACTCACGAGAACAAGATTAATAGAGCTTTATTTTATAAAACGGTCTCGCAGGGGACGGTTCCTCCAGCCAACGTCCTTCGTCGGTCGCCAACAGAAAACTATGTAGTTCGAAAAACAGTTGAACTTCTCCTCAACGGCCCCATGACTCACCACCATTCCGTCGCCAATACGCCATCGGCGGTCGCTTGTTTTATGGCGCGGCCTCCTGTAACCTTACCCTTAAACTAACAATCGTTCGGGACAGTCGAGCGACGATCGGCCGACTGCCCGGCTAATCTCTACCTCGGTTCACACCATCGTCGTCAAAATGCCTACGAACAAAAACCTGATAGATTTATTATTTATGCGTGTATTTCTTTAATTCTTTATTATTGTTATCATTATCCTTTTGTTCGTGAAAAGATTTTACGATTTCTTTACCGTTGGCAAATTGTTCGGGGCCCGAAAATATTTCTTGCGCGTATTCCTTCCAGGTCTCTTTATAGAGAAGGCGGACTCACTCTGCGCTTCTCCGACCGTTGTTAGTTAACCATGTTAAGCTGCCCCAGATATCCAGAGGGTGGGGAAAGGGAGGTTCCGTGGTGAAGCGGTGTCCACGGAAAGAGACAGTAACGGCGGGAAGTCTCACTTTCGGCGACAAACCGTTAGCAGGATTATGGCACAGGTAGCGAGTAGCCGCGCGCACGCAGGTGTGCCAATGAGCCGTGGGCGTGCGTGTACGCGCCGCTTGTGGTCGCGAGCACAAGCCTTGTAACCTGTTATAACGGACAGAGAGGCGTTTCTAAGAAGCGTCTACGTGCCCACGCGATTCGATGAGACCTCTCCGAACAACGATCTCCGATGAGGAGCGCCGTCCGCCGGCGTAAAAATACAAAAGAATTATCTCTATCCGTAATTGCAATTTATAGCCGGGTCGCTCCCTGCGTGCGCGATTAAGTCATAAACCCCGACGAAGAGTCCCAGTGGACGTGTACTATGCATATAACGGTACTCGAGGACTTTACCTGAACCGAGTGACGAATTCCTTCTGGCCCTACCTAAGTTACTCTCCCTCGGTTAGCAAGATTCTCGAGTCACAGTCTACTTACAAGGAAACATCCCGAACCCGGAAATTCAAAAAATTCTCAAACTGTGAATATGTAGGGGATTTCCTCCTGATTACAAAGCAATTTTTCTTTGCTGAAGGGGGTGAAATTAACCTCTGAAAATTCAGCTATTTTTCGATTTTGTGTTATAACTCGTGAACTGTAAAATATTTTTTCCACCAACTGATAGATCCAATTAAAATAACTAACTTTTGTCTTGAAACTTTTTTTCTGTCTCTTACAGTTCGTGAGTCATAACAGAAAATCGGAAAATGGCCGAATTTTCAGAGGTAAATTTCGTTGTAATCAGGAGGAAATCCCCTACATATTCATAAAGTTTCGGAATTTTTTAAATTTCCGGGCTCGAGATCTTGCCTTGTTAGTCACTGCAATCGCACCTTGCTCGTACACGAGTGGATCCTTCGCAAGTCGGTTTCGAAGGATATCGAGACGCTCGAGGATAATTTAATTAATGCCGTTCGGGGTTAATCGAGCCAGGTAGTGCCGGAAACAACAACTACAACAACAACAACAGCAACAACAACAACGATAATAACGAGAAGAAGGAAAAGAAGGGGAAGCCATTACCATTTTCCTCGTTCACCGGATGGGCCTCGGACACGGGGCTAGCCGTGGCGAGGCCCGCGAGCCCCGTGGAAATGAGTCTCGCCGGTTTCGTGGCAGAATGAGGAGCGAATAACAGGAAGCCGGGTATCGTTTCGTGGCGGGGCGCACGGTTCCTGCAAACTTTTCGCCAAGAACGCGCAAACCTCTCGCGTGAGTCGCCGCCATTAAGGACGATTTGAATATAGCCGGAAAGGGGCGAGGCGCGGAGGGGCCGCGAAACGACCTCGAAAAGCTTCTCGTAAACGTTTAATCACCGTCCCTTCCAACGATCCTTCGGCTTCTTCCTCGTCCCCCAAATTTCTCTCTCCTTCGCCTTTGAATTTGCCTCGCGAAAACCTGGTGAATTTTTTAGCGCAGAAAGCTACCTCGAGCGTCGAGGAACGCGGGCGCTGCGTGGGACGTTACTGGCCTATAACCGGGCTACCTTATCGCGAGCGACAACACCGATGGAATATCGATGGGACGGCGGGGGAGGGAGGCCCCTGGTCGAAGCCCGGGAAAACCTACCGGGAAGCACAAAGGCTGTGTACGAAAGCGTCGGGGAAAACGAAGGGCCAGGCTTAATCCTTTTACAAAGGTAGAAATAACTCTGGCGGCCTCGAGGGGGCTCGCGACGCCCCCGCCCCTCGGTGCTGACCTTTTCGCCACGGGGAAAACACCCTCGAACCGGCCACCCCCGCGCCGGGTCGTCAATTATTCAGCGGAAACGGCGCCGTAATTACAAAGCGATTCGTGCGATTACGGACCTCCGCGACGGCCTACGGTAGTTCCATCTTCGCGATGGGAGAATCAAGTACTGTTCGATGTACTGTACAGTGAGTAGGAGATGAGAGCATTGGGGCAGTTTGTTTGGTGGACAGATTAGTACGCTGCCCCACCGAATAGATTCTATAACCCCCTAGGATAATTTTTCATCGCCTTCGCTGGCATTCGCGGAGCATCGTAAAGGCTGGGTGCAGAAGGCGGTGAAAATGTGGGAAGCCAAGGGAGTCGAACCGCGGAACCACATTCTCGAACACGACGCACGTACGTATTCGTGTGCGTGTCACGAGCTAAGAAGGCCGTTTATACGCTGTACGTACAAGGTAACTCGACACGCGCTATATAAACCAATCACAAGCGAGATAAGAGAGATAACTCGGACGCACCGCGGTGGGATCGTAATAACTCGTTCGAATTAAACGCGATCGTGGCAATTTTTCCGCGGGCCTCCTTGCGCTTCCTTCCCTCTGATAGTGAGCCAGCTCTCTCTCTCTCTCCCTCTCTCTCTCTCTCTCTCTCTCTCTCTCTCTCTCTCTCTCTCTCTCTCTGTCACTTTACGAGCGTGCCTCGGGGAGATATTGCCACGAGGATAAACGCGATTACGGGATGAATCTCGTTAACCGACGCTCCGAACGACAGAGATCGCGACGCAGAGATTCAGGACGTGCTCGAACGTCAAGCTACTGAAGCGGGACGTTAGAATGGAAGTTGAAGGGAGATTACACATGGCGACATTGCAGCGTCAAGGGATCCAGCACTGCGGAATGCGACGGAGCGCGGTGCGCCAAACGAACCGCGCGGCCACTACTCCGTTCGCGTTCCTCGAATTTTCCCGATTTCCGGAACCAGACGCCGATAGAGCGGAATACGAATTACCTCGGGGACACACACATCCGCGAGCACAGCAAAGGATAATCGAATTCGATCGACATTATCGGCAAGAAGCTCCGTTAGTAATGCAATGTGGTACAATCGGCTCGTTCGATTCTCGCGTGTCTTTGGTTACTAGAGAATTTCACGCGGTCGACCTTTCTTCTCGTGAACATGTTGGCGAAAAAAGAAGGCTAACCACGCGAGGTGGACTACTCTTTGCACCCGAACACGATCGAACGAGCCGACTGTACCTACAGCGGAGTATAGGATACATACATACATACCGTTGCGCTGTACGCAGCGTCGTTGTACGAATCGCTTGGGAAAATAATTATCGCGTCGGGGCAGAAATATGGTGGCGGGCCTCGCGCGCGGCCACCCCGCAAAAAGGACTATCAAGCTCGATTTCGATGGCCCTTTCTTTATAAACACGTTATTCCGGTCTCCCCCTTTTCTCCCCCTATCCCCGTTTGCATCCCCCAGCCTGCCCCTCCGCGGCTCCCCAAATCGAGTGTGTTTCGGGCTCGACACACTAACCTTGTCCCAAAGTTTGCGCGCTGCCACCGAGAGCAGCGAGAGGAGAGAAACGGAGGGGCCCGGAGAGAGAAAGGGACACGAGGAGAGAGAAAGAGAACCCCTCCCAGTGGCCGCCCCTGCTGCAAAACTTCCGCGCAAGTTCATTGTCGTCAGGACGAACCTTGCCATTGGCTGGAATATCCAGTGTGCCAGGGACGGGCAGGTGATCCGGAAGACCCGCGTCACAAGTCCAACAATTCCTACCTACTTCACCTAATCCGGGCACGTTCGACGACGTTCGACGACCTCCGACGCGTCCACCGTTCCTTCCAGACGATCCGGCTTCGATTTCTATAACGCATTCGTTCCTTCCGAGAGTCTACCGAAGGCGGGCCTGGTAACAGGCAGTCAATGGACAATGCGCACGCGATTTAGGAACAGCTGGAACACAGCCCACGGGGAAACCGCAGAGCGAAAAACAGCCAGAAAGCTGGTCGCCCTGTCGGCAACGAGCGTTTCGTTGGGGAACGAGAAGCTTGCACAAAATGTAGCCCCTGCACGAAGCTACGAATCGAAAATATTACCCAACTCCGGCAGGAGCGAGGAAAGAAAGAAATAACGCGCAAATTGGCCAAGTTTGAAGTTGGGGAGCGGAATCCTCCGGGAACGATAAAGGCGGAGGGTTATTTCCAAGATCTACTCGACGATCGCGCGATACCCCGAGTCCTCCGAACGCCCTCCTCCCCAGAATCCTCGCGATCCTGCAGAGCGGTTAATTACACACCAATAAACTCGCTCCCCTGTACAATTCTCGTTAGCGTGAATCGCTCGTTAGCTTGATTCAGCGGCCCACGCCGGTCTGAAGGTGCAATTGCACGTGTTTCCCTGAAACTTCGTCGGCGAGTCTCGCCTCGAAGGTCAGTTCAGCCTGCCTTCGCGGACCAAGTTCAAGGAAACTTTCAAGTTTAAGGATCACGGGAACCCGAGCGCGTCCCTTGGAACAGCGGGCAACTTGGAAAGTTACCATCCTCGTTTCGCGCGGGCAATCGCTGATTAATCGGTCTCGCTGAGAGTTGTGTGCTTCTTTCTACGTAAGCAAAGGAATCCCTGTGTGCATAGCTATGCAGGTATACCGAAGAACGCAGGATCTCCGCGAAGCTGACGGAGAACAAATCGATACGGCTGCCTTCGCAAATATCGGTCGAGCTGTCGGAAGGACGGGTCGACGTATCCGGAAGTCCGGAAGACTTCGCCGCCTGTCGATCGATCGCTCCGCTAAGGTCGCGTGGACATTGGTCGTGAGTGTTTGAGCAAGGAATCCGGGACAGCTAGAGAGAGCCTCCGCTGCGAGGATAGAGCAGACGGTAGCGAGGGCGTGGATGAAAATTCACTCTGATCCGCAGAAAGGTCGTACGGCATCGTTCGTTATGTCACGGCGCTCGCTTTTATCGGAAGGAATGCGTTACGTTCTCGGGCGAGCGTACGCTGGCGGAGGAGAAAGGAGCTGGCCCCGTTAAAAAATCATCGAAACGGAGACGAGGGAAAAGATTCCGCGATTCGGTAGAGCAAACTAGGGAATAATAGGGAAACGAAACTCGATGGCGCAATGGTAGCCAAAGCCGGCGTTCCGAGTCACGTTGCCAATATAGCAAAGAACGCGGTTGCCCGCGGAGAAAGGAAGTTACGTTTCCTCAGCGGCCTCGGCGTGCCACGAATTCGGAATTACACGGGGTCAAGACCCGGAAGATCGTGAGATAGCCCTTGAATTTCCAAGCACGCCGAACGCCAACGATGGATACCTTCCTGCTGACCATCCCTCTCCGAGCAGACCTTACGAAACCCGCGGTTTTTAACCCCCAAGCCTGGCGTCTATTTCATTATCCACCGAGTCGCGCGCGATGCCACTCTGCCGCGTTCTCGAAGTTTCAATCGCTGGTAGGAAGCAGCCGAGAGTCTGTACGGCCGGAGGGACGCGTCCTCGAGCTGCGGGAGCTCTCGGGGAAATTGTGAAGAGCAGACGGGACTCGTGTGTGGGGTGATGCTGGTAAAAATAGAAAAAAAGGAGAAGAAACGGCCGCGGGAGCAGCTGCGCTTCCTTAAAACGCGCTTCGAAAGGAAGATCCGACCTGGGCTGGAGGGGGTGTTAGGTCGCGCATCGTTCCCTGGCGACTTAAGCTCGATCGAACGATTCTCGGTCTTCCACGAGAAACATTCGTCTCTGATTCAGAGGACTGAGCCCCCTGCCCCCACGAACTTTGATCGCGTTTTAAAACACATGTTTCTCGAAAGTTTCTAATAACCTGGCTCGCTGGAAGGCGATTTAAGAATAGAGAGAGGCGAGCACCTACTTTAGAACCATACCAATATCCTGAACGAGTCCTCCTGGAATTACGAGGACGGAGGGGGCGCTTCGCTTTCGTCCACCCTTTATATGGCACGATCGATCGATGGGACAACTCGTGGCAACCTTTCGAAATGGCTCACCCTCTTCGGAAACAGCTGGCTCTCGTCATCCATCAACAGGGTGGAAAACGTGGAAACTCACGGGACTCGAGCCTCGAAAAAGCTGGCGTCCTTCGATCGCCGTTTCAAATCCAGGCGAAAAACTCCGGCGAGTAACTCTCGCGCACGCATGCACCACCGAAGAACCTCCACGATTCCGCACTTTCGTTCACTCGAGCACAGTCGAAAGGACGGGGCGGGAGGGAACTGTTGCATTCGACACGTGGGCGTCTTGGACGATATCACTCGACCACTCTCGCCGAGGCACTAGCCGCGTTCCCCGAACTGGCACAGAAAACTCGCTCGAATAAAACTAGGCCCAAGAAGGACGACGTGACGATCGCGGGGAATAGGAGCGCGCCGATAGAAAACACTGGCGACTGGAACGACCGCGCGCTGCGTTCGTGCTAGGAAATCGTAGGCACGTACGCGACCCCTCGACGCGTATCTATCCCATAGCGGGGCACGAGGAACACTGGAATGGAAACCGAATTTCTAGGGGTCCCTCGGTGGTGCGTACGTGACGGGGTGAAGAGGGTTTCTTGGCGGTGGCGTGGACGCTGGCGGGGAGGGTACAGAGCAGGGCTAGAGGGGTGGCTGCGACCGAGAGGGTCCGTTTATCCTGCAGTGTCCTGTAGGGCCGCGCTCGCTTCCTATCGTCGTTTCGTAAGCGTTGAGTCACCCTGTATGCGCGCCAGCGGACTCAGGTAGAAAAACCTGCGACTGGGCCCCCGGGGCCGGAACGGGAAACAAGTTGTTGTATATACTGCCTCGGACGAGCGGGCTCCGACAAATTTCTTCGGAATTCTACGGGCTAGAGTTCGGACGCAAATATCCGCGGCGAATTGTCTTCCAGTCGACCAACGACCACCTCGCTCGTCCAGCGATTTCCTGGCGAATTTTCCGGCCCGATCCCGAATACCTTTACGACACGGTGATCTCAGCCGGAGCCCAAAACAGAGTTGTTATGTACCTTTGATCATGGTACTCGGCTGTGGGGAAGTCTGTTTTGCTGTTTTCTGGGGTTTTCAGAGAAGATTGGCGAGCCGAGCCAAGCCGAGCCGAGCCGAGCCGAGCCGAGCCGAGCCGAGCCGAGCCGAGCCGAGCCGAGCCGAGCCGAGCCGAGCCGAGCCGAGCCGAGCCGAGTACTCGAAGAGAGAGAGAGAGAGAGAGAGAGAGAGAGAGAGAGAGAGAGAGAGAGAGAGAGAAAAGAAAAATCGACTTAGTCGGTTATCTTCGAGCCGCTCGGTTTTTACGAGTACCCGGTTCTTCGAGCCGAGTCAGGCTGGGCTCGCTTTTTTCGAGTACTCGAACAGCTGTCATGCATGGGAGTACTATTTTGCGTAGCCGAGGCTTCCAGTTTCAAGAACACTGGGTATGCACGATGGCAATGCACGATAGCTCGTACGAAGCACTGTTTCACGTTCTCTGAGCTCGACTAGTCTGGTACTCAGTGGAGGAAGGACAACGGAGAGGATCCGCCAGAGGGACACGAGTGAAAAGAGAGAACAGCACACACGCGAGTCGCTGCGGTACGCACGTGCGTGACGAGCGAGCTTGCTCTCTTCAGCGCTGCTTCTCTCTCGGAGCTCGACGTAACGCAAGGGCATTTCCGGCCGTCCACGATCACTTCCGCCTGCCCACTTTTCCTCCCTTCCTACGTCACTTTTCACGGGCCACGGGCCTCGGCTCGTACGCCTTCGAAAATCGTACGTAACCAGGACTTCGGGGGGACAGAAATAGTTGGAAGCACGCTGGTCGCTCCACCTTTTAATCGACTCATTTTCCGATCAGCAACGCCCCTTTCCTCTCTATACTCGGAAACGATTAAAGGCGAGGTCGAAAAGTGTTGGATCTGTAAGTGACATTCGTAGAATTAATACTCGGCACCGGCCACGCATCGCGAGCGAGAATATTCGCGCGACGACCAAGCAATCACGCGACTCGACTAATTTCCATACCGTCCCCGCGGCCGAGAGCTTAAACAAACCGATCCTCTAAACGGGGATTAATTAGGGGAATGATTTCGGAGTAGAGGGTCCTCCGTGGCCGAAACTTTCGGACCGACCAACGCGATTCTCTCGCAGGGTGGGGGGTTGTTTACCCGACAGGGGTGTCGATAATTGAACATAGCCGGAGGAAATCTTTTTGCCCTCCCCCTCGGAGGAATCTCGGGGTGGGTTTGCAGCCGCTTTGCCCTCAGACCTGATATTTATTGTGTGTAAGCGGGAAAAGATTCCTTTTAGTGTACAGGAGTAAGAATGTATATATAAAAACAATAAAAACTTTAAGACAGACGATGCTGGGTATATAAAATAATGGTGCAAATCCACGATAAGACTTTTTTATCATGAGACAAAAATCTCTGCAACAACTAAATGTAAATAATAGAAATAGTCGCGAGAGATTAAATTTTCGAGAATATATCACGAAACTTGTCTCGCGAGAGTCTAAATTCGTGAAACTAATGACAAAATATTCAAAAGATAATAATCAATAATAATTGTCTGGCGAGATTAAAGTGTCTAGTGAGATCTAGCGAGATATTTTTGTCTCATCGTGGATTTGCACCTTAAGAGCAATAAAACCAAAACGCGAGAACGAAAAAACATCTAGGTTAAAATGGATGAAAGCTAAAGCATATCGCGGTATATTATTTGGAACACTCGGATGACGTTTGAGTGTAGAGTGATATATGGCAAAAAGATTATATATGCTGATACTTATTGCTACTTTTCGGCTACTTCGCAGTAGTACAATTTTCACAAAATTCGATTTACGAAAAGTGGTGTAAAACAGTCAGTCTTGCATCCCTGAACTACCTAGGCGGAATATGAAAATTAATATTCCAATTACTTCTCCCCTACAAGAATCTTCCATTAGAGAAGAAACTCGCGCTTCCATTAAACCGACCAAGTTCCCCGTCGAACAGCAACGCGGAATAACAATTCATTTTCGCGGCCGCTGGAGCAAGCGATACCCAGTCGATCGGCGAACCGCTAGCAAACCCCGAGACGTTTCGCAGACCGCCGTTCGCCCGGATCAAACGGCTTCGTCGTTTCGAGCTACATATTCGATCGAAAACAGCGAAGCCAGCGGAGGAAGACCGGTGTACAAACACAAAGGGACTCCCTCGGGGGATGAAGTCGCGGTGGCACGGGGGCGGCAGTTTCTGGGGCCCTTTGTGCCCGCGTTCTGCTAGGGCAGGCTCGGAGAATGCACGAATTACCGTTCGATTTGTAAATCAAACATTCGCGCGGTGGTGGTCGGCTGTGGTCGTCGCGACGCGAAAACGTTTCACCTTCGAGGATTTCGCGGCGTGAAGTCGACTGGAAACATTGGTGCGATCGACTTGCCACCGAGGGGACCCGTTCGCGAATCATTTTTATCGCGCCCTCTCGAGCACCGTCCATTCCAAGGAAAGCCGAACTCTCGGGGCTGAGGCTAGCCAACTTCGCAGAGGCCTATCGACCTTCGTTCGCCGTTCTCCTTCATCCCGCTTCCGCGTCTGCTGATCTTCCGGACGGTTTATTTTCCTTGGCGACGCGGAACCTATCGGCTCGGCCGAGTTTTGCACGAGATAAAAAGCCTGACGGCCGAAACGGAGCTATTTCGAGGCCGAAGCACGCGACCCTCGGGGCACGCAACAATCCGTCCACTTGCGGGATCTTGGTTCGCGAGGCGAATCGACGCGTAGGAACGCTAGGAGAGAACCGTTTCGTCGACGTCCCTGCTTATCGCGGCTCTATCTCGGGGGAGGCTAGGCTACGCGCTTTGTCGGGGAGGAGGCGAGCGAGTGCTCTGATTAAAATTTCAACGGCGCTGACGCGAACCCTTGCTGTCAAAGGCTTGCTGCTGTCCTCGTGCCGCTGCGCGCTGGTCGAGGAGGACGCCCGAACGCCAGACGGCGCGGCTCACTCTAAGTAATTAAAGCCTCGTTTCTATTCCACGCCACCTTTATTTCCCGCTGCCCGACGGAAATCGAGCCCTTTCGTGGGGTCGCCCGTTCCGGGACTTCGATTCGGCGACTCGTCGCTGCTTTTCTCGCTTGTATTTTTATTTGTGTTTCGCGAACGGCGATAAATAGGAAATCAGTCAGGCTGGTGTCGCGGGAAACGCGGGAAGAGAAAGAACAGGGGGGACGAGGTACGTGCGAACCTGCCGGCGAGCGTGAAACGTGCTTTACTTATCCTCCTGGCAATTTGCCGCAATTGCAGGCGAGCTGGTCGCCCGGGGATGCTTACCTGCAACAGAGAAACAGAAGAAAAAGCGTTATTGGCGTGGCGCTGTGCGGGGGAAGAAGGCGAGGACGGGTCGCGTGACACGGCGCAAGGAACGGGGGAAAATGTTTCGCGAGCCTCGGCATGCGATTCTATGCCGTTCGACCCTTCGGTGTTCTTTTCGATTATTATTACTGGGTCTTTATTACACTGACATTGTACGAGTCTACAAAGCAAAGGATATAGGGGAGACCGGGGCAAAGTGAACCTCGGGGTAAAATGAGCTATCTTAATTTATTCTTTAACAATAGAATATATTTACAAAGTTGGATGACGTAATAAATGTGTGTAATACCACAATGATAATTATGCAGATTCAGATATCGAGAAATGGAAATTCATTTAAAAAATTAAAATTTAAGTTTTAGAGACTTCCAATTGGTTTTCTTTTAAATTTAGCTTTTTGGATAAATGAGTCTTAAATGTGTTATTTTAACTCCAATTTTTTTCTGCGTGTTTATAACAAGCTTATAAACATACATGTATACGCGTTTGAGAAAACATTAATACTAACATTACTAAATAATTAATTTTCCATTGAGTATACATTCGGGGTAAAGTGACCGGGGTAAATTGAACTACAAATGACTGCCAAGAACCAATGCGCAAGTGACGTGCGCAATATCTTAACCTGTCAGCTGACTAGGAAACCACGCGGCGTGATGGAACAGAATCTAACCACAAAAAAAATGAAAAATCTACCACAGTTTTTGACAACCACGGTGCAAAAAAAAACCAGAAGCTGCCGTGCTACACACGTAATTCCAGCGCAAGGGGTTAATATGTACCTATATCCTTAATTAAAGTTCTTATTTCGTTGCACTTCACTTTACCCCGGATAGTAGCTCACTTTACCCCATATATGGGGTAAAGTGGTCAGTTTTGGCATTTTCTTTTCAAATTGAACTTTAATATACTTTAAGTTTATTTTAAGTATCGCTATTTGTAATTTATCAATAGTAATGTTCAAATTATATTATAAATCTATCTCCACACATATTTACTGAAAGGGAAAAATTTTATTCGACTTCAAACTTTTTTCGTCTCACTTTGCCCCGGTCTCCCCTAAGTGGCAAGTGGAAATAAAGGAAAAGGAAACAGAAAATCGTAATAAATGTAAATGCAAGAAGGCGAGGCTCGGGTTTAATAGCTGCTTTTAAGTGCAATGTACTCGGCTCGGAAATTACTCATGCTTACAAATACTTTTCGCTTTCTTCTTTTGCACACACCGTGTCATTCTTGCCTACCGAGGTTGTGTCACCTAGACTCCGGGTCGGATTAAGACCTAGGGCCTAGGCAGTTGAACGATTTTGAGGCCCCATTATACAGGGTGATCAACGCAATGTACGATTTCTTAGGCGGTTCCGATAATTTGGCTACGAAGTGTTTCTAACAACAGTTAGATTTTAAAATTCAGAAGATTTCTATAGTCCCCCCCCCCCCTTTCTCCTGATGCTCTAAGCACGTGCTCATTTGAAAACAATGCTTACCCGTAAATGAATAAATAAATAAATAAATATCACAAAAGGGGCGTTCCGCGACTGAATTTTATTGAAAGAGTGAAAGGTGGTTGAGGAGATAGATTTTGAGGGCGAGTAGGAAGTTCGCGGATATATTTAGGCGTTGAAGTCTCGAGTACACGAGAAGGGAGCACCACACTCGAGTGAAACTTATCGAGAAAGCGACAAAGTACAGTTTAAATCCAGCGGCTGTCCGCAACGCCGCGTTGCACAATGCCTGGGGAGGAAATGCTCGGGCCGTTCGATATCTGGCGAGATACTTATCGCGCGTTAACGCGCTGTGACGTATGCGAGAGTCGTTATGGATCGCGATCCCAGCTGATCGTGGCGCGCTGATAAAACCGCCGTTTCGCAAAAAGCTGTTCCGACTAATTGGAAATAGACTACGCAAGGCGAAGCTGAGCGGCGGGGTTGCACAGCGAGGGAATCAGAGATCTTACAGCGACCCCTTTATCGCGCTTCCTTTACGACGGAGCCCTAAAGAGAAAAACAAACAGCGCGAGCAGCCCTTTCGCCCCGCCGCGGACGGGGGAAGTTTTTTGTCGGTGTCGTTTCTCGTTTCGGCCACGGAAAGGCTGCGAGAGCGTCGTCCTGCCAGCGGGCTGTTTTGCTTTTGAGTCCTTCGCGCGACGTGGGTGGCCCTCCTCTTCCTTCGCTCCTCGCCTCCCTCTCCTCTCCCCCTGCCACGGGGGATAGAGACCTCTATTCAATACCACGAAGACTTCACCGTAGTTAATTCAAATAAACGACGCTCGTAGGAAAGGAGGAAAGAGCTCTGTGTAAGTACAGATGACTCTCCAGTTTCCTCGGGGCTATGCCCCTCGCGTCAGAGGTTTCGTGGTTTCTTTGGAGCGGTAACGGTGCCCCATCGTACACATGACAAATCGTAAGACACGGCCAGTCGCACCTGTACTCGCCACGACGCAGAGAAAGAATGCTAGGTGCACGCGTGAGGTTGCGTGGCTCGCGTGACGGGCCATTTATTTACGGATTCCTACGTCGTTTTTCCTCCCGCTCCGCCAACGATTGCCAGCTAGCACGCGAATCCGGAGCAGCGATACATCGTTCTTCGCTCTCGAACCATCGAGAACCTCCATTCTAACGAAGGTACACTCGTGTCCAGGTATCCTTCGATTTTCCCAAGGAGTCCGCTTAATTGCGCCGTAATTTGCGCTACGCCCAGCTTTAATCCAGAGCCAGGGACTGCTCAGCGAAAGGTTACCTGACAAATGAATAGCAAGCCTGGGGTATGACCGAGGACGGTCGGCAATCTCTGGGATTATTACCTTCGAGGGTGTCCAAATTCCATTGTTCAAGCAACAGCTTTACAACGCATAAGCGCATACCTACTATCGGAACTCGAAATGTTTGAGTCCAAAGCTTCTATAAAAGTAGGAGGTTCACATAAATCGTACAAAAGAAACTGCGACCGTCACGCGATACCATTTAGCGGCGCACTCAGGATTTAAGGATGTATCGGACGTACAATATCAGACAAAAGTATATGAAATTTGAAATACTTGAATATCTACGTCTTACGCATAGTAAATCTAGGTGTAAGGAACTCGAACGACAGTTGGAGTCTTAGTTTTACTCCTAGAAAGGTATTCTTCACTTTACAAATGCATTTTCAAGCATTATTTGCTAAACTTTTTTGGCAGTAAAAATGCCATGAATTCACGATTTTCTCAACTTATAATTTCTTTCTTCAAAACGGTGTAATGAAAACAACTGAACCTCGGTAGATATCTTCGTCTATCTATCCCTATACTACTACACAAACGAAGCCACAAAGCTGGTTGTAAATACGTTTAATCATTTTATTTGAAAAAATTCCCAAAGTTCGCATCACTTCTCGTCTGTTAAGGTAGGACCGCCGAGTTTACATTATTAAAATAAAATAATAGCACAAGAATTTATTTAAAGAATCAAATCTAGTTTTCTTTTCTTTTTACAAAACTCTTGAATTACTTCAGTCGTGGTCACAAAAGGACCCTCCTCCTCTGGGTGCACCACGGATCCCATTTCCCCAATTTGCAGCGCAATCTTCGGCAAACTTCAGCTCCTCGAAAGGAAGAAGCAAAAGTTCGAGGCGTTTGCGAAGCGCGTGCATTCCGCGCGACGTCCCTGGCTGGGAGCACGCGATCCAAGGATCTCGGAGGCTGCGCGATCGCAGATATTACGTCGCGTTATATCACGCCGGCTGGGTCCGCGGCCTCGCTTTCGACGCTCCCGTTTCCTTTCCTACGTCCCTTGCTTCCCTCGGAAGGATCCGCGGCCGGGGCGCAAAAATCGCGAGCAGGTTGCACCGGTATCCTTATTCGCGAACGCGCGCCGGCTAAACGAGTTTTAAAGTGCCGGTTTTATCGTCGGCCGCGCGCGCTCCAGCTCCTTAAGCGGCTCTGCCAGCGGCCAGGATCCCGATCAGCGTGTCCTCGCTGCGGCTATTCGCGCTCGGATCTCGCGAAATTCACTCGCCTCGACTTTCGGCGATCATAATAAACGAACGGTCGCCGTGGATCTCATCGTTCGCGCGGGCCATCCAGTAAATCGCGGCGCCGACGAGCGAACAGGTGATTGCCAGTGAAAATACGCTCGTAAGAATGAAAATGGTTAACGCGATGAACGACGACTGACAGTCAAGCACCATTAGGTTTACATGACGCACCGCGAATACGTAAACTGGAGAACTTCATCCGGACACCTTCCTCTGGATCGTAAAGATGTCCACCGGACGGGTTAGACGCGGTGGTTTCGGTGAGGGTATCGACCGCCTCGCGAAACGATAACGCGAAAGGGAAGGGTTCTTCCGCGGGATATCGAGAAACGATGTTTTCGAGGAGAATGGCTCCGACGCCCACGCGATTGGGGTCGCGCGACCCACACAATTGAGCTCTCAGCTCCCTGAGGAGCGGAGGAGGCCGTGGATCCTAAACTTATGCATAGAGATCGCCTCTACGTGGTATATTTCAAGTCGTTTGCTATAAGCAGTTCTCCACTTTTCTTTATGGTTTTATGCTGGATGCATCGAGCTCCCCTAAGTAGGTACCTCGAGACTTTACCAAGGCTCTACTCCAATTTTCTCTTCAACACTGAATTCTTCGATATCTCTAAAATAATTACACGCTTTAGTACCGAAGACGTACGTCGATTTTAGAATCATGTTCGTTGTTAGATCGTAGGACGAAAGGAATCTTAGCGATTGGAGAAGCCACGGGGCATCGATTCGGCGTAGAGCGGCGGAAGGTCGAAGGTGCATCGACTCCGGCCGGTGCACCCGTGAGACGCGCTTTAATCGAATGCAAATACGTGCAAGTTCGTCGGTCGGCCGAGCTGTACACGCCGCGACGGGATCGGAGTGGGTGCTTCATTCACAGAACAGCCGGCTTTCACGATAACCTCCCATACGCGTCCATTTACGATCACCCCCCCCCCCTCCCCCTCTCTCTCTCTTTCTCTCTCCCTCTCTCCTTTCCCCTCTCCCGGCTCGCTCGCTCGCGCGCACGGCCCACGCCTCCTCTTTATTTCCAAGTCTGACGCATCCTTTGCTTCTCTCCCTTCGTTTCTGTGTCACTGCACCTTTCTTTGACGACCACGTCGGTTACGCCGATTCCGCTTACTCGTTCGCTCCCTCCGAAGGGGCGACGTCCCTGTCTGCCGGGAGGAAGCGTGCCGACCACGTAACAACAAACGGTGCAGCTCGGGATCTTCAAGGGAGAAGTTACACCCGAAGACAGCCGAACGCATGTCGAAAGCCACAGTGTTCCCAGAAGCGAGACAAAAGTCCTATTCAAGCTTCCTTTCCTCCCCATTATACGCGCTTCCTACGAATCCTCGAGGAAGTGGCAGAACCACCTGGGAATCGACCAGCTCCCCCACGTCGCCGCGAATCGCCAGCGTGGAAGCCGAATCACAAACGCGGGGGAAAAGAGGAGCGAGCAGCGACGCGCCATCCATCGATGCCACTTTATTCCGCCTTTACTCTTTTTCACCGGGAATCGAAAGGCCGAGAGTGCACTCGCCCGCGCCGCTGGAAAGTAGTTAGGGTTAACGTGGCTGTTGAAAAAGCCGCTGCTATCTCGTTGGAATAGCAGCGGTCGCGATCGGGGTAGGTGTACACGTACTTCGTGAGATACTCGAGCACTCGTAATGGGCTACGAGGCTCGACAACGACATCGAGCCGGAGGGAACGGGATAGGGTGAGCGAGAGAGGAAACTAGACGCGGCCACGGACCCAGAGAAAAGGGGAGAGACAGAGAAAGAGAGGGAGAGGGAGAGGGACAAGGCTTAAATATCTGGCTGCTCGTACGGCCGACCGTAGACATAATTTAACCAGCAGTTCCAAGCGATTACGACAGTGCTACACTTTGAATACGCTGCTCTAATGCGCGCACCAACGTTACAGCTCGCCTGTCTCTCTGCCTCCAGGCTCGAACGCCGCTACTCCCCGTCACGACCGCTAAGAGATTCGTCGTTAATTGCGTTTCACGACGATATTAACCGAGAAACGTCGTTCCGCGTGGCTGCGTGCAATCCGTGATGTCGCGATCTCGCGATCTCGCGATCTCGCGAGCTGAACAAAGAATGGTACTTATCCGAATGGTCGTCGTTCGGTCCAGGGTGTCGCGGCTACTCAAAGCGCGGTTTCAACGGCGAGGAAAAAAGTCGAGAGGATTCGCGGTGCGCACCGACACGCAGCGCGACTCGCGAAGCGTGTCGGGAGCGGAGCGGCCGGTTTCCGGTCCGCGACCGGAACTGCGTCACATCGTTGTACTCGCGTGTAGATGGTCGGACGCGGTCGAGATGTCGGGGAACGAGGACGAAGAAAGCAGTGGAGGAGCACCCGAGGACTACGGATTCGCAGTTGCTGACCTGGGTTAACGGCCTACCGGCGAACACAATGCGACGTTGTGTTTCGCGCTTCGTGTTTCGTGTTTCGTGTTTCGTCTGCTGGCGTTCCGCCACCGCGGCTTTACGTTTATGCGCCCTCGCAGCTCCTCCACCGTTTCAGGCCGTCTCTGACCGGCGACGAACTCGCCGGCGCAAGACTTGTTTAACCTTTTGCGAGGTACGCGTTCGCGCGTCGCTTCGCCTGCTCAATATCTCCTTCATTCGCGTCTATTCTCGGTCATCGGTGTTACCAGCGCCGCGTCACCACACCCGTACCTTCATTGCTCGATCAAACGCCACGTAGCGCTAGCTTTCTGTCGGATTCTCAGTCGCGGGCAATCGAGACGCTTCGCTGAACAAAAAAACTTTACCTATAGGGGAGAATAGGGTAAAACGGAACATCAATGTCTTTCTTAGATAAGAGCTGCGAATGAGTTGGTATCGTTTCACATGGGACCGTACCGTCCTCACAGCATTTCGTGACAAACCATGGACCCGTGCACACGTTACTTTTCGATTAAGTAACTCCTTGTTCCCAAGAAAATTGATTTTGTATAGAACATTACGATGTATGAGATACATCTTTCATTGAATCAAACTGTTAGTTCAAATTGTAACATATAACATAATCATTTAACGCAGATGTGTTCTCCGTGTAAGTGTTAATATTCGTGTAAAAAGCCACGTGCATTTTATTATTTTAAGTAATTTGGTCAAATACTTTTTCTTACGTGTATAATATATATGTTTGTAACATTTTATCTATAATAGTTGTACCTAAAACATATATTTATAGTTTTTTACACAAACGAATAGATTTTAAATGATAAAAATAAAGATTTTGTACGTTTACTTGATCGCGGCGAATATTTCAATACCTCCGATAAATCTTATTTTTCTTTGTTGGCAAATATTTCTCTTAACAAAGTGTCTGATCTTCTTATAGTCTAAGGTCCACTGAAAATGCCTACTGACGCCCCATCTCTTTTCTCCTCTCCGATTTTATATTATCACACTGGAAAATTAAACGTTCCATATAACCCCACTCTCCCCTGTACTAGATGCTAGATCGAAGGTAATACGAGCGCAAAGGGTTAAACAGGTTTTCGGCGCGTCCCTTCTGCGTCGCACTCTCCCCAATCAGCGCAGCCCTATTTTTGGATCCTTTCTGTCCCGTGGCCATGTGGCGCGTAGCGCGCCACCATCTCCCGCGCCAGCCCAGCTTTCCTCGGAAATTTCGAGTGTTTAATGGACCCGAAAGGTTTCGAGAGGGACGTCGCGTCGCTTCTGGGTCCACGTGAAATCCCGCGATAATTTGTAGGATTATCTGTTCGAGTCCTGCTGGCTAACCCTGCTCCTCCAGCTCCTCTTCAACAGAGAAAGCTTGCCTCCTAATGTGGCGGGGTTAAAGGTTCGTAGGGGCAACGGTCCGACCAAATCCAATGAAAATATTCCCGCCTAATGTCCGCGGGAGCCTGAAAACAGCGCTGTTAATGCGCGCGGACGCTCGTCGCGTGCGTTCACGCGCTCTCCTTGGAAAATATGGAAGTCGTACGTTTCCTGCCGGCCCTCGTAAATTCACGGACCCGCCTCGGGGATATGCGAGTACACCGACGCTGGTTCACGATTCGCTGGACACGACGGCAAAATTGCCGTGGCGCTGCCGCGAATATTTCTCGCTCGTCGAGGGAGGTAGGAAATGGCAAGCTACCCTTTGCCACCCTTTGCCAGCCTTCGCTACCTTTCCCAGCGTCCATTCTCATCTTGTGAATTCGCGGCAGGCGATCCTGACACGTGTCTGTCGGAGGTTTAGTAACTAGAGGATAATAGAAGGGCATTCAACGCTGTTCCCGGAGCCGAGGGCCATGAAAAGACGCGCATCCTCGCGTTAACAATCCCCAGGTAACTGTTACAGGGCAAGCCAGCTCTATTCGATCGCAGAAACTCGATGCTCGCCGTCTGCTCGCGCTCTCTTCGATTATTCCGCGAGTACATAGTTTCAGAGGCGCGTGAGTCAGCCTCTCGCTCCTCTCGATAAGAATCCCGCGCGCTGGAGTTTATTGCCCCAATTTCGCGATACTCTGAACGTCGAAGCGATAATCACGTAGAAAATTGCCGCTCGTAACGCAGTCGGGGCGCCTCGTTCGTAAGGAACGTATCTGTACGTACATCTCCGAAACCGAGTCGTACGTTTGCACCGAGCGCTCGCAGCACCTCGAAGAGGGTCTGTTCCGCTCGAGATTCGACGGAGCAGCGACGGAATGGGACAGCGGCCGTTGGAGGCGCGCTCAGAGCTGGCCGGCTCGGCTCGGCTCGGCTCGACGCGGCGAGTCGCAGCGCGATTCGAGCCTGTCCCTGGCCCATATACCGTAGGTGAGCTCCATCCGCGATTGCGTAACTACAGCCGATAGTAAAACGCGAGTGGCAGGCTAGGCTCCGTGGCGTACTGCGCTGGAAAAGTGGCGACGTGGCCGTCGGAGGGAAAAGGAAAGCCAGTTCCACTCGACCGCGCCGTCCCGGCCCTTTCACGAACCAATTAACCAGAATCGTTGCACCTTTCGTCGCCGGGCGATCGGTGCCTCGAGGCCAACGGTTTTTCACCGTTTCTCACTGTTTCTCACTGTTTCTCACCGTTTTTCGCCACGTGCCGCGCTTGTAAACAACGTTTGCGCAATGGAACCGCCGCGGCTCGCTCCAGTTTCCGTGTGATCCGCGAAGCGCAGCTCGTGCTGGCGATTAACGGCGACGCGGCCCAAGGTGAACGGCGTCTCGCGTTAATTTCGCGCCGCCCAGCTTCGTTCGAGGAGAGATCGTGGCCCTGGCCGATCAATTATGCAACGCGCGTCCGTTACTTCGGAAACCGGCAGAGATCCGCAGGGTCAGGCGATAATGGTGCAGGTAATGCTACGCGCCGCCGTAATATCCACGAGTTACGCGCCAGCACACGCAACCCGAGAACGTCCGCGCGTTTTCCCATTCGAGAGAGCTGGAGCAGCTGAGCATCGGCGATCGAATTATCGAAAGGGATTCAACTAGCTCGCGAATCGCGAATAGTAAAGACCCGTTTAACGCCTTCCTTAATAAATTCCGGTATTTGCAGGTGTTTGTGGTACGTGAAGCTACTCGAGTCGATTCATTGACATCTGATAACGCGTGTCGGATCGGTGGTTGTTTCTTTTTCTACCGGCAACCGTAATCGGTGGCGCATTAAGAGCAGGGAAACGATACGGAAGATCGCGATGTGGCCGATCGACGTAGTTACCTCGTTCATTAGCTAGCTGCCCCCGGACGTATGTTCCTCGCGTTTCCGTCTCGATAAACAACGCCGCGGCGCCCGCGCTGTCGCGTCTGGTTGCGCGAGCACGCAAGAAGTCCCGACGGAAGTTCTTCGTCGCCAATTAGGCGTTAGACGGCTTCTTATCCCGCGAGCCGAGCCATTAGCGAGACGCCATTACACCTTTTACCATCGGGCGACGACGTTCGAGCGAATGCTAATCGAGACACCTTTTCCTATGCGCGCAGCGCCGAGCCGAGCCGAGCCGAGCCGAGCCGTTCCCACGACGAGCTACCCCTTTTTCTCTATTTACTCGTTTGCACGCGGTGCGCTCTCGGCCGATCCGTCCTACGAAATGCAAACAGACGAAAAACCGGGAATAAACGTTGCCCGGCCGCGGATCCTCTGACAGGAACAGCGAGAGGAAAGAGACAAGCGAGACGGCGATCGTACGGGCGATCGATCGCGCGTGCCGATAGCCGCGCGAGGCGATTTCTTCCGAGCCGGGTGAACGGCTGAAAAACCGGAATATTTCGCACGCATAACCGGGATGGCATGATGCTCGAGCTTATCGATTGCCGGCAGCCTGTTAGGTACGTGCCTGCGCGCGAAACCACTGTCGCAGGCACGCCGCTGCTGCTAGGTGTGCTTATGCACGCGCACCTATTCTACACGCCTTTGTGCACCTGCGTGCATCTATCTGCCGTCTACTCGCGCGGCAGTTTTCCAACTTAGATACGCACCGAGATACCGTTCGAAGTTAACGGAGGGATGCAGAGAGATCGTAAAAGCAGAACGGATTTTTCGTAGAAACTCAACGAAAGAATATGGACGCGACCTTTCCAGCGACGATCTCTGTTTCTACGAGCACCTGATACATCCAGCAGCAACGGTTTAGCTACCTGTTTCGCGAGGGAACTCGCTTACGTGTGCACCGCACGGTTCAGACTCCAGGCTTCGGTCTCTACAGAAATGTTTATCGCCGCGTGGCACCACGAACGTGCATCCATAGGTGCGTCGCGCTCGCCTCGAAAGGCCACGTTTCCACGCGTTTCCCGCGGAAAGGGCACCGATTCCCCTCCTATAGCCGAGAATAACGCTGAAACGCCACCTCGAGGAGTCCGAAGAGTTGCGGTACGTGCTCGAGTGCGCGCCTCGCGAGGTGTCTCGGCGAGAAAGTCGCCCGATCGCGGGCAGAGCTAGACCTGGCACGAGAATCAGGAGCAAGAATGCGCGAAACAGGGACAAGGTGACTCACGAAGGAGGCAGCGTCGACGACCAAGCGAAGAGGGACCAGATCTCCGGCAGAATTCCTAAACGGAGGTGGTGCAAGTCAAAGTTTCGTATCTGCGGAGCGAGTGGTTGCCGGTGGGAGAGCGGCCAGCCGCCGAGGAGGACGAGAGGGAGGTCGAGCCTCTCCGGATGGAGATTTAGCCCTCTCTAAGTAGAAGTCTGGAGTCCAGCACGCGGCCACGGCAGAAGGTCAACGCACCTTCAGCCAAGGACACATTCTAGACCCACACAGAGGGCTTCCTTGTGTGAGGGCCGCGCGAGGACCGTGAGGCGCGAGCAGACGGGCCCGAGCGGTCGAGCGGTCGAGCGGTCGAGCGGGCAGCAGCGGTGCACAGAGGCGGACCCGCCTCGCGCGTTCCAGTCGAACCTGCGATCTATGCACCGCGCACGTGCAACCTCGTCCCTGTCTCCGCCCCCGTCCCCGTCCCGTCCACGCGCGAGATGCACACACAGACGTATACCTGTACGTATACGCAGCTTTCCACGAGTTCGGCTAATTAAGCAGATATCGGGCAGCGTGCCTCGTTCAAACACCGCTCAAATTCTCTTAATAAAATCACCTTTTCCCCGTCACGTATAATTTTCAGCTTTCCAAGGGTGGGCGTAGATGTTTTAACGAACGATTTCTGCCCTGTAAGCGCCGGTCAGATTCGATCGGAACATTTGTAGCCGGCATCCAGGCGAGAATTCCGAAAACCGATTCCGCCGAGTGCTCGCGCGTTAATCGCCGTTGCAAACATGCGAGCGTACACGCGCATACAATTAACGGCCGATTAGCGCCGCGGCCGATCGAGCTTTATGGACGCGCGCGGACGGCAAACGAATCGCCTAGAATTTTAAAGCGGCGCGATGCGTTCGAACGGTGTAGCGCGGAGTATAAAATTTTTAGTAGGGTAGACCGGGGCGAATCGGATCGAAATAACAATTTAGTTCATATTTCTTACATCGCGATAGAAATCAGCATTCCGATCGTTCGTAGTATTTCGTACCTCTCCCCCGCATCTATTGCGATAGCCCGTCAATTGTTTCAAGTCATTGTTTAGAGCTGGCATACGTTTTCAGTGAGATGGTTGCGTGCGAACGTTACAATTTTCGTCCGGATCTATTTCAAATAAAATGTAAGCTTGAAAATTCAAATGTGCTTATTGTTATTAGTTTGCACGGTGTCCAAGTTTAGTATTTCATGTATCTTAGACTATTATATCATAATAGGTTTATGTAATCTACAATCTTTGAAATACTTATATATGGGTCTCACCGGATCACGTTATTTCAGGCGAATCGGATCACTCTTTTTTTTTTCATTTGAGAATTTTTATGATTATAAATATGATAATTGTTTACGTACAGGTGGTTCGTAAGTACAAGGAAAAACAGCAATCAGGGATCATGGTGTGAAAAAAAAATAAAGGAAACTGTGATAAAAGTTAAATCTAAAGAAATGACGAAAAAAATAAATGAATTAAATGGTTTTAAGAAGATGGCATTATATTTACTGCGGTGAAAAACTAATTCGTCCACTATCAGAAGATTGTCTGAGAAGAGTGGTGCCACGAGAATTGTGCCGATAGCGGCGGCAAGGAACGGAAATATCCTTCCGATCTGTGCGCTAACTAGTGTCACTTGACTTCACTGTCGTTAAATTAGATTTGTATAAGTTGATTCTAAAGATTTTCTTATGAAAATTTCAGTTTTTTCAGAAATTTCTGGGTGTATATTTCTCGCTTTTCCGTTTTTTCTTTCTAAATGAAAGATTTTTATGTTTAGTTTGAAGTTTTATACACTCATGTTGAAGCCAAAGGTGTACTGGTGACGAATATGTAATAAAAAATTATTTTTTTAATATCTGACTAGTATTTTTTTACCGTCAAACACAAAGTGAGCCGATTCGCCCTGGTCTACTCTAGGTGTAGATATCTGCCTGCTCCATCGCAGCCACGTATTATATGTATTATTATCCCCGCGAAGAAGCCGACAGCCTCGCCTCGCGTGTTTCCCGGGCCAGCGTGGTCGTTGGGAAAGTTTTTCGCGTTTCACGCATACAGCGGAGCCAAAGCGAGGCTCTCCCAAAGCGAGACGCCAGGAGAATCCGAACGAAGCCGCGCGTGCTTCTGTCCCGCTGCTGATATGAATAATGGATCGCGCGCGGCTTCGCGGCGCGCACCGAAACGGACTACGCCAGGGAAAAACCGGCGCGGCGGAGGGGCGAGCAGACGGAGACCGGCCGAGGGAGGAAACCGAGTGGTGGGCGAAGGGGAGCAGGGGCGGGCAGGAGGATTATGAAGCCGGCAAAACACGATAGGAAAAGCAGAAACTCTCGAGGGAGAGCCAAAGAGGATGTGCGTCGTTCCGCTCCCGGGCAGGATACCGTCCGCTCCTCTGCTACCGGCCGCGCAACCGGGAACAGGTTTCGCCCGTTTTTCTAAACACCGTCGCGGTCAACGCTGTCCAATTTCTCGGGCCGTCCACCGAACCGAATACACTGTCTCCTCTCGCGATCCCCTTGCTCCACCCATTCCCAGATTATTCGGACAGGGATGTTTTACGAGATACCTACTTGGCGAAGGTCGTGCGAGCGAGTCAAGAGCCGAGGTAACGACGAGGCGCGCTGTTACGCGTAATTGCTAGGTAATTAGCTGCGTCTGCCTGCGGCAGGTAGCGTACGCGGTATCGCAATAGGAATTAACCACGGTGGCCCGCCGCGTCAAAGGCGACGAGTAGCGAGCGCGATCATCGAACGGCGAGTTCGGAGAATGAAATTCTGCCGTGCGAAACTCCGCGCCCGCGAGCTAAAAGCCTTTCGATTTATTGCTCGGAAATAATGGTCTAGAGCGCAGCGCTGAAACAGCACCGATGGACCAGCTTGTCTTTCAATTTCATGCGTTCCCTGTCGAGACTCGTTCTGCAAAGGGAGGCAGCGAATCTAACCCTCCCCAACATCGTAAGCAATGCAGCAAATATGCATCTCTCCCTCGGAAATGCGAGCAAGCCGGCGATAACGAGTTCGGTTGATCGTTGGAGTGGCTGGAACGGTATCGGGATGGGTGGTGGCGCAGGCTGTCGCTGCGTCTGCGCCCCTTGTTGTATCTATCCCCCGGGGGGTGCAGTTTGAGAAGGGAGGAGTGCGCGTGTGCGGGATGCGGGATGCGGGATGCGGGCGCGCGGACGGTCAACCTCTCGCGGCTTCAACCCCGACTCGAGTGGGTTACGCGTTCGATCACGCTGTGTCGTTCGTCGACTCTTGTCGGCCGTCCTTCTCTCCCGCTTCGCCAGGGTTCCCTAACCCGCCGCGCGGGCTTGCGTACACGCGGTCCAGCTGACCCTGGCGTGACCCGCGATCACGTTAACCGAGGTTAAGACGCGCCGGAGCGCGAGGGCAGCTGAGTAGAGGGAGGCTGATGGAGACTTATGCAAATCTGCGCGAATCCGTTCTGTAGATGCGTAATCACGTGTACGCAAGTCGAAGAAAGGTGGGAAAAGGTTCTCGGTTTCGAGGAGAGAAGTCTATCGTAGAGAGCATAGGCATCGAGAACGGGGTGCCCGGCATCGCATCGGTGGTGGTGCACGCGCGCTGGCCCTGTTGGGCCCAGCTCGGGCCGCGGAGGGACGGAGAGGGGCGAAGAGGGACGGAAAGGCACAGGCAGACGGAGCAGTCAGGTCCATCGTGGGTTCGAAGCCCGCTGCCGCGGACTCGCCGCGCTCCAGCTCACTCCGTGTCCCGTTCTCCCTCCTGCTCGCTCACTTGCTTGCACGCGGGATCGTTCCTCCCGGTCGTCTTTTCTCCGTCGCTGCTCTGCCGGGGTAATTGCACCCTACCAAGGCCGACAGCTGATGCAGCCACCAGCAACACACCGAATGGCGGTGCACAGCTGTGTGGACGAGCGAGCGCATTTCGGTTGGCTGTGTTGGTGCGCGATCCCGAGCCTCCTCTCTTCTTCTCCTTCTTCGTCTCCTTCTCCCTTCGCTTCCCTCTCCCGCCATCCTTCTCTTTCGCGCGCACAGGATCACGGGGCCTTGCACGGTGTTCACGGGCCAGCCTCCTCGCGTCTCAGCGCTCTCTCTCTCTCTCTCTCTCTCTCTCGGCCGTAGCGCAGATAAAGCCCGCGGACACGAGGTGTGCGCTCGCAACCGGAAGGAGCGACGCAAAGGGGAACTTACCCACGCCGCGGTAAACACCAGCCGCCATCTTTAAACACCCCAAACCCAGGTCTGTGAAGTTGCCACCCCAAATGCGATTTTTTGTAAATAAAATAATGGAATCGTTTTTCCAACGATGGTTTTAGTTTGCCCATATGTAGTAGGCGTTTGTCCACCCTCGAGAATCGAATTGTTAATAAAACGAGAATTTTCGTTGCACAAACGTGGACAAACGAATGCCATTGATTTTTTCCAAAAATTCGCAATTGGGGTGGCAATTTCACAGACCTCACAAAGCCCATACCCGCCTCCTTCCTCGCGTCGCGACGTGACGCCACGCACCCACGTAGTGTAGATATATCCATAGGTAGAGTAGGGTGCTAATAGTCCCGTTTTTCGTATAAACCTATGTACAATTTAGTACTAACAATCTAGATATTCCGGTGTAATTTTATATAAACCATAACTATCATGCTTTACGTTCTGTCAAGTGATACCACAAAATATTCCGCAATACAAAATGGACTGGCCCACGGACGGGGCAAAAAGTCCATTGCATAGGATAGAAAGTCCCTAATGTCTTTTCGTGTAATACTAAATTGAATAAGTAAAAAAACTCTTTTCAAATCAACAAATATTTATTAAACCAATTCTTTATTGGTATACAATATTGAAAGGGAAGCGTGACTCCTTTACCAAAAAATAAAAATATAAGTCAGAGATTGACTTTGGACTAAAAACTAAAAAAAAAATCGTTCAACCGAAACAAAAACACTGCTTAAAGACTTGGCATCACTTTTTTATACTTTGTCCATCTGATTATGAAAACAAAGAATAAAATATATATATATATATATATATATATATATATATTTTCAGTCCGAGGGACTTTTTGCCCCGATGGTTTTGCCTCTATAGTTTCTGCGATATATGTATACGTTACTAAATATGTATACATTACTAAAGGAACACACAATCTTAACGCACTTGGCTGATACGCTTTTAAACTGTAGTTTACTTCGTATAAAACAATAAAGACGACGTATTTCGACGTATTGACTTGCGACTCTGTGGTCACCTCTGGTTCTTCTCGCCTTTTACTGAGTATACTGCGAAACTCGATACATCGTTTAGGAATAGAGATTTTGAATTCGGGACTGTATACCCGCCGGATTTTTAGCCCCAGCCTACCCTACTCCCCTTTCCTTAGATTTTTCCAGCGCGACAAGGTGCAACGGGGCCGATTACTACGCCGACGCGCCACGGACCAGATCTCTCGGCGGGGACCCACGACGGCGGAGCCAGCTCGACGACCCCCGTAATTACCGGGAATTTTATGCAAAAGGATAAGATCGAGCGCGGTGAAGGCAGCGATCCCGCGAGAAACGAGCGCGTTCCTCCTCGGAACATTCCCGATGATTCGCTGATAATCCCATCGCATCGCGATGCATTCATTTCATACGCCGTGGAAATTGCTTGGGGAAACGAGCATCCAGCTCCCGGGGAAACCGTACCACCTACAAATTATTCCACGTAATCATCGTTAAGATAAACAACGCGGGAATGTCGTTAGCGCTCTGCGAGTAACCGCGTTCCCGGCTAAACGGCGATCGGCCGCGTCGCGACGCCCTTCTTTCCCGCTGGAACGTTTTCTGGAGGATGAAAGCCATCTCCGTAGGCGAACAGGAGCGACAAGAAGGGAGGAGCGTAGGTGAATGACGTTTAATTCCTCCGAGCTGAGCTCTGGCCGCGGTCTGCCGCGCGGATAAAGGGAGACATTTGTCCCGAAAGGGCGGCCTCGGCGTCTCGATGGACAGCTGTTTTCAGGCTCGTGACGAGCATCTGCGAGGCCCGAGGCGGACTGAATAGCGTGGCTCGTTAACACCGCGGCAGTGTAACCGTGAGAAAAGGAAGCGTTTTCCTTGCTCGGGCAAATCTCCAGCCATATGGTCGGGTCGCGCGATCGATCGCCACCGAGCGTACCGTACCACGCGGAATCGATGGTTAGGGAGAGCTTGCGAGAGCCACGGCTGTGTGTGCGGCCCTCGTGGAACCGCGAGCGCAGGGGTGAAGGCAGAGGTCCGCGGCCATCGCGCAGCGACCGCAGCGTTTCCTGGAAAATGACGATGACGGTGCGTGATTGCCGGCGGAAATCGAAAAATGCGGACCACCGCAACGGGGTGCACGGCTATTACCGAGTTCGATTATAAACGGCTGACGCTGGTCGCAGTCATCGTCACTTTTTCCGCATCATCCGCAAAAATTGACTTCTGCGGGTACCCGAAACGCTTCTGCTCTTCGGTGCATCAATTTCCCTGGCCGGGACAAGCGAAACTCGGTCCCCTTTGATTACTTGCAAGTATTTATGTACGCACGTACCTATATATACATTTTGGGACTCGAGAAGAGCGTGTGGCAAACGTGATTACCGTTCCCGGTAAGTTCGCCACGCGTTTCGATACCGGAGACGGGTCGGCGTGGCCAGAAGCGCGTGAAAACGACAAACGACGACGGACGGGGTCAGGTTTTTCGGCCCGTGAAATCCCCTGGTGAACGCCGCGGGCATTCCTCGAATCTTTCCGTGGCCCTTCGTTCCATTCAGGCGGCCATTGTTGAACGGTCCGATGATTCTCGACGTGCTCTGGCCTCCCTCGCCTCGCCCCTCCACCCTCTATCCCCCTGGCGATCCCCGGCCTTTATCATTTCCCTGGGTTCCTCGAGCCAACGGGGGCCCCACTCCAACGGTTTCCACGTAGTAAATATGTGGGTGGATGAATGCCGCTCGACATCCAGCCCGTAGCTAATTCTTCTCGTGAGTTTTTCACCGCGACGTTCCATTCTTCGAAATGGAACACCCGGGGCGTCCTCCCTCCCCGTGGAACACGCGGGCCATTCTCGACGCTCGTCTCGAGGCTGAACGCGACACGAATTCTCCTCTCCAACTCGCTTCCGACAACGCTGGGCGCATCGCCGAAAATGAAACCACGCTGGCCAAACGCGCCTAATCCCGTTACACGGGAAAAAAAGAAAAAGAAAGATCGATCGTTCCTGGGAGCCTTGGGAATCTATGGTTCGTGGTTCTACTTGGCCGCGCGCGGCCAACACGCCAAGTCTCAGCGCCCAGCCAATCGTCGCGGATCGATACGAATGCGAAAGGTACGGAGCTGCGTTTCAGGGCTATTAGCGAGCCCGAGTAATCGTATTAGCTTCTACGAAAAGGAAAAGGAATTTACGCGGCCAGGTAGATCCGGTAGACCAGAGAATCGGCTAGCTCGAATTCGTAATCGGAAACTCGCGTGATCCGACGACGACGGATCGACGCCAAGGCCATCATCCTTCCTAGCAGGCCGTCCGCCGCTCGAGGACGAACAAAGGGACGAGCTGAAAGGAGACTCAGGTCGTAGTCCCCGGAGGGGAGCGGGCCGGGGCAATAATACAGGAGGATAAGATGGCAGCCACGCGACCTACATTCCTCCGACAGGTGAGCCTCGCACCATGGAAATCAACCAGCTCCTTGCCTACGTGCCCCCCTTCGATTCAGCGAGCCTTCTTCTTAACAAATTGCTCGCCATTCGCTTGGCTACACGCAATCGGTCCACTATTCCTTTCTATCAAATGTTCTACTTCGGCTTGCAGCTGCACCGCAGAGCTGCTAAAGCCTTCACAGATTCCGCAGGTTGCGCTCGATTTCCGTGTTCGCCCTTTTCGTCGCAAACCGTCGTCCTTGCTCGCTGGTGAATCATCGTTGCCAGTTCGCGTCGAGATAGACCGATGCCTCGATCCGTCCAACCTCGGATAAGGCGGCCGTGTTTGCTCGTCGTTCGCGGGGCGATTAGATTAGAGCAATCTCGATGTCTATACGCTTCTCCCTGACGGAAATCCGAGATTTCGGAAAGAAACTGGCGTTTCCGGTCGCGAGCATTCGAGAAGCCACGAGTCGAGCGGAGTATTTCTGCGACCGATTGCTTCGACGTTGCTTAACTGCTTCTTCCGAGAAAAGTCTGTTGGTATAGGTTCGAGGGAAGCTCTCCGACTCGTCGGGGACACTCGGGATACCTGCGTCGCAGCGGAGCCAGCGACGGGAGTGCGGCCGATTAATTGGCGCGAACAGACTGTTAATTAACGACCCTTTTCCGCTGAATTCCCTCGAGCTGTTTCTTCCTTTCCAGAGACGCAATTGCCATGCTATATCGAGCCGACACGAGTCGAGAAATCAAGGCTGGGGATCGATCGATCGGTACAGCGTTCGTCTGTCTGTTTGCGTCTTAATCGCTACCCTTAGACTCTCGGAGTCTCAATTACAATACAAGGTCCCATGACCCGGTCTTCTCCCCTTTGCTGCGCGAACGAACTCTCGAACGATAGCAGCCACACGCTTCGAAGGTGGAACATCGCGGATCGATGATATCGTTCTCAGCGCGCGATCCTCCACCGTCTTCGATCTTCCTCGAATAACGTCGAAAGTGATCGGAGCAGTCGACCCACAGGGCGCAGCCGTAAATTGGACCGGCGACCTCGACAATTCTTAACAGCGATTATCCCGCGGCGAGTTCGTGCTGTCGTACACGCGGCGGGGCCTATCATTATCGTGATTTATAGAGGTTACCTGGCCGCGGCCTCGCGCGATATGCACCGCGCGCTCGCGTGTTCCGCGCCCGAGCTGGCCTCGTGACCAGATGCAGTCGCGTAAGTTCAAGGCATCGATACCATCGAGGATTCTTTGTCGCGCTTCCTTGCGCGGCGGTGATTAATGCGTGATTTCTCGTTGTTTCTCTATCAGCGACGAGCAGCGTCCATCGCTGAGGAAGGAGGATTAACGATTAACGATTAACGAGTCGTGGAAGTTAGAGACAGTGCAGGTTTCTTTCAGGGAGAGTTTAAATTTCAGCTGCGTCGTTATTCAGTCCTAGTCACTACTTAGTGTATAGTGTATCACCGGTGATATCCCTCTTCACCACAATCCCTGCGCGATAGAAGCATCTTAATCGGAGAACCGGTTGCAATCGCGGCGATCGCAATCCTCTCGTTCACGGTGCAAATCCGCTACTGTTGAGACGTCGAAGAGAGGCTCGCCACCCCCGAACTGGAACGACAGATCGTGGCATCGGCGAGACGTTATTCATTAAGCATTGTTCTCTCGCGAAACAGCCGCACACCCGAGCGGCCGCTGCACAGGAAGAGGAGGCCCGCGAGAGCCGTAATTAAAGCAGGCTATTTCTACGCTACGCTCAAGTCGCATAATGAATATATAATGCGCCGGTTACCGCGGCGTTGCGATGCTCCAACCAGCGACACGATCCGACCGCCGCGGAAGAGTCTGTGTAATTATGCTGGGAGAAATTTGAAAGATCGTTAGCGGCCTGACGGACGCTCGCTCGCTCCGACAGCGAAGCGGCCGAGACGCATAGCTATCGATCGCTAAGTGGCAGCGTAACGCGGGGCTTAGATCTTTCCACCGATGAATTTTAGCAGACGGAGGAAAAGTTTGAGTACCTATGTTCCTGCAACGCCGATTTCAACGTGGAGGTTGAAGGTAAGCTACTGCGACTCACTTGACTCCGCGCTTCATGGCTTCCGTCGTCGGGCTACCTGCTACCAGCAAGAAAACGATGAAGATCGCGTGCCTCGGTTTCCAAGCTCGTTGCACAAGGGCAGGATGAACGGTGCCGCGCGCGTTCATCAACGATTCCGATGGAACGACACCAGGAGCTTGCGCTCTGTTCACGAACTCAAGGAAACTGACCCCACGTGGTCGGGCGGACGGCCACCACGAAACCCCGACGGCTTTATTTTCGTCCGCGCCACGAGAGAGACCCGTACCCCATGGACGGGCCACGTGACGAGGGCCGATCTACGATCTTGCTCTCTGACGCTCATCCAGCCACCCCACGAGGACGATGCTCGAGTATTAAAACAGGAGAAACACCATCGAAATACCGTCATCGACGACGTTGCAACTCTAATTTCGAAGCTGCCAAATATGACGATATCCTCCAGCGGTCAATTTACAGAAGACACTTTCTATCTTTCGTCTTGGACAAACGGATGCCACGTGAAGCAGAGCGAGATTAATAATTCAGGGTGATAAAATAAAAGTTACGAGTCGCTCGTGGCGGGTAAGCGTTCGGAGATAGGAGGATGAGTTGAGATACGCGATCGATAAATAGCGCGCGATAGGAAAAAATTCACTTACGCAGAGATAGCCGCCGCTGACATTGCTCGCCTCGTTACATACCTGGAACAGAAAAGGAAACGATCCGGGGATTAAAATATCGCCAAGGTATTTGCGCGGCAATTATTCGCCGTGAGCCTCGTAAGGTCTTTGTAAACGTTTGTTGCAACCGTAATTGAGTTAATTACACCGTGGCCGTATAGCGTTACGTAGGTCACGGAAAGCCGCGAAACAAGAGAGAGAGAGAGAGAGAGAGAGAGAGAGAGAGAGAGAGAGAGAGAGAGAGAGAGCGTGAGGTAGAAGATGTCGCTGAAACGGACATTAGCAACTATTAACACTGTGATTAGAGTCTGAATGAAATCAATTAGCTCCTCGAGGCCGCTGAGCCAAGTTGTTCCCACCGCTCAATCCGCTCGGTGTCAGGTGTAATCGATGCTCGAATATGTCGCGGGCAACTTTTCCACGTCCTTACGAAGTTCCCCTGCGACGCGATCGCTGACGGTGTCCTTGCTGCGTGCTTCGCGAACGGGGAGGAAAATAAAGGCACGGAACGGAGAAGCAAAGACATCAACCTGCACCGTATTAATTAGAAAGACTTGGACGCAGGCGACGCAATAAACTGCTTAGTGCCAATTAACGCTTTCAGGCCCTTGTCATCGTGTCAAATTCTGTATACCGAAGGGATTTATTTCCCTTTAATAATGATAATAATAATAATGCGTCGAGTGGATCGTTGATAAAGCCCAGGTGCAAGATCGATCAGGATCGAGGGAAATGCCACGAAGGAGGGAGAGTGCCGCTCGTCCTTTCCCTGGCTCAGAGAGCGGAGAGCGACCTAATCGGTAGAAGGACGCGAGGATCCTCGACGAGACTCGTCCACCGTGGAACGCTCCAGCGGCGAAAACGGTGTCGACAGAGCCTCGTCAGCGATCCAGCCGTCGATAATGGCCGTGGACGCGAGCTCGGCGAGGATAATGCCGCCAGGCCTGCCATAAAACAGGCGACAGGAGGCTCCTCCGATTTTCGCATCGCGGATGTCGCGAAATCCCCTTCGAGGGGCGAAGCTTTCATCTGCTCGTGGCCACATTCAGGTACATACATATATCGCGAATCACGTCTACGGAGCACCTAGCCGAGCCTCTGCTCCTGGGACAAATGTCGGGAAGCATTGCTGAAACGTTTAGACAGGATCAAGTTACTTTACGATAAGTCACGGCAGTTGCCGCTAATTCCGCGAGACGAGGAGCTTGAAGCTACACGTCCGTTTCGATCGTTTCGCAACGATTACGCAACGCGTTACGATCCAGACAGATGTGCCGGAGTGGGCTATCGGTGTCGAAGGCCGCGATACACTTTACGCACTCGTGATTCCTTTAAGCGACTAACGTGGACCGGCTCTCGAGTAGGCAAACAGAGAGTGGGACTCCGCAGGCCTCGCGGTAAGGAGAAGTATCCTCGCGGAAATATTCGGCTGTCCTCGACGAATCCTGACGGGGAGATACACGGGAGGGTGGTCTCGGCTTGGGTTAACGGCTTCCGGTGGCTCGAAAGTTTCACGGTACCAATTTCACTAAGTGCTGGAAAGTAACGCGGCTCCTCGATGAATCTCCTTTCCCCCTTCGCGATTCCCCGCGTTAAATGCCCGGGAAATTGTAAAGCCCCGTCAGCGGGGAGCTACCGTGTTTCACGTACCATGCGACTTTGGCGGAGGCTGGGAGGTTCGATGAGATCGCTGGGAGAAAAAAGTACACCGTTCGTTTCGCGAGTATCGTCGATGGCGAACAAGATCAATGCTATCGCGATGGACGGACGACGTCGACTGTCTCGAGTCTCGACCACCGTTGCTCACGATCGTCCTCCCTCTTACGCTTCAAAGAGTCCTCGATGGGTGACCTTTCCGGAGGGTGACGAGACGTCCAGCACGTTACGGTCACTACACGTGTCCAAGAGAAGATAGAAACGGCCAGCGCGGTGTGTTGACGGCTCACGGCAACAAGTACTTACGCAATCCGCCGACGTGAGGAACTGTATCTCGGGACGGCGAGGATCGTAGCCGCGCTAACGGCAAAAAATTTCCACCCTCTTTCCGCAGATACGCTTGTGTCACGCTTTTCTTTTAAGAGTCTGCACGGCGCACAATGGGGCAAAGTGACGAAGGTTGTGTCAAAATCAAAGAACTTTTGATAGGAATGAGATAGAGCGATGATTTTTTTTTAAATTAAAGTTGAATGATTGCAGAATAAGAAAAAAATAAAGAAATTATGGTACGAACGTTTTTTAACTTTGAAAATCTGTGTTAAACTTGAAATATTACAAGAAAATTGTGATTTATCCAATACCATGTACGGTTAGATTTTTTTCTTGACATGTTGTACATCATTTCCTGTAGATTTTGTCACGCTGATTTCAAATCCGTTCGTAAAATTTGTCTACTACCTCAGGATTTTGGAAAAAATCGATTTCGAGTTTAACATAGATTTTCAAAGTTAAAAAACGTTCGTACCGTAATCTTTATAATTTTCCCTTATTCTGCAATCTTTCAGCTTTAATTTAAAAAAAATCATCGCTCTATCTCATTTCTATCAAAAGTTCTTTGATTTTGAAACAAACTTCGTCACTTTGCCCCACTGTGCGGCGCTTACAATAATAGTGTTGCGCCGGGGTGTTTCCATAGGCGTCCACTCCGACGCAAAGGAATAGAATGAGTATAACCCGCACGTCCGAACGCTATGGCGTTCGGTACCAGACAGTCTTCTTGCCGGCCTCCCGATCGTCCTCTTCAAGGGGGCCGACCTTCTTTCCTCTTCAGCTGCGAGCACTAGCAGGCCGTGCACAGGCCTATACCCGCTGCTCGCAACAATAGAAAAGCTTTCTCATTTTCCGAGAAGCCCCGATGAAAACGTTTCGCGTCACACCATCTTGCGTTTCCTCTGCAAATCGAATAGTACGTACTCAAGATGCGGAATGGATTGTAGGGCGATCGGAAGCGATTGCGTCAAGTGTAGGGGTGATTAGCTCGTTATCGGACGTGTGGAATGAGAGGTGGGTACGTAAATCTGGATCTCTTAAATGGCAGAGCCGTGTCCGTCGAGACGATCGCGAGAAGATTTACTTTGGTAAATCTCCACCGATCGGACGATCTAGATACCGTGAATTAAACGCGATTGCACAGGTGCACGGCGACGGGGGCTGACCAGAAGAAGGAGGCACATGATTCGCGAGTAGCCTTGAGCGGAGAACGCGTTGCTTTCCATCGGCCCCGCGATCTTTGGCATTGTTTCCGCCAAAGGTCGGAATGCCCAGACGCTGCTACCCCCGTGGCAACATACAGGATCTAGCGTTTCGTGCTATCAACGGACCCTGTCAGCGGCGTGCAACAGAATCGAGCCTCGAGCCTCGAGTCACTCGACACGCGACCTCGGCATTTCGCGGGACACGGAGCTGTCGATTTACAACGAGTCGAGCTGCGTGCTCTTTCTAATAGAAAGGAGCTGCACGCAAAATTATGGAATGGCAAAGAATCGGGTCTGAAACCCGATTGCAGCTGGGTCTTTGTGGAATCAGAAACCCCTATAAGAAGGATCCCGGAATAAGAGACCTCGGTGGGTCAGCTTTGGTGGAGTTGGTTCGGCGCCTGGCCAGTACGCACACACGCTCCGCAAGATCGCGGCTTCGAGTCCCGTCGTTCCGAGGTCCGTTTTTTTCCGTGGCTCTCGAAACACGTAGGAATTACAAAGCCTATTCATAACGCGGCCGCGGCCTTGTAGACGGTCAATATTCTTGTGCAAGGAATATTGCACAATATTTATGTTGGATACCCCACACGCTCAATAATATTGTGTGATATATTGATCGTCTAGGGGCTGCTTACTGTCAATATTATTGTGCTATCTATTGCACAATATTTATACTGCGTGTCCCACACGATCAACAAACATCGTTGTGCAATATATTGCACAATATTTTGCTGGGTGTCCAACAAACGGTCAATATTATTCTGAAATATAAATATTGAACAATATATTGAGCGTCTAGGGGCCGATTTTCTTCTTCATTCGCACAATATGTTGTACAACCTTTCAATATTATTGTGCATCCTTCCAATATGATCCACATGCGGTGAATAATATTGTGCAATATTGAATATTGACCGTCTGCGGGCCGCTTAACACGTTTGTTACAAAGTGCACGCGTCCTGCACCTTATTCGCGACATTAATGCATCGCGATATGGCAATACCCCCCACAGTGAAACAAAAAGTAGCCAAATTACAACAAACGCCATATAATAGAACGATTATGAGAGCATATGACCCCCCCCCCCCCACTGCTTTCCAGAAATTGATTCATTCAAATAACAGCACGTATAGATTAAAAAATACACTCCCCTAAACGCGGTAAAGAGATTCGACTAATTTAACAAATTTTTAGCTATAAAATATAACTCTCTAATGTAACTAAATGTCATAAAATTGACTTACTTGAAATCAATAAAAAAGAAAGCTTATTGAACGGGACTAGAAAAGTTGGAGGAGCAAGACGACGGATGGGAGAAAGGGTTTCCGAAGAAAATGGAGCCCGTGACGCGGCCGTGCCAGTTGCCTCGTGGTGCCGCGGATCGCGCGAACGTCGCCGTCTAGCTCAATGTCAGCTGCTTGCAAGACAGCGATACCGCAGCCACGTTCTCCCTCTTACTCGCTTTCCATCGCTCGCTGGCTTTGTGCAACCACTTGCATTTACTCTAGCCTTGTGCCTAATGACGCGACGGCAGAGGGAGAACGTTTCTTCTCACAGTCGCGAGGCTCCGGCACTGAATCACCGTCTTCTTCGCGCTCTCCTTCGTACCTGCGCGTCTCTGTTCGGCGAGCCGCGCACGTGGCTGCCCTGGAACACGTGTTCGAGCCACGGATATCGTGGTGCGCGAGCCAACGTCACGAGCTGGCACAACGGATTCAGACGAGGATTTAGTTTCTATAGCCAACGGAGACTCGGAGAGCGCCGTGACGCATCGGCGAGTCCTTTCGATGTTTCAGAAGTTTCGGAACTCGAGCGGACAGGTGCAATGACGCAGGCATGATGTGGTTTTCCACGGGAATAGTATACAAAGTATAGGGAAGGTTGAAGAGATGGAAGAATCAACGACAGTTCTGCCCACTGGCTGTCAGCGACGCGGCGGGACGTAATGGTAGGCGAGAATTAAACCTCTGCACTCGTCCAAGGTCGTTTTTACATAATAGTTTGTCACGAACGCCAGTAGCAGAAGGTAGGTACAAACGCGTTTGCATAACCGGCGTCCTTCGTGGAGGCATTGTTTTGCGCGTAAGCTCGCACAAAATGTATAAATACGGAAAAGCTCGACGGCCGTGCCACGCGTTCCATGATCGGCGATCCGAGCGAACGAAGCCTGATAAGAAACTGACTTCGTCGCGATCGATCGATGGATCTCCCGCGTGATCCAGACCGTTCTCAAGGAGGCCGCAGCTCCAGAGACGTCTTTGTCAACCGCCTTGAGAATTGCAGTCACGGTTCCTTGATTCCGTGTCGAGACTTCGAGAAGGTCGACTCGGCGAACCCACGAGTTTGTCGGTGCATTCGTTATCCGCGTGGCCTTCGCGCGGAATCGATTCCCCGGCGCGTTTCAATTTCTTGCGCTTCTGATATTCAAGCCTCAACGGAGTTTGCGTCGACTCGCTTCTGCTTTCAAAGTCAAGGTACAAACGTTCCCATGACCAGCGAGTTGTCGCTCGGTGTAGATAGGTACAGTGCGTCGAAGCATCGAGCAGCTCTTCAAAAATCAGAAGAATGATAAGCCTGAAACGAAAGGCAGAGGGGAGGGAGGTCTCGCGTCTCGCGTCTCGCGTCTCGCGTCTCGGCAGGACGAATATCCCAGGAACAGCTAGGATCCGCGCAGAAATTAAGAGAGGAGGGAACGTTAAATTATTCAGGGACACCCCGTAGTAGGGGAGGCGCGAAGGTGAGGCGAGCAGTGCGTAAAACCACCCTCGACGCTTTAAGGCTCCTTCCTTCCTGTCCCGTTGCTCCTTCCTTTTTCCCTCGGTTCGCGCTGTTCCCAAGTCTCCGCTGAATCGGGCATAAATATGTAAATACGGGGCCACGGTCGGCACGAGCGTACTCCTCGTACGCGAGATAATAATTTATGATAATTCCTGGACACCGATTCCTGTTGGACCCCGCCGCGCCAAGCGGTTCGAATGAAAGGAGAAAGAGAAGAAGGAGAAGTCCGGAACGAAGATGGCCGCGATAAGAGGTTCGGCCAATTTGCTGCTTTTGTCATGGAGATTCGGCGGAAGAATGGCCAGCAGAAGAAAAGCGGCCCTCTACTTCCGGTATCGGTGGTGCTGGTCGAAGCAGGAGAAGCGTGGCACACGTTGAATCAAACTTTTTACAAAATTTTTAATACAATTAGGCTGAGAAATCATAAGCATTTTGTAATACAGCTAGATAAGAGACCTCCAGGCCTTTATGTAGTAGAAACATTCGATAGCAAAAAGTACTAAAGTATTACAGAATGGCTGCCTCCCAAGGGAACATCCCGAAGCCGAAAATTCAAAAAAATTCTGAAACTTTGTTAATGATTAGAACGGAATTTTTGTTTTCTGCCCAAATTCACTCCAAGGGGGTGAAATTAACCCCCGAAAATTCGGCAATTATCCGATTTTCTGTTATAACTCGCGGACTGTAAGAGATAGAAAATAGTTTCAAGACAAAATATACTTATTTTAATTAAATCTATCATTTTGTGAAAAAATTTAATTTACAGAAAATCGGAAAATAACCGAAATTTTAGGAGTCAATTATAAGCCCTTAGGGTGAATTTGAGGAGCAAACAAAATTTGCGTTTTAATCAGCCGAAAATTCCTACATATTCACAAAGTTTCAGAATTTTCCAAATTTTTTTCCACAAAAAGGTTAATACTACAATGGTCCCGCGATATAGGTATACATAACTGTTACGTGCTTGAGCAACGAGATTTACGAATGTAAGGATACACGCGGTGATTTCACGCATCGTCGTGACTTCCGATCTCCGACGAAGCTGACTGCGATGCGCGCCGAATAAGAGGAGACTATTTCCAAACGTTTACCTCGGACCATAGACGCTCCAACTGTGTTAAGTTCACGGTTTCATTGTCGAAGCATTGCATCGCGGCCTGAACATAGAGTTCGAAGAAAAGGAGTTCCGCCGGCGGAGAAACGGTAAGAAAAGGAGCCAGGGGAATGCAGAAGAGCGCGCATCCGCGACCAAGTCACGACGATCATTCGCAATGAGCGGGCACTCGGGGCCAGCCTTTGTCTTCCGTGGCTCGCTTAGCCGGCTGGCTAACAGTAAAAACGGCGCGGCCGCGGCGTGACGCCCGAGCCCCGTCTTCCGATCGGAAATGCCTAAAACGACCGCCGCGAATCGAAACGACGGTAACGGTAAAGCCGAGGACGGGATGGGCTTGCTTTCCTTCTCCCCTGCTTCTCGTCTCCTCTCCAAAGGAAACATCCTCTCGCGTGCGCAGCTAAATGCACGTGCCGCGACAAGGAGTGGCAGCGAACGGGAAATCGCGGCGGACAGTGAATCGCGACAAATTGCCAATTTACAGGCGAAACGTTGCCACCGTGTTTCGCAATTAACCGACGCTGTTGGGGGGGGCGGCCATCCTTTCGTTTCCCGTCCACGTCGAACGCTTTTCCATCGGCAACCAGATACATCCGCGCGAACCCCGCTCGCGGATGCGCGTCACGGATTTTCAACATAAGGCAATCTCGCGAAATCTTGGGAAATGTTGGAAAAACGCATCGATGCGCGCGGCCGCAGAGACGCGTGAAGGCATAAACGGTGGTGGCATAAAGATGCGTGGCAGCGCTGCCACGGTTTCCAGGATGGCGCGCGGATACGACGGTCGTGCGCACGGTAGTCTTACGGGCATTCCATGGGCTACGGTTTCGAGCCATATGGCGTCGCGGTGTTCATTCCTCGCGTGTCAACAGGCCGTGCCGAGGGGCGAGTAGTCCGTATTCGGAGGGCCACCCTCCTGCGCGTCCTTCTCGAGCGCCAGTCATCTCTCTCGATCGTTCATACTTCATAGCCCCGGCCTTCTTATTTCATCAGATTATGTAATTAAATTAAACGAGTTACCCGCCCATCGCTCGACAGCGACTTCGTGAATTAACTCGAGGCTTATCGCTCCGCGTAAACACTCGGCAATCACAAATGTGATCTTCGCCACTTGGCGTGCAAGAAAAGAATGCGCGTCCCTGTTTCTTAACTTTCGCGAGCTTTCGAGGCAAGGACACGGGGCTCGAGGCGCAAGGTGTGCAGTTAGATCGGATCTCTCGCGACGCGAGCCCGCTTACGAGTGGCAGCAGGCAGAGGCGTCGCGCCGCGCCGCGCGCCCCGATGCCCCCTGAGCGATGCATCGCCGCGACTTATCGTGCGTGGCAGCTCGCGAGTGTATCTTGTCGCTTACTCGCGTGCAGGTAAGTCAACGGGTCGCAGCTGACCCGACTCGGCCCGTGCTTAATCGTTATCGGCCTCCTCGTAACCGGTAATTACAGGTGGCACCGGCCGAAACCACCTGTTATTTACGACAAGTTATAAGCGGCGGCGTACGTCGCGTGTCCCGTTCTCCAAAACAGGATAAAGAAGCGGCGGCGTTGTCTCGCGGGCCGCAGAAGACCCGCGGCGAACGCTGGAAAAATAATTGCTTTCGGCGTCGGCCGAGAGAAGCCCCGCAACGAATCCGGAACAAAGAAACCGCTTTGTCCCGCGCCGCGTATTTATCCACTGAATCACCGCCGACGACTTATTATCCTCGTTAAGCGGCGAAAGAAAAGAGAGAGAGAGAGAGAGAGAGAGAGAGAGAGAGCGCGAAGCTCGCGAAAAAGCGGCGGGGAAAAACCGAGAGCCGAGCGAGCCGGAACAAATTCGCGCGCCACGCGATTCCCTTTTCGGAGGAAAGTAACGAGCCGCGCCGTCAACTGGAAAAAACTTTAAAACCTTTTTCTTCCGACGAAAGTTCTGTTCGCGTTCGATCTTATCGGCGCGGCTCCTCTTCGTGGTCCGCGTGAAATAATTCGGCGAAAAGTTGCGAGGAAAATCGAACGCGGCGCTTTTTCCGCGAGTTACCTGGGACGCTAAACGAGCTGGCTCGGTTTTATAATGGAGGACACGTGACAAAAGACGGGGGAGCGGCGCGAGTCGCAGGGGCGTTGGCGACAATGCAGCCTCTGTATTAATTAAGTGGCTGCGGTGACATCGTTGCGACTAATTGCTATTCGCGAGGCTGCCTGCCTTACTTGCGCCGGCCTTTAAAATTTCCGAGCTGTTCCAGGCGAAATCGGCATCTAGATACGCAATGGGGATAAACGTAAAAGCGGGATTCCGAGCGGAATCAGCTGCGGCCCACGCCGCCGCTCGAGTGTACCACTTTCTTGCGCTAATATTATGCATTCTGCGCACGCCCACAGCTTCCTCCTACGCCGAGTCCTGATTTATCTTTGAGGATAACTGCGATACGAATTCCGGGCGATCGAATCCTTGGTTATCGCTGGATAGGCGATTGTCAATATCGCAAATAAACCTTTTCCTTTCCACCTCGGGTCAGCTGACAGGCCCTTTCGTTTTTCTTTGGCTGTTGCGCCGCGCAGTGGGACAAACTGCACTTTCTTGTGTCAAAATCGTAGAAATAAAATAGACAGAAAAACATTGAGAAAGAATGACAAAGAAAACTGGTTTGTTATATTTTTTCGACATTCTCCCATATTCTGCAACATCTTAGCTTTGACCTCGGAAAAGATTCACGCCTCTATCTTATTTCTATCAAAAGTTCTACGATTTTGAGCGAAGAAAGTGCCGCCTGGACGTTCTAAGTAAACGAGGAGCGAACCGCGTCGATTAATAATCAGCGCGTGTAGGTATTACCCAGCGGAGGCGTTTAATTATTCAATTTCGATCGGCTAGCGAGAAACTGCTCCCGTTTCAGCCTCCTCCTATAGATTACCCGTGGCCCCACATAAATCACCTTTCTTTCATCTTTCGCATCATTAGTCCCGCTGACGTGGCGCTTGTGCGCTCGCTACCACAAAAGCTAGCGAGGGTGTCCCGCTACGTGCTCTGACCTGCCCTCGTTCACGATATACCGAGGGATGTCCAAACAGCGAGCTTTCTTCCCTGATTCCTACGGGATTCCTCGCGAACCGACGCGCGGCGCTCCAAAGCCACCGTGTGACAAACCTCAATTTTCCTATAACTTCAATGTCGATTCCCTCGAAAACGAAGCGGAATATCGAAAAATTTGATTCCTTCTTCTCGACTTATTTACTTCTTATCAGCGGAAAAGAAACAGTGACGTTTCTTTATATCGCGAGAAAATTGGTTTTCGAGATAATCGACTTTGAAATTCTCCGGTAGAATTTATCTCTGCGAGGTGGTGAGCCACGGAATGCATGAACGTGTCCGATTGAAATATATCCGCCAGAAGCGGAGGCACCGAGGCGTTCCGTGAGAGAACGCCGGATCGTTAGGTCCGCGACAGCGAGCGAACTTGGGACTTTGGAGCCGCGGCCGCGTTGGACGAGCCCGAACGCTGGCCGGGTCGATAGAGCGTCGAAGGAAGAAGCGACGAGGAGAGGCGGTACGTCTTGAGCGAGTACACGGAAACGACGGACGCGGCCTGCTGCAGCTCGTAATTGAGGAAAAGACCGTGGAGCGAGGAGGTCAAAGACGTAGGAGGCTGCTGCGGGCAAGGAATTCCACGTAACGCAGTCACGCTGCTCCACCGTACATACATGGAACAGAGGCGGCTACGAGCGGACTACCGCCAACAACCTCCGTTATCTAGGCTCGTGTCGCAACGTCCCTTCGTTTCCCCGGAGAAATATTATTAATTCGCCAGGGAAACCGGGTACCGGTTCTGGCCAGCTGCCGATCGATACGCGACTAATTATCATTATCGCGTCGGAAGCTGCGCGGCAGCGGTCCTGTCGCCCGCTGGAATCCACGGATAATGATCGATCTCTCGCGCCGTGTAAATCGTTTATTAAACGCGCTTTACTTTGCTCGCGGACCAGGCGCCGACGTTCATTTAAATAATCGAGCAGGCGTGTCTGAGCCCCGCACCACCTGTAAAGCGCACGTGGTACGACTGCAATCCCTGTTGCCCCGATTCCACATCGCGAGCGCTGTGATTCCAATTCCACCGCAACTTCTAATTAGCATCGCGAAAGTTTCCCTCGCGTCTATCGCCGTCTGGGGATTCTATCCGAGGCTGCTCTCGATTCCGGAGCGAGCGAGCTCTTAAATCTTCTCTCCCATAACTTTTTAAACGCTCTCAATGTTCCAAAGCGATCTAATGCATCGCGCGCTTCGCGGGGAACCACCTGCAGCCCTCGATTTAAAGGCTAGTGGCGAAGGGAACGCGGGCGAGCGAACCCTCGGTTGCGCAATCCTCGCGGAAAGGAGCTCGCGGTTGCGAAAGGAGCAGCTCGGGACAGCTGGGCCTGTTCCGAACGAACGAAAACGACAGACAGCCCGCTATCGGGGGTAATCGAGCGTGCGATCTCGAACGCTGATAAAGACATTCTATTAGCCCGGGGATTAGCGGCAGGCTCGGCGTTCAAAGTTTCGAGGCCGGACGGCGTGGGCGTGGAGCATGGCGGTTCGTTAGGCGCGCGCGTTCCACGAAAAAAGCACTGCAGTCGTTAAGGTTTATTAGCCTCCTCGCGGAGGACTTCCACTTCCGTGTGTTGGCCTACGATGCCGAGAGCAGAGCTTTGGTACCCTTCCAGTCGAACGAATAGTTGGGGGCCACTCGTATCTCTTTGCTGCTTGCTATAAATCTGCTGTAAACCAGCGATATGTATTTCGCCGGTCGTTTGAAACAATACCAGAAGCCGCGTGGCCTTCTTTTCCAACATAATCGCGCGACTAACGGATCTACCGGAAGCGGCCGCGGAGGGGCACGTAACCTCGCGAAATTAATTCTATTTCCGGTTGTCGCGACTGCCAATTACGAGGTGCGCTTCTGTTTCTCTTTCCTTCGCCCGTGGTAATGGGATGGCAAGCAGAGTCGACGCTGTAACTTCAGGTATGTATACCCGTTGCACTCGCCACGGTAATAGCGTCGTTCAGCGATCGCTCGATTTATTTATTACCCAAAAAGAAGACGGCGGCAGTGGCCAGGCATCGATGCAACATTTACCTACGCGGCATGCGGGATAATTCCAGCAGCCACGAATAAATCAACATTTTAATCACTTCCTTCCCTTTATGGAATCCCGGAGCGAATCGAACATTTCCCCCCTTTCCTCCTTTTCTTCCCTTCGCCGGCTTTCCACTAGCCATTCTGTCACGCATTAACGTTTCTCGAAAATTAGCCAGGTCCTTCGGATTTTTCTCCACCGAGAAACTTGTTTTCATCCTCGAGTCATCCAGCCCGAAGTGTCCAGGTATCAAGGGCCTGAACCAGAATCTTGGGTTACCTCGGGTGGAGGCAGAAGCGCGCGGTGCCGTGCGTGGGAAAACACAGGTTTCGGTCGGCAACGGGTCGGGTTGCTTCGAGGATCAACTGATAACAACCAGCTCCAAGTCTAAGAAGAAGGTTCTCTCGATATCGGGCCATTTTAAAAGTTCAGAGGAATTCATTTTCACGCGGTCTATCAATCTCCGTAGATCCACCGATAGGGAACAGTTTCGTCGTCGTCCTCGTCCCCCGCGCGTTGCAGGGTGCCGTCACGAGGGGACGAAGGGAAAATGGGTTGCAGTGTCGGCGATGTTCGCGAGAGAAGCCAGTGATCCGTGGAGTTGGTTCGCCTGCAGGCAACCAGGTGTAGTCGAATAGGCGGCGTTGGCTCGAAGGTGGCGCAAAAGCGCGGAAAACGGGTCGGACCGAAGGAAGAAGGAAGCAAGGGCGGAGGACGGGGGTGAGAGGGTCAGAAAGAGAGGCGGCGAAAGAGAGATAGGAATAGAGAGAAAGAGAGAGTGTGGCTTGCGCGGAGGTGGAAAAGGGTCCTCGTGATATCTCGCTTCCGCACCCTTCTACGGGCAAAGTAGCGCACGTAGCGCCTGAAGGGTACTTCTCCTCCATTTTTTTCACCCCGCCTCCCCTTCCCCGCATCACCATCACCAGCAACACCGGGCCCCTATGCCACCACCTTTCCCGTTCCCTCGTACGGCTCTGACTTTCCCTGCACCCCTTGTCTACTCCACCCTTCCTCGTCCTTCCCGTGTTCGTCCGTGTCTGACTATTTCCTTACCCTCTCTACTTCCCGCCCTCCCGGCTCCTCTGACAGCACGAGAGAGGCGCCTCGAACGCGAAGGGCGGTCGAGGCAGAGGTCCCGGGAGCCCTCGAGGAATTTTCCAAACATTCGATAACCTACCTGACATTAGCCTAAGCGAACTTCAGCTAGCTTTGCGTGCTCTCGAAATGGATCAGATCCGAAATGCCCTTGGAACGAGTACCCGAAGTAATTCCGACAGGGACTGGTCGTTCCAAGGCGACATCGTCCGCAGGGCCGAGTATCTCGGAGGCTCGCGGAGGATCGAACCGGCATCGCCGACATGCCCTCCATCTCCCCCGTCTGTCTCCCCGCTCTCTGCCCTATTTCCCTCTGTCCCTCCCTCTCTCTCTCTCTCTCTCTCTCTCTCTCTCCCTCCCTCTACCCCCTTGCAGCTCGTTGCACCCTCCGCGACCCCTTCTGCGGCCGTTTCTCTCGGTGTCTCGCACACACGCGCGAGCACTCTCGTCGAGAACCCCACAATACCGTCCCCGACCTGGTCGATACGTCTAGTACACCGCCCCCGAGCTGCGTTCCCCAACCCCTACCGCCCTCCGCCGCCCCTCCGCCGCTCTTCCCGTCGATCCCTCTCTCGCGTCCGTTCTTCCGGCGTGCTCGCCGGCACGAGGGCAGCCTCGGCTCTCTCCTCGAGATTTTTGCCTGGGTCGCGCGGCCCCGATGGAAAATCGCGCGCGTTAATTGACACAGATTCGCCTCGACGTCGCCGGCTCCGCGAGGGATCGATAAGCGGCCCGGAACCTATGATCGATGCCTCCAGCCACCATCGAACTTACACGCTGTCTTACACGGACGTTTCGCCAAATTGCCTCGGAACCAAGATCCACGAAATGAAAGCCTGAAAGGGGGGCAACAGGGAGCGGGGTGAAAGGAGCGCGCTGGCGCCACTTCGTTCCAGCCTCCGGCCCGTCCGCTCGATTCGGATATAGGCCACGAGGGACTCGTACAACGTGTAAAAAAAAAGTAATGGTCACGGGTTTCACGGACGAACTCGCTAACCGACGCCAGCGACCACCCCTCCCGCTGGCGTGAAAAACTTTCCGGACAAGCGAGGGCGTAAATGCGAGGCAACGATCTGTTCCGAGTCGAGAGGCTGGCACATTTAGCCGCGGCGAATCTAATATCGAGCAGCGACGGGCAAAGTTTTCCGGTGGGTCAGGTGGCGTGCCCTGAAAGAGGTAGACGCGGCAGCACGGCCCGAGGGAGAGCCCTCTCCCTCGCGGCATTTCCATATTTCAAGGGATCCCGACGCGGTAATACCGCCAACAGAGTCCCTCGACTTTATTTTCCGCGGGCCTACTCGATATCGCCCCGGCATCCAGTGTCTGCCGACGACGCGTCCCCAAACGAGACTGAAAAACGAGGAAACTTCGATCCCCGGGATATTCGGAGGAACAAGGAGAATGCTTTAGATAACGGTGGTCGATGCCTCTGGTTCGTTCCCGAATTTGCGATCGGTAGAATTACCAAACTCGAGTGGACCCCCAATAAAGCTCGTCGGGAAATGGGGCCTGGAGAGCCGAGCGAACGGCGCCTCCTTCATCCATCTTCGGCTGTTCCCTCTAATAAAAAGGAGCACGATAGACAGGTCTCCAGCAAATTGTTTTTTTACGACTTTATTTATACAAGGGGCGGAGCAGGGCGTCGTTCGAGGGTCGAAATGAGACGTCCTCGCCGTCGTTCCCGGGGAAATGAACCTGGCCGACTCGAATCGAACCCTATCGACTGCGACCGGGACTCCGGAGCTACCCTCCGCGACCCTGTTCGTGCCTTCTTCCGCCTACGCTCACCTCGTGACTGGAATTCGCGGCGAAACCGCTCGGAAGTAATCGCGGCCGCCTACTTTGCTCGCTCTCGCGGAAGGAAGGAGTAGAGTAAAGCGAAGAAGTTTGCCCCGAAACTTTCCATCGAAAGCGATTATCCTAGAAAAAACCCACTCCTTTTTAAACCGTATGGCTACCTACACCTCCGGGTTCCACACATGTGAAGTATACATAGAGCCGGCGATTTGGGCAATACCTACTTTAAGTACTTGGACTTATTTTGAGCCCAGTGCGCACCCTTAAGGGGTTACGCCACCCTCGGCCGTTCAAAACACCACTAAAATAGACGAATTTTTTTTACCGATACTATGAGCTTGAAAATTATTTCTTTTCTTCTTATGCGTAGAGCATGTATTAGTGCATATATTGTATAAATACTGCACAAAAATATTAAAAAATGACCGAGTTATTTGTTGTTCCGCGAATCTCGTCCGCCGTTACACGCGTGACTGATATAACAAATTATAACGCCCAGGTTCGTCTGAACTGAAAAACACGATGATTTTCGTGTTCTTTAATAAAATACTTATAATGTAGCATACGGATTTGAGAAAAAAAAAATTATTGCACAAATGAGAGCAAGGTGAAAAAAATTAATGCGTTTTGCACCTGGCAAAACGAACTTAAAAAATGATATGCTAGATTGTAGATAATACCATTAAGAATATGCGTACCAAGTTTGAAATCAATCGGACAAATAATTTTCCAGATATTTGATATATCACCTTTGAAAATGTAGTTTCGAGAAAAACGCGAAAGAAGAAAAATAGAATGGTCGCTACCTGCTCCGGAATATCGACATCCGCGCCTCGTTTAAAGTCTATAACTCGGCTATTTTAGGGGAATTTTTCCGTCTACCATGACTTAAATTATTCTAAAAACTTCACGTAATAAGAAAATGCAAAAAAAAGAGAAGTCGATTTTTGAAATCTTTGAGGGTGGCGTAATCCTTTAATACAGAGTGGCATTTATAATAGGGAGGAATCCAAATGGCGGATTCGTATTCGAGAATAGGACGAACCAAGGAGTTATAGAGAGTAATGTTCTTGTATCCTTAAATGGGCTCGCACCGTATGTGTGTTAAATAAGTAAATAAATAAATAAATCGTCGCTCTATGCTCTCGAGATTCAAGTAAGGGGCGCAGGGGAGGAGCGTCCCGCCATCTGTTCCCGCGCGTCCCCCAGACGCAACGAAGCCAAATATTCGGCGAATTTGCGTATCGGCTGGACGGGCGATCAGCAAACTCGATCATGAGAAAGCAATTACGCGAAGAAGCTTTCGGGCCCTCCTTTAATTTCGGCCGACTCGCGTGCGTGGCTGCGTGCGTGCAGCACACGTCCGCGGAACCAGGCACGCCAGGAAGCCGCCGGTTTAGATAACATCTAGACGAGCAAGGGGCCCCCGAGTACATCCCCTAAATCGTTACACCCCATAAAACGTACCCCCGCGCGCAATAACCGACACCGACCCTCCTTCTTTCATCCGCCGTGATTACGACGGCTCGGAACTTCGCGCACACACGTCGCACTCGTCGCCTAGATCTTCGAGATCGCCAGTCTCCTCGAATAGAAGAGATTCAACGGTGAACTGGGATGTTTGCTCGCCGTGCAACCAGCGATTGACATCGACCTAGCGAAGATCCGTGACCGTCCCTTCCAAGATACGAGGCGTTCCACTTTTTCCTGGCACAGCCCCGCGGCGGATTTGATAAACGAGCTCGTAGGAAACCGTGCCAAGCATCGCACGACAATCCTTAATTCGCGTTTCTCGATCTGACCCGAATTAACGACTCGACGTTTGTCACGGCGCATCTACCTCAGTCTCGATCAGTGGCGGATTTCAGGGGAAAGGTCTGGGACACCCCGTATTCTTAACAGAATTACAAATAAATTTATCCGCGTGGGGTATAAAAATTATACGAATAAAGGAAAAGATTGTATTTGGGTTAGAGCTGTAATTATTTGAATATTTCAATAATTCGAATAATTTCTTCGAATATTCGAATAATTCGAATAACTTTGAATACGGTTTATTTCTTCGAATACCTACCCCTAATTATTCGAATACGCGTACCTACTCCCGATTATTCGATTCTCAAATTAGAATTCTTTGGTATTCGAATACCTAGATTATTCGAATATTCGTTAAAGCCGAAGTTTGCATAAAGTCATAATTGTTTTCTATAATGGGGCCCTGTGTGGGCCTTCTGGACAGGGCCCAGGCGACAATTGCTCGTTGGCCGCCCGTTAATCCACCACTGCCCTCGGCGTACCCGTCCGACAAATCACTCAGTGGAATCACCTATAACGAGCCTCTCTTTTCGAATTCCAATATGTCGACGGCTATGGGGTCGCGAGATTTATAGACCAAGCGCGATCTCTTTCCCCGGACACGTGTTATTCGCACTCGCGGCGATAAGCTGTCTTTATCGCGGGCCGTGGGCACTTTCTCCGACTGTTCGGCGCAACGCATTAATTTCGCGGGGTGAAATCAAGGCGGATCGATGAATTCCATCGAGTTCCATTAACCAGAGAAGTTTTCGGCCCCCGGCGCGAGGGAAATTCAATTTTCTTCGCCTTTGAAGCGCCGGGCTTCCCCCGGCGCGACGCAACCGTCGCGATTGGAAAAGACGAAAGGCGATCGCGGAGGAGGGGGGGGGGCAGCGGTCGTTATCGAGCGGAGCAAAGTTTGACGGGCGGGACGCGCCATAAATCCTACCGGTTTCGCGTCCGCGTTTATCGACACGTGCAATTACGGAATTATGTGGCAATTAATTGAAATCGATTAACCCGGTCGACTTATCGCCGGGCGGGGGGGGGGGGGGATGTCGCAACAACCACTTAACAGGATTGCAAGCATGTGTTTTGCGGTAGCGGGCTCGTCTTTTTCGCGAGAGCGCGACACACCCGATACGGGAACACGGCTTCATAGCGCGAGGACGCGAGGCGACGCGACGCCTCAAATTTCGCAGATGCGATCTCCGCGAATTTGCATAAAGACGCCTGGGGAAGGGGAGTCCGGTTAATTGGGCAGCACCGACGCGAAGATCCAGCTTAGGTGGGCCCGGCTAACAAATAATCTTGATCCGGGGGAAATCGACGGGTCGCCGCGGGATCGATGTCACAGCTGTTTTCAGATCCGAGCAGCGGGCAGGGCACAGCGAAGCCACGTACGCGAGCAAGTACACCCTTATCGCTGGATCTACGATCATTCGAACCGTCGTGGCGCGCACGATGCGACAAACAACGGCGACCAGCGACAAACAGACAGAGAGAAAGAGAGAAAGAGAGAGATCGGCTGGCTCGCGTGGCTCGCTTCCAGCAATCGGCCGAGCTATTTATGGAAACGACCCACCAATTAAATTACTTCATTGTGTCGGACTGGTCGAGCATATCCGCCAGCGAAATAAGCATCGTTCATTATCGCGGCCCGCCGCCACTTGCCACTTACCACCGCCGCCGTCTCCCTATCTCTCTCTCTCTCTCTCTCTCTCTGTCCCTCCGCGTCTCCTGACATTTCCTCCAGCTGTTCGTGCGACAAGCGCTCAGATCTTCGCCGATAGATCGCCCAGCGCCAAGATCCAGCCACGATAACCCGGAGAAAGAAGAGTCCTGCCAGCTGCCCGTCCCATCATCGAGAAACGGTGCGCGCGTAATAACCACAGTGGTACTCACTGGCCGGCAGATTTAACAGAGGGAGACTTCGTTCGACCGTCCAAGTGGAATTCGGAGCATTGTCGAGGTCAGGGTGGGAATACTTGTTAGAAGACGAGTCGGACAGAGCGCTCGTCTCGATCGTTTCAGAGGGACTAGGATTCTCTATTGTATTCGCAAGCGGAGACGGTGAGGTAGATTCTTCTAAGAAAATTAAACGAATCGCCCGGATGCCTCGCGGACTTCTATGCGCTGACATTTCTCTACTGTGGTTATAAATTGCTTTATGGAACAGTCGAGCGAATTAATCGCGTAATTAAATCTACCGACTTGTACGTAGACGATATCGATTTATTTGAAATATTTCAAGCGCGTCTTGAATTGATTTACTGTGCTATTAAATAATAATAATAATTCGTAGACTCGGGGCTAAATGGAAGAGCGCCGATCGATTCGACTGTTCAGGAACCCTCCCTTTCCATCTCCCCAAGCCAAAGCGTTCACGTTTTTAAGCTGAACACGGGTGAAAGTAAACGGACCCCGATAATTACTCTGACGCGAGTGGTTAATGAGCGTCGTCGGTCTCCCGCCGACGACGAATGGACACGCTGCACCCGTTCCTCCATGTAGATATACTTACGTATACGCGCAGCTTGTATATCATGCGGGAGCAATAATTCATCGGTCGAACCTGCGAGCGCTCGATCATCTCGTACGAGCGTGTTCACCGAGGAAAAACGCTCCTGGCTCGTCGCGGGAATCTGTTACGTAATAATGCGGGCGTTATCGCGACGGACGTCGTTCTCGGTCAGTCGACAGCAGGAACCTAGAAAAACCATGGAGAAGGTCGACACCCAGACCGATAACGTCCAAGGAAAGCGCTCGACATTGCCACGTGCTTGTATGAACAACGCTCATTATCAATTTCCTGGGAATTTTATTCCACGTGTGATGATTTCTTCCAGTGGGTTAATCAATGATTACATTCGCAAATTACAGGGAGTGTAAGCTGGACTTTGAAACGGCTAGTTTTGGTGACTCAGGTCCATGAATGGCTCGTCACGGGATAATCCTGCATCGAGTTAATCGAGCTTCGATATCCTAATTGCTGGAAGAACTTACTTAGTCACTGAACACTGTGGTCGACCCAGCGCAATCGCGGCCACCACGAAGTTCGCCAAGGCTGTTCTCTAGCGACGAACCAAGGGACGAAGGACAGAGGTCTGGAGTCGCTAGCAGTTACTCCAGAATCCCCCGTGTCATTTAGTGGTGGCGGAGGAACGCGCGATAAAGCTCGTCTGCCGATGGGATCTCGTCGGCAGGATGAATCGAGAAGCCGGTGTCTGCATCTCGAGAACATCTTAACTCCGCCGTGGGATGCATTCAGAGAGTCGCTCGCCTCTATTGTCCGCCACGAGACGACGACTTTATCCCCAATCTCGAGACAGGGGACCGACGAATGGGTGAACCCGTGGCTATCAAAAATCCCAGCGAAACGGTTAGGTAGAAATTTCGAAAGAACTGCGCGCCGGCTCTCCGTATAAAGAAGTTTCCTTTCGTCCGCCCTTATCCGCGATAGGATAATTTGTTTTACATATTTTGGAAACGTTCCACGAAGCGGGGACGGTAGGAGCTCCTGAGCTTATCGCGCGAAGGTATCTGGACAGAAGCGTAGCCGAAATCCGGAGACATTCTTCCTTCGGTATCTATCCAGGCTGGAAGGCAGAGGCTGCCGCGTATCTCTCACAATTCCCCGACCTCTTTCCAGGCTTTCGAAGCTTTCGAAGCTTTCGAGACTTTCCCGGCCCGCTTCCGCTCGCTTTCAACGGCGAGCCCGATTAAACGTCCTTATTGTCGATGGAATTCTTCCAGGACGCCGAATTCGATGTCCGTGCCGTGTTCTGTACGCCCTGACTCCTCTGTATCTCCTCCCTCCGATCTACTCTGCCCGCTTTTGTGCTCGCCTCCCTCTGCCGCGGACAGAGGAACCGACAACAGACGCGCAGAGACGAGACTTTATCTTCCCGGCCTCGCCGAGCCTTTCATTTTTCCACGTCGGGGTCGCTTTCCTCGCGAAACCTTTCAACCGCTCCACCTTCCTGCTTCCTCCCTTTAAACAACCCCCTCGAAGATTCGGCTTCTGACGGCGAGCGCTTCCGCGACAGACTGCGCGCCACCAGGTCCATGCAAGCAGGCAAGATTACCTGCAAACCTTCCGTGGTGGCCTGCAGGGAAAACGGCGCGCTGGTAATCGTTGCCAGGAAATCACGGGCCAAGGAGGAGCGAGGGGAGCCTTCCTGCCCGCTAGCAATTGTGTTTTCGAGCGAGAAAAAAGAGAAAATCCAGGGTGGAGACTCCCTTCGGAAAGAAGGGGGAACCAGGCTCCGAGATTAGTTGCCATGGCGTGGAAGCCACCGGGGGTAATGGGGTCCATGATTAGGACGAGCTTTTAGGAAACCGGCGTCAGCCCCGGACACGAGGCCGAACGCCGACTCTCCATTCATCTTAAAAATCGAATTAGACCCCCGCGAGTGCGTGCAACCTCCCTACGGCGACTCTATACTTATTAATTATACCGAACAGCTCCCGTTCTCCTGAGAACGGAACGAAATACCCTTCGACCGTTCTGTCCTCAGCTTCGCGTATTGGTCATCTATTATTATTATTATTAAACGTCTGTATTACTCAGGATAGGTATACAAGTTATATAGCCTATGCCGACACCTATCTATCTTCCATCGGTGGAGATTTCAAGGATAAGAATTTCACTTTTATAGTAGCGGACAAAAAAGCTACCATTTTATCAACCGACAAAAACGTTACCACTTTCGAAGGGTAATAAAAAATCTAATGTTTTGTGGGAGCAAAAATACAAATCGTTTAATTAAAAATGGTAACTTTTGTGCCCGCTACTGTGGGTGTCCCTGTCTACGCCCACCAGCGAGGTCCGTGCAACTGCCTGCATGTTGACAACCGCGTTTATACTTGAGAAGTGGCTGCACCGACGTCGAAACTCGACGAGGAAGTTGTGGCCACGACTCGGCGCGATCGACAGGGAGGAATCAGGACACGCGAGGGAGAAGACGTGCCACGGCGATGGCCGTTATCGTTCCGCTTCGAGAACGACGCGAGCTGTCGTTCTCGAAGCGACATCGGTGTCAAAACGAATCGCCCTGACCGAGGAGGGAGCGAGGCGTACAAAGGTGCTCGCCCGAGGGAGCGACGAGAACCTGCTGCTGCATGCGTCCACGAAGCACCTGCGCGCGTTCCTCGACCCACTGGCGAGGAAAACGTCAAAGTCACTTCGTGGTCGCGCGAACCGGGTGGCGGGACTCGCCTGTCCGGAATTGAACGTCAGCGCGACCGTTTGTGCGCATACCTCGCGCGTGCACGCCGGGACAGGCGGAAGCTGGAGGACGCTACCAGTCGCTACCGCAGAGACAATATGATTTAGCAATCGCGCATTTACAGAAAACTTTGCGAGCGACCTTCTTGCAACTTTGAGGGGCGAGTTAGGAAATGGATCTGTAGCGATACCTCCGACTTCGCCGCCAGAGGGCCTCTCGACTATTCCGCTTTCTCGCAAGTTCTCCCTCATCTACTCCTTCGTATATATACCCGTTTCGTGCTGTATTGTAATGCCCCAGCGTCTAAGGCAGGGCCTACTAGGTAAGCCTAAAGAGTCTCGTTCATATTAATCAAGTTTTACTTGACCTTAAGTCGCTTGAACTTCATGTATACTGACTTTCCAGTTTGTGTTCAGTGGTTCAGCTTGCCTTCAAGTTACTTTCCCGATTACTCGAAGCACAAGTTGCGATGATACCTAAAAATTTCAAAAATAATAGGCAAGAGTCAGCTTACTACAAGTTCACATTTGTATGTTCGTTCACAGCTGTATTCAAGCTATATTTCAAGGCAAGTAAAGATTGAAAGACTCTCTACTTCGCTTGAAACTTGAAAGAAGCTTGAAAGCTATATTTCAGGTCAAGCGAATAACGGGTCCACATTGGTAAAGTAGTTTAAATTTACTTGAATTCAAGCAACTTGACTCATCTTTACCGATGAGTCCACTAGCAGGCCCGGGTCGAAACACAATTTACTTTTCCTTCCTTTGATCCTAGCTTGCACTCATTCTCAACCCCCGCCAAAAATCAATGTGCTTTGAATACCCAAAACTGATGACATATACACCTGTATGTATCAATTCACCCTTTCGCAGTCTCCCCAACGATCGACTCTTATATAATTTCGTTACATGCTCTTCGAGGCTCTCCCGGTACGAGTTTGTTGGTTAGAAGCCCGAGACTGCAGACACTGCATCCAAGGGACTCGTTCGAGAGGGTCCGTTGTTCCAGGAGCGAAGCACGTGCCTCGACAAAATCAGAGGAACGACGACGGGAACGCATGGCCGGGGAAGATAAAAGGTTGGCGGGCGCGCGTGTCGCGAAAAAGCCGACGTCGACGAATCTCATTGACAAAGGGGATGAAGGGAGAGTACGGGGAGTGGGGGGGGGGGGGGATAGAACGGGCGATTTTATCGAGGGCGGAAGACCCCCCCAGGAGGGACGAAGGAAATTGTAATTGAGGCGTCGAAATTATATTGGCTGGCCTTGCGAGCTAGCTACAAAACGCTACCGCCCTTTGGAACTTTGTTGGAGGTACGTCGGGGCACAGTCTCCCCAATCAAGCTCTCGAATAATGTGAAGTTGCGAGCAATCTTGAGCTCGCAAAATGTGTACCTAGCAGGGAGATACAGGAAACGAAAGAAACGTTCGTTTTCATCTTCGCTTTTGGAGGACGAAGTTGAGTGACTTAATTACCACGCCATTCAAGTGCAAGCCGGGCAGCAATCAGCTGGATCTCCGTAATCGTAATTATCGCGTAATTAGCCGCGCGTGTAATAATAAGATCCAGCGTCGAGCCGTCGCTTTTTCCTCTCCATCTGCTCGAAGCTTCCCAATAAAAACGGGCCGACGAGCTCGAGCGCGTTCCGGCCGGTGGAATTAAATCAAGAGCCGCACGATTTGCGGAAACGAACCGTGCCACGGTGCAACAACGTACACCTCCGCCTTTGCACCTTTCCAAATTCTGCGAAACACTTGGACAGCCTTTGAAACGAGCTTGTGACACCTGTTGTCGCCGGCCAAATACGCGATAGCTACTTTGTCTAACTGAAGTATGTCCGAAATGCTGCGCGGACGGTCGAAGCAGAAGCTGGGATCCCGATCGATGGATCACGGTACGGAGCGGAGTGATCTTCGGTGTCAGCTGTTAGCACGTGCCACGGCGGAGGAGAAAAACCGAGCGGCGCGTGTGCGTGCACTTACGCAACGGCGGATGCAAGAAAAGGCCGGGAGGAGAAGCCGAGGGGGTGGTAGAGGGGAGGAGGGAGGGCAGGAGGCGTGGTAGACGGCGTATCGCGCCAAGACGTAACGCGTTACGCGTAACACTCGCTCGGTTGCTCGCTCGTCGCTCAGCTGTCGCGAGTAACAAGCCCGAGCCTGGAAAAACCAGCTATATTGGCGAACTTCTCGCAGCCGTCCGCCAGAGGCTTCTTTGGCCGTCGAGAAATTATAATTTCTCGGTCGATCACACCTTACTTCCAGCAGAATCCATCGCGCGGCCTAACCGCACGCTCCGAGCAAATTCCGCTTTTTCTCCTTAGCGTGGCGTGCGAAGCTTTTTCAGAAGCCATCTGGCGCCTCGCCAAAGCCCTTCTCGATCCATCAAACACGATTTTCTTCTTCGCCGTGCCTCGAATCAGACAGCGGTAGAGTAATCCTACCGCGGCAAGGTGTTAGAAAGCGTCGATTGCCGCGGAGTCACCGATTCGGAAACGTCGCCAGACGATTCCAAACGAAAAGGCAAACTCCGAGGGCACGACGGGGCGATTAGAACGGCGCGGGAGAGAAAGTGGCACGAAATTACGTGCGCGAACTATCCGCGAAGGGACGAGGTCTCGCTCTCTCGATATTTTATCCTCTTCAAATTCTCCGTCAAAGGGAAAGTGCTCGAGCACACTTTTACCGTTCCCGAGCCCCTTTTTGTTCCAACCGAGCGTTTTTCCATCTCTTCTTCCCTCCACCGCTATCATACATGCATGGGAGCCATCACGTGCAGCTCGCATTAAAACGGAAATGCTTTTATGCTTCTCATAGCCGTTCCATCGATCCTCCTGCTCTGCGCCCCCTTCGCGCCCGCCGCGCCCGCCGCGCCCGCCGCGCCCCGCCTTACGACTGTGAACGCGGACCCTCTGAACTCGGTATTAGCAACGCGCGAGCGGGGACCGCCAAAAATATGCAAATGCTCGGGGAATTACGTCGATCTATCGAAAATGGATCGCCGAGGATTAGGATTACGATTATTCCGGGTTCCTTTTTCCCACCACCCCTCCGTCGCCCGTCCGTCACGGAGGATAACACGACGGGCCCGGGCGGCGAGATTGTTTTCACCGAGCGAGCCGTCCATTAGGAGAAATTAGCTTCGACCTCTGCGCCGACGAAGGAACGAGGAAACCGATCGAAAGATCGATTCGCAGATAGATCCGCGACTTATGGCCGCTCTATTCTCTCCTAGGAAGGCAAACAAACTGAACACCAGCTAAAATTATCGGAGCTTCGCGAAACTTTCGTGGGACGATGAATTTTTCAGCGTCTACGCTGCCTCCACTTGGCCTTTGTGTGTGCTTGGCGATAATTTGCCATTCGCAGGGAACAAGGGAGCCACTGTGGGAGCCTAGGAGCGGGCAGCTAGGGACTCGAGGCCGAGGAATGCTAATCGTCGGAACGAATACACGTTTTACGCGGAAAGGTGAGAAACGACGTATGGCCGAGGGTCGAATATCGCGTAGCACTGGCTTCCGCAAACGGCGCGCGTAATTGCACGCTTCGCGATGCTCGCGACGATCCCTGCGTCGGCTGGCCGATCGTAAATCACAGGGAGATCTAGCGATCGCTAGTCTCTTTGGGTCCGACCCAATCTTAGAAGCTTTTAACGTCACTAAGCGACTAAATTGCCAGGAATCTTGCCTAGGATTAATTTCATTGGTTAGACCACTGTGTGGCAGAGGAAAGTGTCAACGTTCTTGGCTCCAGGGGAGTGCAAGGTGAAATCAAAGGGTCCACGTGTATTTTCTTTTTTAAGACCGCTCACGTATTTCTTATGTCTGTTTAGGTGAAGAAGAATAAAATCGAAGAGTCCTCGTAGAAAGCATTGTAGATAAATGCTAAGATTAAAAAAAATTATTCGAAAATGTTCTCCGTAATACTACCTATAGTATAGAATTTAATTTTCAGCACTAATTTCTACGACTCTTGAATTCGAAGGACGCCTTCGAATGGGGTGACTTTGGCCAGAAAACTGGATCCAGCCTGAATTGCGTAACAGGTATTGTTCTCAGACAAAGAGGCTTGAATAGCTTTAATTGGCTACTTCGAGGTGCAGTTTCTCTAAGAATAATACCTGTTACACAATAGGTTCTCGAGGAATTTGCTTGAAATCCTAGGTTTCTGGTGAAAGTTACCCGATTTGACGGTATCGAAGGATTCCGGTGGTAGGCGTTCCAAGGGTGTGTGTAAAAGTAAGCGTGACGGCACATGTCGATCGCAGCCTAAATATAGTACGCGCTGCCTATAACGAGGTCTATTATTGCATACTACGCGCAGACCGTGAAACAGTTCCGCGACGGCGGTGCCTTTGAGTGTCACGATCGCCGCCTATGCGCTTCGACGTATCGTGCCCTCGAAGAAAGGGGGCACGAGGAAAGCCGCGACCCGTGGAAGCTTTTCCAGGCGAATTCCAGAGAGCCGAGCGGAACGTGGAAGCTGTTAACGATTGGGAATTGCGAAGGAAGGTGAGGCACAATATGCGGAAATTTGCCGTGATCTACGTCCTGTCGTCGGATGAGAACATTGAGAACACCCAGCGCGACAACAGCCAGCCGTAGACGTGGGAAGAGATTGCTCCGTAGGAGTGGGTTGCCCATTCATGTATCCCATGCATAGCCAATCAGCAGTCATTAAATTAGCCATCCCCTGCGGTGACATCATCTCCCGTCTCTCCCTCGATCGCTTCACCCTTCGTGGATCCACCCTGATCGAGCGCTCGCGCGCGCCAGATTCCGCTGACAAAACCACCCTCTCCTCCATGCTTCTAACCCTTTTGTCGCACCCTCTGCTGCACCGACACCCGAGAGATGCACCGACCGATACGACCTCGATTCCGCACTCCAGCGCACGCGACAACCTCCCATCGAGATTTCGCAAATGTTCCTCTAATCGCGCAGCGTCGCGCGGAATCGCAAAGTAGGATGGTCGTGGAAATTAGGCGAGTAGAGGTGGGATTGGGTCTGGAAGCGTCGCGAAGGTCTCCCTTGGAGCAGAAGTCGAGTATAACAAGGCTGAAAAAACGGGGAGAACAGGGCGGCAAGGATCAGCGTGTCGGGGCAGAGGGTCATACACGCGTCCACGCCGCATGACGCATGACTCACGCGTGTTGCACGCGACCCCCCTTCGATCCACGCGTCCATATCGCGGAGCAAGAGCAACAGCAGGGGGAGAGGCGATCGGAGAGACGAGAGAACGAGAGAACGAGATGGACAGGCGGCAGAGGGGCACGTAGGGAAAGAATAAAGGGGGCAGAGAGAGAGAGGGAGACAGGAAGGGGATTGGGCTAACGATGGCCAGCGGTAGCCAGCAACCCCCTGAGGATTTCTCGTGCCCTGTACCCCGATGTAACGAAGCCCATCCAGCGTACAGCTCGTGCCATCCTTTCAAAACGGCAGATCGGTTTTTGTGCCGCTGCAGATACGGAGGGGAGATGAAACCCGATTAAAACGCAAAGGGGTAATAACTAGCCTCCACGATTTCTACGTTTTTCCTCTCTTCTTCCACCATACATGTAAATATCATTCAGTTGATTCGATGCGCTGCACTCGCAGGGATTATTCCAAGGCAAACAGCCTAAAGGTAGGTTTTCCTATAGATACGCGACTCAACGCAACGTCAACAACTATCAAAAAATTCTATACCATTCTTCTCGACTTATTCACTTGTTGCGAGTCGAAAAGGAGGAGTAACTTTTTTTTATATCCCGCTTCATTTTCGAGAAAATCGACTTTGACATTCTGAACAGTCGGCTTTGGACATCGAACGCAGTCTAAAGAAGACTCTCCTTCTTCGACTGCGATTCCCCCCGTCGGTCGAAGGAAAAGTAAATGCAGACGGAAGCGCCGACGGTCTACGGCTCGCACAATGGTGGACCGTGAGGCCATAGCGATTGCAATAATATCGATCACAAGGGCAGGACCCCCCCCCCCGCCGGTGGTAGTTGCACGATTAATGTACCCCGCATCTGTTCTCGTATCCTGGCCGGCTCAACTGGATATTCCGCGTCGCGCACGACCAATCAGGGGTGCGCACGTGTGCATTGTGTCGCGCAAACATCGCTACGTGCGATTTACCAACGCGTCCAGCCTTCGGCCCGTCGCCGCCACGGCTCTTATTAAATTACGGGAATCGCCCGGCGACGCGAGTAACCGAGTACCCCTCGAGCCTCGCCGATAACAGGAGTTTAGAATTCGCCGGACTCTATTCCGCTCGGCTAGTGTCAGCGTGACGGAGCGACTTTGCGTGGCTTCCGGCGACAAATCGAGGAATACCTTCAACGGAACAGCGCTCAATCTAGGAGGCCATTGGGAGCGCTGCAGCAAGTGTAGGGCGTGTAGGATCTATCTACACTGTAGGTACGACAAGACTGCATATTTAACAAGGATAGTTGGGCTACCCGAAAATTCAGAAAATTTTGCAACTTTGTGCGCAAGTAGAGTAGGTGATGCGTAACGCAAACTCATTTTTTTTTTTTTGTACTATAGTGGGGTTTCAGGGGCGAAGTCACGCCTCGAGAAATATATAGAATTTTCTATCTTCTGAAATATCTCGAGAACGGTGAGAGAGATATCGAAAAGAAGTTGAAAGAAAAGTTGCGTTTTCATTTTATATCTACAAAGCTGCGTAAAAATAAATATCGAGAGGTCTGTACTTTTTAAGTTACCCCCAACACTAATCATTAATTCGATAATTATTTTCACGCAGTTTCGGAGATATAAAAAAAAGATGCATCTCTCGTTTAAACCTCTTTTCGATATCTCTCACCGTGATATTCCAGCGAAAAGAAAATTTATTCTGCATTTTCTCAAGGGGTGTGTTCAATTTTCGAGTTGCCCAATTTTTCTTATAAGTTAATGAAAGCAAGGCAAGCGAAGGTGGCGAGCCGAAATTCGCGTGGCAAATGCACTCGAGGCAGAGGGAGAGATTCGCGCGGCGACTTTGTCCGTGCTGGGTGAAGCGAAGCCCAGAAGTGGAGAGGTCCGCGCAGATTTCGCGCTCGTAGACGCTCGAGGGCCAGCGCGACGCCCCGCGGAGCGCTGCGTCGGACCCCATGCATCCCTTAGGAAAGCGAGATAAGCCGAGAAGGACTGGGGCAGAGCCGGCGGCGCGCAACTATGGGGAGCGGCGATATTAAATTGCGGAATGACCAATCAATCGGCGGGGATGAGGTTCACGGATGGCTCGGCTCCTCGCGTGCCTCCTATTCCCGCGGATATTGGATTTCTGGCCCGTTAGCTACGAAAAAGAAAGCAGCAGCTCCACAGAGAATCCTCTTGCCATGCTCGTTTTGTTTCGCCGCGATTTAAAGCCTCCCGGGCCGTGTCCTTCTTTTACACCGAGGACGAAAGAGAGAGAGAGGGTCACGGTTTTTATTTTTCACGGTCTGTCAGCGAGGCGCGAAATTAAAGGTGCGTGCACCGAATGCGAGAGCGTACGCGTCCAGCAGATCCAAGAAATCGGAGAGAGAAGAAGAGCGCGAGAGACCAGTTTGCAAGGTGCTCGGGCCAGGTGTTGCTCCCCCGATATCTCCATCTCCGTCTGCTCGCCCTCGTGTTACAACTTTGTACCTGTAATTTGACTGGCAGGAATCTCTCGCCGGCACCCAACACCGTCCGCTTTTATTCGCGCGCGCCGCGGTATCGCGATCTTCCCTTATCGCCCGCCACTCGATCGAATCGGCTCTCCAGCGAAGGGCGTCGCCGCGATCTACGCTTGCTTGGATACTTCGACGCTAATCACATCTACATCGCGCTCCTCGAGTACGCCTTCGCTACCGAAATCCCGCGAAAAAGGCCGATCGCGAAACAAAGCACCTCCTAGACTCGCGGAGAATCCAAGCGCATCTCGAAAGCTGGCAGAGCGTATCTTTGCAAGATCGCGAAAAAGACTCGCGACGAGAGAGAGAGAGAGAGAGAGAGAGAGAGCGAGGGGCAAAGTTTTGCGACTGCCTGTACGCTGGAGGTCCATATCGAACCGGGCGTATCGATTAGTCTTGTCCAAAGGGCAGCCTCCTAGGGCAGCACACTTTCCACGGCGAGGGTGCCTCTTTTTCTCCCGCACGCATCTACCGGGAGGCGTGCAGCCGACGCTGGTCGTCGCTGCAGCGGAGGAGGGAGGCTCGTGTAAACGGGGCGCGGGGATAGGTACGTACAAGAGCGAGAGGGTGAACAAGGTACACAACCCCGAGTTCGATGGAGCGTTTTACTGTGACGCAATTTTCCATGCATCCTGGACACGTTCTTCGCAGATCAAACGAATGCTCGGTTTCAGCGGCTCATGGTCATTCGCCTTTGATGGAACAAACAGGGCAGCCCGTGGAAAACATCAGCCCGGACGGTGGTCATTCCTCGTAAGTGGAAATTTCGCGAAACGAGTGGACCGGTTGCGCTGTAGAAATTCGGGACAGATGGAATTCTAAAAGAGGAAATTGTCGGCGCTGCGAGGCACGATATCCCGGGGATCGAGGTGGGCAACGAAGTCGGACGAAATTCGAGGGTCTGAGGTTCCAGGGACAGGGCAAAGAGGATACGAAGGCGGGAGGGGAAAAAGAGAAACAGGGACGCGAGGCCGGGATGCGGTTAGCAATTACGCTACCGAACGTTGCTGGATGAGAAACCGATCGGCGGAACACCCTTCCGGGCAGAATTACGAGATTCCACGAGCTCTGCTTGGCAAAGTCGAGCCGCGGCGTAAACAGTTTGCTAGAGCTGCCTCGGGGATACGGCGTTTCAAAGTCCAAGTGGTTTCGGGGGCACCTTGCGTCCCGTCAATTTCCTCGATCCGAGAGTTTCGATCGTTACATCACGACAGTGTAAATTTTGAAACGGCGCGAGGGAAATTTATTAGACCGTTGGTATTTAAACTGGGTCAGCCACTTGGGCGTTACGATCACGACTACCTCTTATGATGCGCTTGCTTAATATCCATCGCTTCGATTCGGAAGAAACGTTGCAGGCCTGCCTTTCCTTTCTAAAATTATCAATAGCGCTACAAATAATCCGTCGTTAATAAGTCTCTGAAATTTGAATGCGCGTTGCCGCAAAAGGAGACCTACTTCTTTATTCCGACCAAATCTGTAACCTTGCTAATGCATATTGTAGGAAACCAGACTTCTGTTTTGCACAAGCTACAATTTTAGGACTAGCTTGTACAAAATACTCCCGGATAATGCCTCGTGATTTCCACTATTTATTTTTACTATTCAGGCTTCAGGATCCATTCTATTTCATTACCTACCTGCTCTATTTTTTGTACTTTCTATTAGCGTTCTTTCTTTCTTTTCTATTGCTTACGAGTCTCTATGTTCGTACTATTATTCTTTTACTTGTATTCCAATGGAATCATAGCCGTGTGTATCGAACAAATAAATAAGTAAAAAAGAGACTGCGCGTGGAGAGTCTTAAAAAATGTAGGTCTACAAAGGAAGCGCGACGAGTTGGTTCTCGTTGCAAGGAAAGCTGAATCTCCTCGGAATTAATTCCCCGGCGATTACCAGCGAAATACAGTGCCGGCTGCTGCCCGTTTTCCAAAAGGTGCGGCAAACCTTTTTCCCCCTTTCGATCGAGCAGACGAGGAAGCGGAGGAAAATTCAGCCCGGTCCCCGGTCCCCGGCGAACGAGGCCACGCCGGATGCTGCACTTTCATTAGAGTCGACCAGCTGCCACACGTCCAATGCCAGATAATGGTTCATAAAGAACCGACGGTTATTGTCGTGCGGCGATCTCGCGGTTGGAAATTCGGACGCAGCGAGAGCGGCTCCAGATAAACGGTCCGGCGCTATTAAAAAAAAGAGCTGGGCGCGCGTCGAAACGTCGCGTTCCCTCCGGAAATCGAGCGCCACGGTTCCTTAGCTTCGTCCTTCCAAGTGGCTGCGAGAAATGGTCCCTCGAGGCTCCTCCAATTGCGGAGATTTTAAATATGGCCGGTCTCTAACTGCGTTAACTCGGGCCGCTTTTGGCGCGGTTATATTCAGCGATTTCGAGCGGTCTCGGAATAATGCAGTGGCTGGATGAAATTTACATGAATCGAGATTGACAGGCGACCCGTTTCAGCCGCGTATATACCCACCTATTCCGACGTCGCACTCATGTCTCCGTTTCTCTTATAATGTTCGTAAATACGACCACATTACGCCTTCTCTCCAACGCTCTGGCTGGCTAAAGATGAAGCAGAGATGGATTTTCCATCTCTGCTGTCTTGTCTATAAAATACTAGCAACAGGTACGCCGAGGTACCTGCATGAACTGCTTCGCTCCAATTTGTCGATGCACTCTAGCGGCTCTATGACAACGAGACACTGTTTTGATTTGTCTGTACCTCATCATCGCTCTTGTAAATTCACTGCGTCCTTCTCCTACTTATATTCCTATTATTATAACTCCATTCCTCCTAATATACGTTCCCTATCATCGTTTGCTTCATTTAAACTTAGTGCTCGTTCTTTCATCCTCTCGCGGTTTCCTATGTAATTTCCTATTGTACTTTATTTTATTTTGTTTTCTTTCCTTTCTTGTCCTTTTCTTTTCTTTCTTTCATTTTTCTTACCTCCCAACGGCTTTTTAGGTTAGGTTGTAGAGCAGCAGTTAATGCTGAACCTCGCCTACTCGCCATTGTAATTTAATTTAATTTAATTGTAATGGTGTAATAAAGACATTTAATAATAATAATAATAATAATAATATAGAACGCGTCGCGAAATACCCCCTCGCTCGACGCTTAAACTTCGGGGATCCGGGGTCAACCGGGACCTTGCATCCAGCGGGCCGTATCGTTGCAGAAAATCCAAGCTGTTTCGTGGCGATCTGTAGGAGGTTGAAGGGACGAGCGCGAGGAGGTAAAACGTTAGAACACCAAACGCAGGAAAATGGTAAAGGGTCCCACGTGATAGGGCGTGTCCGCGCCTGAGAATTAGTAACGGCGAAAGGGGCCACCGGAGGGCGAGGAAAAAAGATGGTGTTGAGGAAGGAAAGTGGCCGGGAGAAAAAGCCGACGAAGCGACTCCGGCGGCGGTAGATAGAGGATAGATAGAGAGGACACGTCGCGAACGTGCATCGAAAAGGGAGCTCCGACGGGACCCGGGGAGGGTGCGAAGGAGCAGAAAAGAACGACGAGGAGGAGAGGTCGAGGGCTCGAGAACGGAGGAATCGAAGAGAAAAAAAAAGAAGACGGGGGATAAAGGACGAAGAAGAAGCAGGCTGCACACGCTTACCTGGAAACTATCCCGACACGAGGGAGGTGGATCGAGTTGCCCAAAGCGCTCGGGCTAGGAGACGTCGCTGGGCTGGCGAGGGAATTTGTTGCGTGTACTCTTAAGAATGAACGTAGTTGCATTTACGACCGAATATCCCCACAAAGGGATATAAATTAACCTTCGAATTGATTCGTCCGACAAACGGCCCGCCACACCCAATAACTTTTCCCTCGTTACCTCTCTCCTCGTCTCTCCTCCTCTCACCTGTCCTCGGCCTTTCTCGCGTTTATTACACGGAATCGCATGATTTACTTCGTGAACGCGGGCACAATGCAGCCGCGCAGGATCCCGCGGGGACGGTCTCTCGTGTTTCTCGAAGGGCATTTAAAATCCTGCTGTCGCCGGTGGCCCGCAGTAGGGCGGAAGGGGGTCCAAGGGCCCGACGATAGGGGCGTTGCTAAATGACGAAACCAGTTTCAGGGAGCGTAAGAGCGGAAGGGCGGAAGGGCGGAAGGGCAGGGAGCCCGATGGTACGATCTGTCGGTGGTTTCCTTTTGGTTTGTAAACCACACCATGCTTCCAGGTCACGGTGTACAGAGCAATTCTCCTGTACGCGAACCCTTTCAGCCCTCGCCCTGTTTCTCTCGTCACCGAGCCACGAAGCATCGACACATCGCCTCCCGGTGAAAGGAGCCACCAGCTTGGGGCCAGCTGTCTCGGAAGTCGATCGACACACCGTCGCTAGAGTTGCTACAATGCTACATACCAGGATAACCGTCCACTCGAAACGGTGGCCTCTGTAGCTGCTCGGAATATCTATCGGCCGTGGCAATTGGAAAAGAAGAGGAGTCCTTCGACGAGTAGAAGCGGGCACAGACGCGCCGAGCGCGATGGATAATTTCCCGCTGGCAAAAACGAAGGAACGCGGGCAAAGAGCGAGGCGAACCGTGACGGGATCGTTAAATCATAATCAGGCCCTGCCTGTCGGTCTGCACTCGCGCGTAACTCGTCCGCACGATTATTAATTGTTCCCGTTCAGCCGCCCCTGCCCGCGCCCTCCACCGCTCCGCTTTCCGCCCTGTTTCGCGGCTTTCATAAATATCGGCACCGAGGGCCGGCTTTCGTATCAACACCTGCGCGATCGATCGCGGCTCCTTCCAACGCCGTTTCGTAACCAGCCGTCTTGTTTCGCGATCGATGCCGAATCGGCCAATATAATCGATTGTTCTCACGACGGAGGAGCTGGGAAACCGACTGCTCCTCGATCTCGACAGATCTCGAGCCGGGGGATCTATGGATCCCCAAGCGAACCTTGAGAATCGACCACCGTCTCGATCGGCTCATCTCGCAGCCGAGAACCTCGATCGTGGAGACTTGCCAACCTCTGCTCTGTAAGACGCGACGAAAATGCTCCAGAAATAATGCGCAAGCCGTGACAAACTGTCACCCGCCAAGGAGACGTGGAAAAACTGGAATCGCATTGTCAGAGGGAAATTCGTCAAGATTTGCTGGACCTTCGATCATCCGAGCGATCACGGTGAAATCGATTCAAACAAATTCCCAGCGGTTTCCTCTTACGCGCCAGCTGTTATCGCACGTATCGATCGGCACGATAATCGGTGTCGCTAGCGCCGCGGCCACGGCGAATCGCGGCTGACTAGCGAAATCGACGGATTTATCGACGACGCGCGGCAAATCGACACTGACGTATCGCGTATCGGGTTAAATAATCGATCGCGGGGGAGGGGACTTGGCGAGCGTCGTTATTTATCGCCGACGCGTCCCGCGGGATTAAATTTAACTCTTCTCGCGCGACGAGATCCTACTTCCAGATGATCGTTCCACGCTCAAGATTGCTAGCCGCCATAGTAGACGAACACCCTTCTTTAAGTCGCCGTTTAGTTTGTGTAATGAGAATATTTTTCGTACGATTCACCGCATCTTTTAAAATGTAACGAATAGCTGAGCTTTTCTAACTAAGGTGTAAGACAGGACTTTAATGTGTCAACAGGGCAGAATTATGCAGAAAGCTACTAACCCTCAATCATCTAAAATGGAGTAAATTTAGTTTGAAGGTTTTAATTGTTAAAAAAAAGTAGATTTATTTCTATTGGGTATTTTTTTTATTTTTGTTCTTTTGCAATGTTTTATAACGGGTTATATAATGACGAGTAGTACCTATAATATATATATATATATTACTTTAAATTTCCTGTAGTTTTTTTTTGGGGGGGGGGGGTAAGCCCATAATGAAACTATGGCTAGACAAGTTGAATAGGGTAACTGTACTCGTAGTTGACACTTTTATTTTCAGTCACGAATAATCAGCTTTCTATTAAAAAAATGTTTTTGACTAATACTTTTTCAAACAGCGTATTAGTAAAAACCTTTTGTTAATAGAAAGCTTATTATTCGTGACTGAAAATAAAAGTGTCAACTACGAGTACAGTTACACTAATTGTATAATGTAAGAGTCGTTCTAGGAGTGGATAATTTTTTTCAAAGTACAGATCATAAAACTATGGGATCCATACTGTGTTCAATTAATTTTTGGTCATTTTGACTTGGCCCAGTAATGGCACCTACTCTCTCCACGTTTCTTTTCCTACGTACCTACACCGATGCGTCTGTATCCTGTAAATAAATGAATAATGATAACTACTCGCGGATCGTATCAAACGTTCCCGCTATTATCCAAGCGTACAGACCTGATAATGCCGCTATCTAAGCTCGCGGGAGATAAAGCAGAAACTATCGTCGCCATTACGCGCGACGTTCATGTACGGCCTCTGATTCTTCGGCCGCGAGTTTTTGCGCGCCAGTGCAGCCCACTGTGATACCGCGTCGCCGCGTCTCGCGACGCTCTGCATCAGCTGATCGAGCGAAAAACTGTGCGACGGAGGAGAAAGTACAAGGCTGAACGTCGCGATAAAGCGACAACGATTAAGAGCCACTAGCTGCACGCTATCTTCGGCCCGCGAGTCAATCGCGCGCGGGGATAATCCTTCGCGACTATCTCGGGCGTCATTAACTCGGCTCGCCCACGTGCGGCCATTCTGCTAATTACGCGCGCACCTTGATTACGTGGAGACAGCTGCCGCTTCCGCCTCTATCCGTCGCTTTTTCCCTGAACAATGCACGCTCGCGCGATAACGGAGATTAGCTTCGAGGACAGTGGTCGACCTGCAGCGATAAGGAGCCGCGCCGAGGGAAACGGGGAACGAAGATCGAAATCTCTCCACTCCGATTCCGCATTCGGCTTGAATGAGATTACCGAGGAAGTTGAAGAGCCGAGTGAGCCGGTGCGCCGCGACGGCAAGAGTCGCGACTCGGGATGTAGAAAAAGCAGCGTCCGTGGTCCACGAAGAAGTTTGATCGGGGCACGGACTCTGATGCTTGCAGCGATCTCGAAGGAGCCGAAGGGAGTCCTGTCTGCGAGGTTTAGGTCCGAGGCGAGTTTGCACGGTCCGCTCCACGGCCCAGGCGGATCCTTTTTGCAATTAAAAAACCGGATGGACTGGTTCCAGCCTCGGACATTCCGCAAATTCTGACCGCGAAATCGGAGAGGTGGAGGGACCGAGCTGGGGTGGGGTGGGTTCAAGGGATAAATAGCGGGGTTAGAGATCTCTCTGTCCCCTTCGCTCTTTTTCTTCTCCTTTTTCTCTCTCCGCTCTTCTCTCGCCGACCCTGCCCCCCCCCCCCGCCCCGCGCCTTCCCCGGCTCGTTTTGACTCGACGGGATAGGAAATGAAACACGTTCCTGGACGCCCGCGACGTCGACCTAATAGACCCTCCGCTAGGCGAGCCACGGACGAGGCAAGCGTGAATTTTATTCGACCGACGAACAAGATACGCTGAGACGGGCTCCCAAGCCCGGTCCTTAAATCTTCGATTCGCCACGAGCGCGTCATTCGAGGGCTTAGTCGAGCCTCGAGAGTCACGCTCCGCGCGATTCCTGCAGGTTCGCTGCGGAGCTCGAGAGCGACATCGCTCGGAATGGAATTACCCAGCGCGTTGGACGCGACCCAACGGAACCAGCTACCGCCAGCCCGTCGAGCGATTACTGTTTACAGCTAATTGATCGTTAGTGGCATTTGTCGAAAAGGAAATGGCGCTGGCGCGGCGGAAATTGCGACCAGGGAAAACGGCGCGAGCTCCCCTCCACTATCGATACAGAATCCAGGACTCGGTGATCTTAAGATGCTACCTTAAGGGGTCATTGCGATTTGCGCAACGATAAATTAAGTGATTTTCGGGAATTTATTGCGAAGCGTTTTGAGAACATTCATTTTATTACTTTTGTATTTTTTACTTACTGTAGAAATGCAGTTTAATAGATAGAAAAAAGTTTTATACGATTACCATATTTCTTTTCTTCGCAATAAATTCCTGAAAAATCGCTTAATTTATCGGCGCACAAACTGCAATGACCGCTTAAGAAAGTACAAGGCTATTGAAATTTCGAGAAATCGATTTTTTTATATTATTAATTGCGAGAGTGGCACCATTTGTGAACATTTACGACGAAATTTCATGAGGAGATCCCTAACGGCCGCGTAGAGCGGTATTGGCGTAGAGTTACTAGCTTTGAAGCAATTTATCTTGAACCTACTTAACTCTTCAACGAATGGATATTTTCACTTGGAATTTTAACCAGAGGTGTAGAATTCCTGTCTCTACAGAATGGATTAAAGTAAGTAAATTAAGAAACACACTGGAAATCTTGGAGTTTCTGATTCCTCGCGGGGCAGAGGCACTCATGACGACGAGATTCGAGTTAATTACAGCGAACCTCGTTACGCGGATTAATCGCGAGCTGTTCGACCGAAAGAATGCTAGTTCAGCGGGCCGCCGATGGAGGAAAAGTGAAAAGTCAGAGGCGACGGCGCATTTGTCTCGGAAGCAGCGGGGCCGAGCGGTAAATTATGTAGCTCGCCGGTGAATTAAGGGGAGAATAAAGGAGCAAAAGCGAAGAGAGAAGCAGGCGTGAAGCGTTGCTCGGTCCCCGATCGAAAGCAAGAGAGCCAGGAATAATGACAACGGGTATATATCTCCGTGCGCGCCGCGGCTCGCTAAACAAATTGCGCGGCCGACTTTATCGGCCAGCATCTTGCGTTGCATAAGCCATTTTCGCGCGAACGCTGGCTCGCGTGCGGCTACGCGGTACTCCGTTCCCGACGCGTGCAAGCCTGGGCCGAGGTTTTCGAGGGCCGGTGGCTTTAGCGCAATCGATTTCGGGGGAGGCGGAAAGTTTGCGGCCCCCGTCCCTTTGAAACGGGATCAAAAGAACGCGGGATGGAGGTCGAAATGCACCGAGAAGCGACGGAGGACGCGTGGATCGCGAGGGAAGGGAGGAACAGTGACAGAGAGAGGGGCAGAGTTAATTGGATCGGATATTTCAGCCCGGATGGGAATGTCGGCCCTGCCCGATCCCTTTGTCTAGTCACTCTAGTCGCTTGCCTACGAAACGTTCGCATTCTTCGCCGGTGCAGCACGCGCCGCGCTTCTGCAGCCCGCTTGCATTGCAAAGCGAGAACGGAACGGGTCACTCCCGTAGGAGCCTCGATACCGATCGAACGCTCAATTCTTCTAGCGACTCAAAGGCACTTAATTTCTTGAGAAGTGAAAAAAGAAAGAAATATTGCGCGTAGCATTTTGCACGTTTGTAGCTTTATTCTATCAGCCTTTAAGCCTCGAAAAAAATTCTAAGTAAAAATATCCGTTTTAGTCCGTCCAGACCGCCGATTATTTTTTCAAGCTCGAATTTCTCTGGACTCTTCCACCGTGGAATGTTGTTATCGTCGAGCGTTCCGTTTCACCGGTGGATGAGGATCAAAGTTCGCGGTGATTATTGGCGGAGAAGGAAGGTGTGCCACGGATGACGGACTACCTACGCGCGAACGGCAAACGAGTCGCGTTTCTTTCGACACCCGGGGAAGGGGATGCCGCTTTTTCTAGGAGCGATCATTTCTGCACGGCCTCCGAAGGTTCCGTTGGATTTAGCCAACGGGCAGCACGGTAATTGCGTATTCGTCGCTATGTCAACGATTTGAATGAGAGAAGTGAGCATCAAGACAGCCGCGTTCTGCAGATAACCATTAGCTGGCATGCTCGCGTCCATAATGGGCATGTTATCAATATGTAATACTACGAGCCGTATGGTCGCAATTATCATATGTAAATAGCGAGCTCGGGTCGTGGCATGGAACGATGCCTATGAGTAATGACCAGCATCGGTACAAAGAAACACAGCTTCGAGTCTGTTGCCGATCTCGGGACAAGTTTGGCTGCTTCGAAGCAGGGCCAGACCCTCCTTCGTGTTCTTTAGATTCGAAAGCACGCGATTAGAGGCGCGTGGAGATGTCCTTGTAAGTCGCGGGGACGCTAATCCTAACGGAACAAGAGTGACAGCGTCTTCGGAGCTTGAAGAAACGAAGGAGAAAATGCTGTAAGAAACGATGCACTCTTTCGAGATCCAGTCGGAGCCGAGTTGCAGCAGAACAGAATCGACTGTGCAGTTCAGTGGACCGAAACTAGAACCTGGAACGGAATTTCAGACAACAACGGGCGGGCCTCTATCCAGGTCACCTGGAGATGGTCAATTTCAGCATAATCTTGCGATGGAGACAATTCTGTCGCCCGACAGACTCTAATACACCTTCTTTCGGGAAAACTGAAGAGCCCTTTCACGCCGCTTCGCAACTAACTAGAAGGAATTGGTCGGTGGAGTCGAATTCGCTCGCGACCGAGCACGGAATGCAACGCGAAGAGAGTGAAAGCCCAGAGCACTTCTGCCTGGCCGTTGGCGAGCGTGAAAACGGAGCCGCTTGCGAAAGGCGCGCGTTGCAAAACGCGAGGCAGAACCTAGGCCTAGGTTGCAGGCCTGCTCACGAGCCAGATAAGCGATCTGGAAACGAGCACAAACGCGGCGGGCCTGGAAAACCTTGGAGAAATCACGCTCGCGAGCTTGGCCGTTCTTTATTTTTCGCTGCGCCGTCGGCCGGTGCAAAATGATCGCCTAATGAGATCGGGAACGAGCGTTTCCTTGCCCACGCGTGGCCACGCTCCGTGGATTTACCTTCGATGACGTCAACCTTCATATTCCACTGCAGTGCCCGTCTGCGCGCAACGGTGACGTATTGTCCGACGCGTAGAAAGACAGTGACGTCTACAGTGGCGCACTCAGGGCTTAATCTTGCGGGGACTTGCAATGCAAATTCGATAAAACTCATTAGGTGATTATAAAAATTTGTTTAATGAGTAAAAAGTAATGGCAGCAACGAATGTAAAGAGTAAAAAGAGTAAAGAGAGTGAAGAAGGTAAAGAGAGTAAAGAGAGTAAAAGGAGTAAAAAGAGCAAAGAGGGTAAAAAGTGTAAAAAGGGCAAAAAGTAATCCAGTTTATATTTCTTTTCACAAAGCCCCTTCTTTTGGAGCCCCCCTCTCTGACTTCGCCATTGGATGTCTGTATAATTTGAAATTTCCCTCCCCTCCTCCGTCCGTGACCATTACTTTCGTTCGGGTCCCGAGAGCAGCGTTTTCGCCACGTAACCGCGGCTCTCTATTGGATTCCACGAGAGCAAGACGATCTTTTGCCCACGTCGCAGCCTCGCGTCTAAAGGTTCTCGCGCGTACACGGCGCGCCACGTAGGGGTATATACGATGCAGTGTGTTTGCCCGTTGTCGCGATTAATCACTGCCCACGTGGCTGCCTCCGACGAGAGCTCCTCGAGGCCCCCGCTCGCGAGACCGTTCGAACCGTACCCCTTTTGTCATAAACGTCGAAGTTTCTCCGGGAATGAAAGACAGCCCGGGCCTCGCCGGATCACCGTAGGTGGTCGTGGATCGTCCTTCTCCTAGCGAGTACGCAAACGGCGCGTAAAATCGCTGCCGTCGTTCCCAGGCACAGGAGGTAGGTAAACGATTCCCGGGAAATTTGATCCGAGGGACTCGTGGATGCCCCTCGAGGACTCTGCCCTGTATAATTACGCTTTCGCTGAACGTCTATAGTCTGCGGCCAGCCCAGGTCCTTTCAGTGTCCCTTATTCCAGCTCCACTTTATATTCGGATCGAGGTCGCGTGGTTTTAATCCGTTCTATCTAAGACAGAGGACGTTTTTGTTCGGGGAAGGAGTGGTTGTTTCTCTGCGATTAATAGGTGAAGGAAGTCGCGTGGGTTCTAGGATCTACATTGCCCACTTCGATGCGTTTGCATTGCAGCTGAAGCGAAGTAGATACCTGTGCAAGGGGAAAAGGTTAATCGAAATCAGCGATCGAGTGGCTTCCGGGAATGAGCAGGAGGTAGGAGAGAACAAGAGCCGCCGAAGATAAATCTAAGTCCCTGAAACGACGCAACCAACGCGTAAAACAGCCTCCCTACTTAGTCCTCGAGAAACGTCCAAGGAAACGCGCACGATGTAATCGTTCGGTAATCGCAATTACCCTGGCTGAAATTACAATCTCGGAGACGAGGTGTCGAGTGAACGGAGACCACCTGAGGTAACGGGTGCCATTATGGTGGTCAATCTGCTCCGTGGAAACAAGTATACAGATGGAGAAAGGCTACTTCCTGGATCACACGTGATCCGATACGTAGGAACTGCGACCTGGAAACTAGACTTATTTCTTGAAATAAATTTTCCCAATCACCTAATGAATCTGATTGAATTTGCATTAGGAATATTTTTATCCCTTCGCACGGTAATTGGATCGAGGGTTGGGATCGCGCTCGAGCTGGACACCCGTTAGAACGGAGGCAGCCCTGGAGAACTTGTTGCTCGAATCGAGAGAGGGCCAGGCTTCGAAAAGGGCCGCTAGGTTGCCGCGTATTGATCCAACAACCGGCTACACGCTCGTCCGTGCATCGCTGCATTACCGCTGCCATGTACCCAGTAACAGCACAAGCCAACGAAATCGGCATAATGATAACGATAACGCGGACTTTACGACATCGTAAAACGGACAGCTCCGATGACACAATTACCGTTAAGAAAAACCCAGGCTGCACCGCGGCGAATAATGGGCGAGGTCGAGCATTGATTGCAGCGGTAGAGCCTGGCCCCAACAGCGGCAATTACCATCCGGAAGACACTTAAACGGAGGAGATACGGTGCCGAGGATTGTGAAGCATTAGTATCGAATTCGGAATACATTGTACGCGTAGCTATACGATAGAGCAGCTCGACCGTACAGAGGTTCATTAAAAAGGAGCAAGTCTGCAGAGAGTTACTCGAGTTTCCATGTACCTACGCAATTCGAATCCGAATCCGCGGGCAAACATTCGAGGAACTCTCTGCCGAAGGCTGAGTGCTCGGCTCAGGCCGATACGGAGTCCAAAGTACCTGGAGGTTACTCAACTGCTGCGGTAACACGAACGAGCGCGCAACGGCTTCGGATCGCGACGGTTTCGGGAATCGACAGCTAGCCTTGTGCGCCGCGCGTTCACAATTACCTCGAAGCCTTAATTAAGATTCTTCGCTCTCGGGCCGGATCGATCGGGAATCGAGCACGACTTCCTACGCCAGTCGTTTCTCCGCGAAGCTTTCGGAGTCGGGCAACGCAGCGAGTGAAGCGCTCGCCGATACGTGACGTGCACCGCGAAATGATAATCATTCTATCGAGCCGTTACGCGTCGTCGACGTCATTTCAGATCAGAGGCGCTGCGTTTCCATAATAAATCGATGCCTCCTCGCGACCAGGGAAACTGTTTTCCGGCCGCGTGGTCCTCCAGGACTAGTTGAAATCTTCCAAGGATTCGCAGTGACGGATTTTCGAGCAGAAGGAACCGCCCATGCGTTCCAGACGATCGATCTTCCACTTTCCATCCTGTTTCTCAACGCCACCCACATCCGCGCGCGTTCCCGAATTTTTGCAGGACAGCTGGACGAGCACGAACGTTGCCGCGAGGTGAGCGCAACAGCCTCTAAGCTTTCTAACTGCAGTTGCGACATCGTTCCAGCGGCGTTTTTGCGGCAACGCTCATGGGAAAGCCTCCTCCCTGCCTCGTGGCCGCCTCCACGTCCGCGTCCACCTCCTCGGTAAACCGGCGCGTTTTACACGCCGCACACAATGACCGATTTTTCCTACTTTCATCCGCCCACGTACCGCCGCGAGAGAAAGGGAAAAGCCTGCGACGCGCGCTATCTGTCCGAGATACCGACTTTATCATCCACCCTCGACCGTCTATAACTCTAGACGCTCGTAATTGATCGATAACGAGTCTATCTAGCGGCGTTTTTGCATTCCCTGCGGAACTGCTTCGAAAGTGCACTGTTAATCACGCGCGAGTGCTGGATTAAGCGATAAACAAAATAAATGCCTGCATAGGGCACCATAGAAATCTTCTGAATTTCAAAATCTAACTTTTGTCAAAAACACAGATTAATCGATCATCAAACTGAAATTATCAGAATTGTATAAAAAAATGATTGCGTCGAAGGGATCAGCCTGTACAAGGAGCCTGAAAATCTTTCAAATGCTTAGAGCCTCTAAAGGTCTTAATCCGGCTCTGCGTAGAAGATTCAAAGCTAAGAGGAAGCTTTGGGAATTGCTTGGAATCCCACGCGAAATCCTCGAATCCGAATCGACCAACGTCCAACTAGCAGTATGGTCCAAAGAAGGTTTCGGACCGGTGGAAAGGAGACGACTCGGTGGTCGCGTAAGCAACCGGGCGAAACAGGCAACCTTTACCTTCACCTCGGTTTGCCGGCTGTTCCACTCGTTTCATTCACGAATTTCACTTTCACGGCCATGGCCACGGCCACGCGAATCGCGTCGCGACCGCTCTCCGCCTCGGATCGCCCCCGCTTCGTTCCGTTTCGGGGCACCGGCGGAGCTCGACTGACGTGGAAAAAATAAACCAACGACCAAGGTAGCTTGAGCGCGTTTTTCAGCGCTCCAATTAAGTCGCTTGCCACCGGCGGTACCTACGTATCGAGTACCTACCTACAGCGTGCACTCGCGAAACACGGAGCGTCCTTGCCGTAGAAGTGGGATTAGAATATTAGCTATAGCTTTTCTATCCGGCTCCGACCGGAATTTAGATTCTCATTTGACAAACAATTCTTTTGTAAAAATAGTCACGTTCGTCTGGATTTGCCAAACATAACGAACGAGTCCAGGCACATCGCGTGATCCAACAGTTTAGCGTTCGAAAGTTTTTAGGCGACAGACAAACAGCCCGATAACTTTCACGTTAATTAGAATAGTAGCCCTTGAAGGCTGCAAGAGAAACCTACCAAGTATATACCTACTATCCCCTTTTCATTCTCGCTTTGCATCGTGACCGCGTATCGACGAGGGCGTCGTGTGCCGGGGAATCGGTACGAAAACACGAGAAACCGGTGATTAGTCTCGCGGTGAGGCTTGCTATCGGCGGCCAGAGATTAATGAGCGTGGTCCCGAATTCGGGTGATTATCTGGACCCATTCGAGGCGCGATAAGGCATCTCGAGAGAGCCACGGGGAAGGCCGCGCCGCCCCCGGACCGTGAACTGTACGATTACAACACGAAAAACAAAACAGGCGTCTCGGTTGGGCTCGGTCGCAGCGGGAGTCGATTCTCCCTCTCGCCAACAGCCACCAAGGAAATATTACCAGAAGGGCCTGCTCCGTACACGCGAACCATCGAACCCGCTGCTCCGACTCAAAAGGATCTAGTCTCGCCGCGAGAGGCGCATTTCGAGTGCCCTGTAAATTACAACTGAGCGGACGGTGCGACGGGGTGCGAGATGATTGCTATAGCTCTATCGAAACCAAACGGGTACTCAAGATCACGGAGGGGCCACCCTCCCATTTCTATGAACTTTGGTATTGAACGCTGAATTTCCGAAACCTAGCGGACGGTAACAGCTAAAGCGTAAAGTGGCCAGTGGATTTTATTCGCAGTATTTAAGGATCAGTATCCGTTGTCCTTTACTGCCATCCTAGTCAGCGAGAAACGCATCCGAATGGGAACTGGCCAGCCGCAAGTTACGTTCCCCAGATAATCGTTATCGAAGTCAAACGCAACTATCTCTAGGTGGGCGATTAGCCGAACGGAAAAAACGTAATGGTTCACCAAGGAAATCACGCGCTCGCGCGATCAATCCGCTGCCAATCCCGTCGTCAAGCGAGACTGTGCACGGCAGCCGAAAGCTTTTGGAAAGGGAGAAAAGCTGCGCGATAACATTGAGCGCGTAGCGCTCGGTAATCGACATGTTCGAAGAGAAAACAAAAGATGCGTTGACCCGACGCGCGGGAAGCCGTCGCTCGAAATATCGATCGAACGACCATGGGCATTGGGCACAGCTTCTGTTTAATTACGTCTAATTAACGTTTCGGCTTAGATATTATGCACAGCTTTTTGTAACAAGGAACGGGGATTCACCTATATCGAGGAACAGAAAAGTGGCAGGCAAGTCTGGGCGATAAACGTTGTCAGGTACAGGGGGATAACAAAGAGGCTACGCGGAGATGTTCGTTCCTAAGAAACGCTTGGGTTTAGCGTACCACAGAGAAGAACCGTTAGGGTGCTAAAATTTTATTGCGACCTCTTTTCCACCCAAGTTAAGCACGCCCGTTATAGCACGCGGAAACTAATCGCGAGCAACTCTTTCATTGCTGAGCTAGAAAAGTAAAATTAGAAAAGTATAGGGGAAAGTGAGGTAAAACGGAACATCAATGTTTCTTTTAGATAAGAGTTGCGAAGGAGTCGATATCGCGTCACATGGAACCAAAGGGTCCTCACAAATTTTTCTGACAGACCATAGATCCGTGCACACGTTATTTTTCGGTTAAGAGAGTTGGAAAAATTTCCGGTATGGACATTTCAATATTGCGTTGTACTTTCCACCACTTTTCGGCACTTGCATTTCGAAAATTATTAACGGTACGTACGTCGTTGGATTTTGTAGTTCTTACGCTACATTTTGACGTATTAAAAAGTTCTTTGTCTCACGCTGAAGTGTAAATATTAAATGTTTACTAACGGAACACTTTTCGCGGGGTAAAACGGAACACCTATTCGATCCAATACCGCCAATCCAAAGTAGTTATTATAACAATACAAAATTATGAGAAAAAACGGGAGGGGTGAAGAAATTACCTATATAGTCCTCAATAAATATAACCCATAACCACAAATCCAAACGACTTGAAATCAGCCTGTAACCACAAATCAAATCAATTCAATCGATACGCTATGCTGATTAGCATATAACCACGAATCAAAACTTTGACCCTAAAAAGTAAATAATAAAAAAAATGCAAACAAATTTTGTTAGGTTACATAATTTTATTTACAATGCACCAAAACCTGAAAAATTCTCTATGCACGTGTTGATATTTTCAGTAATTTTTATGTTATCTGATAAAATATTTTTTCTTACGTGTATAATATATATTTTTGTTATATTTTATTTGTAATAGTTGTACCTAAAACATATCTTTATAGTTTTTAACACAAATTAACAGATTTTAAATCATAAAAATAAAGCTGTTGTACGTTTACATGCTCTTCAAGTGGGCATTCCGTTTTACCCCACCACTCGAGCAAGGCGAAGATTTCAATACCTCCGGTAAATTTCATTTTTCGTCGTTCCCAAAGATTTTTCTTAATAATGGCTTCGATTTTTTTATAGTCTAAGCTCCACCGAAGACTCCTGTTCAAGCCCCGTGTCTTTTTCTCCTTCACATTTTATGTTATCACCCTCCAAAATTAAGCGTTCCGTTTTACCCCACTTTCCCCTGCCGTTTTGCTACTGACCTGAACGGTTAAGGTATAGAGAAGTACAGAAACGTAGATCGGCCGAGTGTATAATTGGCAATGGAAAGCGTTTGGAAATAGAACGAAGGAAGCAGTCGTAAGAATCATTTTGTGGGTCAATCGATGAACTACATATTAAGATATGGTGGCTCGAAAGAAACGAGTATCGATTTGTAGTTGCTTGGAAAAACGTGACTGCTAGGAGAGGATCTCGGCGAGATCACTTGCTCGTTGGTGACACGCTGAACTCTCGAGATATCGGTCACTCAATGGCACGTATAATCGTGCGAACTGTTTACATGCAAGCGGAGAAGCTGAATACGGTGGCACCCCATTAATCCAAGCTAACTGGCGTTGTTTTACGAAACGTACGGACGAATCCACGACTCACTGTGTATTCTCGCGGACGTAATTACTTCCTTACTTTATAAAAAGCCACATCGATCCGTTCTGCCGAGATAACAGATCGCTCGAATAGCAGGCTCGATGAATGAAGATGGGAATGAAGTTGCACGGTATCTCGAGAACGATTAGTCGGCGAGGCTAAGTGTATCGAAAGCCTCTTTCCTTCCTCGTACGCGTTGTGTCTCTGTCGGTGAAGGTAGTACGCGAGACAGCACACGTTCCCGAGTGTGTAAATAAATGAAAAACAGAGGGAGAAAAAAGGAACGGTGCCTCGAAGCTGCCGTGAATAGCAACCGCATCGAGCAAGGAGCGTAGAGTCTAGCGTGATAAGTTCGCGTAGGGCGAGGGCCAGGCCAGACGAGGAGGAGGAGGAGAAGGAGAAGAGGGGAAGAGCGAGCCGTGTGGGGATGGAGGGGGAACGGCGGGCGCGGAAAAGAGAATGAGGGAGAAATAGGGAGAGGGAGAGAGAGAGAAGGAGGGGATGGCGAGAGCGAGAAAGACACAGAGCGAGTTGGCAGCATCTACGGAACCTATAAACACGACGCGGCGCGCACAGATCGAACGCTGCCACGGTTGTCGGTCTCGTAACCGCCGGTACAACGACCCCTAGCCAGCCGTTGAGAACGCACCTTCGCGCTAATTACGATACAACCCAAGAATCCCAGCCCACCACCATGGCTTTCGTACCTTGCATGGCTTTGGAAATCTACCGATTATCGACAGAGTTCACGCAGCGAGCTACGAACAAACTTGGTCTGTGTTCGTGGAACGGAGCTATGTTTTTCGAGTAAACTGTTTTAGCACACAGAATCATAAAACTGACGATACACGAATAGCGAAGATGTGGATATTTGGGGATTACTTATGCTCATTGGTCCCCTATCTTCGAAAAGCACTCGTCCAGGTCGCGACCTCCCCCTGTTATCAGCAAAAGGGCTAGTTTCTCTCTCTCTCTCTCTCTCTCTCCCCCCCCCCCTCCTCTATCACCCTTTCCCCTTCCCCGCCTACTCGAATTTCCTCCGAGTCCTCCAGCAGCAGCTCCTCTTGAGGAGGCACTCGAAGAACCGCGAGAGGGAATGGTATCTCGGTCTCACTCACCTGTCAGAACTCTCGGAGCTGTCGTATCGATCGGCGCACCGCTTCTTCCCGCAAGGGCCGACGAGGGTGTCCTCGGCCGTCCTAACCTGTCCCTTGAAGGGGCTGCCCTGATGCCTGGCAGCGACGGGGCCATTTGCAGTAACACCGGCGGCACCAGAAGCAGAAACAGCGGCAGCGGCGGCAGCAGCACCACCACTACCACTACCACTACCATCACTACTACCAACACTAGCGATGCCGTCCGTCTTTCGAGCACCGGGGTTCTCCTCGTCGTCGGCCACCTCTACTCCGTTATCGCGCCCGAAACGATTCACTTTCTGCGACCCGTCCGCGTCCCCGTCCTCCTCATCCTCCCCGTCCGCGTCGGTCACGTCTTCCACGCGGCGACGCCGCCGACGGTCGTTCCCTTCGTTTGCCGGGTTCGCCGGATCCGCGTCGAGGAACACGACCGCGGACCTCGGGCGCCGACCGTCGCTCGAATCGTTGCCCATCATCGTCGCGGCACCCTCGCCACCACCACAGTTACGATTACCGTTGGTATCGCTACCGTTGGTACCACCGTCACCTCTCTCCTCCGTTTCGTTCCCAGTCTTTGTTACATCGATACGACCGACACCGGCGCGACATTTCGAAACACAGTTCTCGTCCACTACCACCACTGTATCCTCGTCGTCCTCCTCCTCCTCCTCCTCGTCGCCGTCATCGTCGTACTCGTTCCCATCGTCGTCGCAATCCCCGCGGCTCGGCGACGCGAACGGAAGAACGCGCGTCACCTCTACACCAGCATCGTTGACACTCTCGTTTTTACCAACGCGCTCGTTGCTACCGTCCACCTCACTGACCTCGCGATCGCGACGATGGTAGTGGTGATGAATGTTATTGTTGTTGTTGTTGTTGTTGTTGGTGGTGGTGACGGGATGTCGACGTGGAACATGAGAATGGGCATGACAACTGCGACGAGGGGGACGATGTTGTTGACGATGATGAAGATGAGCCTCCAGCACCGAAGCGTCCTCGTGGATGGATCTCGCGGTTTCCTGACCCGTGCCCAAGGCGGTCATCGAGGATGGGACGTCCTGACGTTTGTGTCGCTCCCTGGTCAAACGCGAATCACTGTCCCCCGGGTCGGCGGCCGCGTCTTCCGCGGACGGACCGTCTGCCATTTTGTAAACGAACGCACTACTGACTGGCAGAGGCCCTATGGCACGAGCACGGGCCGCGCCACCGCTAGCTCGCTTCTACGGCCCGGCACGGCTAGCTTAACCCCTCTTTTCTACACCGTACAAAACCACCGCCACCTCTCGCCGACGGCTACCCACTGACCGCCCCCACTCCCGACGCCGTCGACGCCTGCTCGCGAGACCCCACGATCGAGAACGAATCGCCCCGAGCCGTCCCGAGCAAGCACGAATCCCCTCCACCGCGCGCGATCCAAGCGCAGCGAGCGACGTCGCGAGACCGCCTGGCGAACTAACTTTCAGCGGGAAAATTTCAACGGGCCTTTTAATAATAAGAAATATTAAGGAAAATATACGTTCTAACGGGGGTTAAATGATTTAACCTGTTGGATGTAAGGGGGTGATTGGACACAAATGAAAAAGACATCGGATCGAGTATTTGGTGATTGAAATTCACTTTCGTTTATTCGAACGAAACGAAACGTTTCTGATACACTCCAAGAAGGTATTCGAATACCGTAATACTGTTAAACGGATCGTTTTAATCCCGAGCACCGTACGATTCGTTCAAGTCCTGGAATGTGATTCCAAAAATGAAAGACTGACTAACGTGTCAACTATTCGCAGGCAGTAACGAGTGTTACTTACGCTATCAAGGTAAGTACGCCTCTGTACACGATATACACGATATACACGATATACACGATATACACGACTACAACTATACGCCTTGGAATTCGTACGATTGCTTTGTCTATCCTTCGTGGTATAAAATTAACCGGCGCGTGGTTGTAGTCGAAATTTTATCCTAAACGTGAATTCGTTCCTTGCGATCCAACTACGAGTTACGAACGTAAGGAAAAATGATCGAGTTAACGTTATCCTGTAAGTGTGCGATCGTTTAGCCGACTTTGTCATCATCCTTGGAACGGGCGTGCTCGAACGCGTTGCCACAAAAAGCACTGTTTTTAAGCGTAACGGTGATTGCATTATCCGATTCGAAGCTGTAGAAACTTAAGCTATACAACGATTAAACTAACGTCAAGTACCGGCTTCCGGTTGGACACGGCCAGGCACAAGGCAGGCACTTTTAATATCCTGTTGTAATTTAAAAAGACTAATTAAATAAAATAATATTCAGCTAAGTTTACCTGTGATTTTAGGCTACCCCCTATCGCCCACAATCCCTCATTTTTCACGTTAACAGTTATTGCATATAAAAAATGAGGATCGCAGCTTGTAAACTTCTAGACTTGCATCCACTTCTCGTAAGCACTCCCTCTCGAATTCAATTTGCAATTATATGTACACGTGTAAAATTGAACCCCCTTAAGGCGAGATTCGATGACACTGTTCTCGCAGTTATTGTCACTTTTCAGATACGTAGAATTTGAAGTGAGAGGTATACCGGGGTGCATCGCGAGCCCATCGCTCCAATACGACAGCAGCGGTTACTTTCAGGCCTAAACTTATGTAATCTTTGGACAACGCGCAGAAACTTTAAAGAATTCTCGCATGGGACGAACGCCTTGGCCCCCAGTATGAAATATTAGAAGTGACATGGAGTATACTATTTTCCGTTTATTTTACAAAATTGTAGTAGCAAATTGTTCAATCGATTTTACGTACACACAGTCGCGATCTACTGTGCCCTACTCCCGAAATTTTCATCGTCAAAAGCCAACTCTATCCTGCTTCCGTCGATGGAATGTTTACAAACATTTTTTTTTCAAGTAGCCTTTGACCATCTCCCACACTTAAGTCCATCCTGCGTAAACATGATTCGCGTGTATCGGAGCCTCGACAAATGTCGATTGCCGAACGCATTGCTTGATTCGATCCTACTAAAAAGTTCGTATATACAATAATGTTTCCGATTATTTGACAGCTGTAAAGGTGCCTCAAAATTCGCGGACGTTCTTCGACCATGCAGCTGGTCGGTAGTCTCCCTATTTAAATATATCGCGGAGTACCTTAAAATATGTCCTCTATCTCGACTACCTACAATGAAAGCTATACTTGAAAATAGAACCAGTGAAAATCCTGCTAAAGACGATCGGTCTCTGTCGACTTATCGCCTGGATCCCCATGTGCCATGGAGAGCCGGGAGGTGTTCGCCATTTCCGACAGCAGAAGGTGCTCGTTGCCCAAGAGGCTCGTCGATTGCGCCCCTATCAGGTTGCTATTGCCGCTGGTGCTTCTGGCCAATCTTCTTACCACCCTGCTGCGCCTCTCTTTCTCCCTCTCCGTCTTCAATTTCGTGAACTCGTCGTCGTCGGTGATGCTGGCGCAGGAGGAGCTGCCGGTGCTCATAAGGTCGTCCCCGATGCCGCTGCCGACGCTGGTGGCTGGCTCGAAGGCGATGCTGGATCGCGCCGATTGCGTGGACTGTTGCGTTCTGGAATCCGAACAGATTTACTTCGCGCGAGGAACGTGGGAATCGAAGGACCGCGTTGCTAACTTTCACAGCGACGAAGTGACAAAAGGCAGCTTGTTTCTACTACGCTGAATAACAGCGTGTAATATTTCTTTCGTTTAGCAAACAATGCCCGAGATACGTTAAGGTCGCTAGAATTACTGCTCCACCCCAGAGTTGGGCAAAATGTAATCTAATTACAACTTACAAATTACGATCGGAATGTAGTTGTGTAGTTTATTACACATTATTTTCTGTAATCGTTAATTTAGGTAGTTGACCATTTGGTTTCGTCAACTACCTAAATGAAACGAACGATTGCAGAAAATAATGTGTAATCGACTACACAATTACATTTTAATCGTAATTTCTAAGTTGTAATTAGATTACATTTTGGCCAACTCTGGTCCACCCTGTACACGGCCCTGTAATTATTAACCTTGATCCGGGTATGTATCTGCTATCGATGGCGCTCGCAGCAACATCAACGCTGCTCCTCTCCAAGGCGGCGCCGGTCACGGGCGCGCTGCTGGAGAACAGTTCCCCGTTCCGCGCGTATTCCGTGCCAGGAACAGCGACTGGAGCGCTCGGGGGCGGTGGCCCAGATGCGAATATGCTCTGCACGTGGGGTCTCTTGTCCGACTTCATCGACGTCAGCGTCATCTGCTCGTCCGCCTCCTCCTTGATCACCGCGATCCTCATCGAGCCTCCTCCGGCTGTTTACAATTCGATTTCCAGCGTGCATCATACATAACGAAACGAAGACTGTTATTTTAATTAAAGCCTCGCGGGCATTCGAACCTACCAACGGCTCGGTTTTGTAACGAAGCTGCGGAGCTAGACGACGCGAGCCTTCCAGGCGTCTTGGTGCCACTCGACATCCCGCCATCCGGCCTGTCCTCCTTGCTGAACAGTCGCTTCAGCACGCTGACCGCGCTGTTCACTCTCGTCAGGGAACCACCCAGGTTGCTGGGAGTGGAGCCCCCGCTCAGCGTCCGATCCCGATTGCTCACTCTGCTGGCGCTCCTGCAAATAAACGCTTGCCATTCTACGCAGCACAAGCTAGGAGCACAGAGAAGCGAGCATTGCCTCGTTACTCTGCCACTTTCGGTGGCGCTACCGTTTAAGCGTCGGGAGCGTAATAAGTGGAGTAAAGAAAGTTTCTCGCGTGAGCTAAAGCGCGTTTAAAGCGACTTGTCGGGTTACCGATCGATCGGAGACCAACCTTGACATCTTTCCCGTCGCTGTGAAGTGTATACCGGAGGCAGCGTCGTCGGCCATATCCGGCCGGAACTTGTGCTGAAAGTCCGGTGGTGCCATTTCGTCGATCCTAACCGACGACGGTTGGAGTTCTTGCTGCGCCGCGGATAACTGGATCCCGGCGGTGGATGGCTGAGGGTGCTCCTCGCGGAAGGGCTCCGTCGCTGCGGTGTACGGAAGCTCCGTGGGGAAGACTTCGTCCCAATACTGATCTCGTATCAACTCTGGATGCTCGTGGTGCATCTCGTCGACGATTAGATAGCTCACCTTTAACAAGAATCCATAAGAAATGGGTGTTTAAAGCTTTCGCGGCATCGGTCGAAACAGAAACCGCTGGTCATCTTGGAACCAGGGCTGGCGCGGATTTTTCCGGGGCCGAGTTGCGAAATTGCCCGAGGCCAAAAAATCTATATTGTAGGTACTTCTAAATTTTATAATAATAAATATCTATGCATGGGATCCGACCGCAATTTACGATGAGCTTTTCGCGGAACCGGAAACCCTGCATGCGAACGCTCCTCCAAAGGGAAGAATGGCAAACACGTCTCACCTGTAAATTCCTATCGATTATCCAATTGACCTCAAAGTCATCGTCGTCCTCGCCGAACGGATTGATCAGAGTCTCGGCGACTTTCAGCCAGCCCATGTAGAAGAAAAATTGCAGCGTCGTGAATACTGGGAAGTAGAGATCGATCTTCGACGTGGACGAATTCTGCACCCACTGTCGACCCATCACGCTAGTTAAAAAGTACGTGTACACAGCCAACGTAACTACCTGCGAGACAGTAAGAAGTAACACATCGTTGAGAACGCATTCTCCATAAATCATTGAGGAAATCGTTGCTCGCGCAGCAACTTAATCGCTCGGCTGCGCATAAGCCGCGCCTACCTGAGTGTAAACTAAAGGAACGCTGATAGTATCGTAGTGCATGAGGCTACCGCAAAGACCGCGGAACTTGTTCAGCTCGTCTATCAACGTCTTCACGGCGAAGTCATCGCGGATCCGACCCTCCTTCCTCGCTCGAGTCACGATACTGGACGCCCAGACTATGGGCAGCCAGTGCTTGCTGGGCTTAGGGAATTTGGCGTTCAGGCTCTGAAAAATCGCGAGCTCGTTCTCCAGCAGCAGGCCAGTGTCCACGAAGTGCTCCATCGTGGGAAATCGTTTCTTCACCCGGGGCGAGACCATCGCCAGTACCAAAGTTAGACACACGCAGACGTACCTGAAACAAACAACCACGCTTTGCCCACTCGACTTCTCGTCAGAGACCCTACGCTACTCTACATCGCCATAGTCCCTACTCCAGAATCCATTACTCCAACTCCCACCTCGACTTACCTGTAAACCTACCTTCTGCTTCGAGACAAAGCTCTCAGTGTTGGTCTAGATCACCGATTACACCGCTACAGGCCGAGAAACATACCTGACGATAGTACGCCGCATTAGCCGACCCCGTTCGTCGTTGCCGTGAATCGTGGCTGACACGAAAACCGCGATAGAGTCTGGCCAGGGTATCACCATGTATTGATTCCACCATCTGGTCATAACAATACTGACGTAGAAACCCAAGACGAACGACAGCGGTATTAAGTCGCTGTACTCGTTGCAGTAAGCCACCACCGCCTCGAATATCTTCTTCTGATCGTCGTTGAGTAGCAGCCGGTAGATGCCGGACAGGGAGTAGTAGATGAAGAGGAAGAGGGCCAGGTCTAGCCAGACCAGCTTGTATATGCTCGCCCGCCATCTGAAAGCGGGAACGCGACGGAAAATCGTGAGAACCGCGGCAACGGATTAATTAAGTAATCTAGACTCCCAACGCGTCGCAGTCGTGGTCGACGATTCCGATAAAACGGGCTCGAAGCATTATCCACGAAATCACTGATACGGTTACTCGATACAGAACTCTTGAATGGCTGAACGGTATCAGGGAGATACCGGGATCCAAGGATGACGAGTACGTAACGCGCTTAGTCGGGGTAATATTTCTTGGTTTGTTTCGGCGCCACACTCTTACTGGCTTGAAATTTTTGGTTCTAAACTGCGTTCTATATAAGAGCATACCGACACCCCTACCGATTTGCGACTGATCTGCGCAGCTCCCACGAATCTGACACACGCGATTGGTCGTAGCACTTTGCCTGCCGGTTTCCTATTCCTACTAATCAACAGTGTATCCCTGCGCGAAACCAGTATGCTTTAATGCGGAAGGCAGCGTAGGGGTATGATGGGTGGACGCGCCGTTGGAAGCACTCGAAAGCGAGACGCTCGCGGGACGATCTGCCGCTCTATCCCGAGATTTTCGACAGTCTCGGCTGCGGTGTCGCGTGTTTAGACCCGACATAGTTTACAATGAGATCGCCCTTGAATTTCGCTCCTATAATTGTCCATTATTCTCGTCTACGCGGATTGCTAGTTTGCCGCTTGTTTACCAACCACCGCGCGACGACACCGACCCGGGGACGTCCCTTGGTATCGCGCCGCATCCCAGGAATACGGCGGATCGATCCGCGGCTTTCGAACGAGATCCCGAGAAGCTTTAGATACGGAGCGGGGAATTAACATCGTATTTTTAAGCGTGACGCGCAATCAGAAATATTGTTGAGCGCGAAACCACCGACATGCCTTCATTAAGCGAACGCGCCCGTTAAGGAACCCCGGTACGGTGATAGACTAATGAATAATTGGCCGATGAATAAGGTAAAGCGTTACGAGCGCGAATACTTAGCAGCTGTGGTGCGAAGAACGGGAGCAGGCTTGCTTGGCGGCGGTTCGGGGCGAGGAGGAGAAAGCGCTGATGGAAGAAAAGCGGGGCTCAACGGTGGAACGTGGATGACGAATGATTTTCCCCGAAGAACAAGCGGCCGACACGCGTGCGATGCAGAGCCAGGATCGCACGCGACGAGTAGAAAACGACGCTCACGAGTGGACACAAAACGGTCGGGGCAATAATAGATGGGGCAGCGACCCGGATGCAAAGTGGCCCGGGGGATCGATTCGACGAACGAGAAGGATCTTCGCGACGATTTCGAAAGTCTTCAAATCGGCAAATACGAGCTGTACAAGGAATGTTAAGACCCCGAGGAGATATTGCACTGGCAATAAATGTGACGAGTGCGAGGAAACGAGAGATATAATCGCGCGCGGCTCGCTGAGTGCCGATCTTCCTCGGGCGGAAACCTTCGAATACTTGTGCTTCCATTCCGCACGTGACGCACAGTTTCCATTAGAATTCTTCATCCATCGAGGTGCAATATGACCGAACTATTCGACATGCCATTTAATTGGCTTTCAGTGCGATTAATCCTAATTGCACTATACTGAATCATCGGCTTAACATAAAAACTTGACAAACGCTCACTGGTTTCTTCGGAAACGACTTGATGGAGTCTGTTGGTTGCTCGGTAATGATTTAACGAATACCTACTCGACAATGGAAACTACGTATCTACAAATTGAAGATGCATTATTTGCGACGTAGATTGAGATATTTAACCAGAGATCCGAAATCAAATTCGGGTCGTCGATAATGCTTACGAGTAATGAAAGAAAATTCCGTCGTCAGTAATGATTACCGGTAAGCAAAGAAATTTTAATCATTTTATTAAAGGTATTAACTCTTGCGCCATAATTTTTTCCAAATTTCTCTTATAACAGTTATGACGTCTGCTTTTAAACTTCCGGTGAACGCGCTCGTGTACGAAGTACACGACAATTAGTCAGTCTGAATCTGATGAATAACTTTCTTCTTCATTCTTCGATGTTTATACGATACTTTGTAACAATTATTATTCAAATAAATCATTAATTAATAAGCTTTGAAATATCATAAACTTTCACCGCATACCTAATGTTTATTCAGAATAATAAGTGTTATTCTTTCACGGTGTACTTTGTACACGACGTGCCCGCTCCCGTTATGAAGAAGAGCGCGCCCGCCGGAAGGTTAAGAATTTCTCTATTAAAATTCGTTCCCTATTGATTTACGAGTGACTGTGGGCTAGGCAAGTAACCTACAAGAGTCCCTGCAGCGACCTAACGAGGACTCACGGCGTGCAGCAAGTGGCAAAACAGCCAAACGAGTGGAAGCAACGGTTCCCAGCCAGTTGATGAATTCGTGAGATTAATCGCGAGGGGTATCGTTTCCCGTCCGCGACCTTCTCGCGTCGCGTCGCGTCGCGTCGCGTCGCGTCACCCCGACGGAATCAAGCCAAGCCCGAACTGCTTACCTTAGGAGTAATTTTAGAAAGCAACCGAGACCTCTGCAGGTAGCTACTTCGGCAGTGTAAGTGATCGTCATCTCTCGCGCTGCACCTGCTGTGCCACAGAGAAACGGCGGGAGGCGTTACAGCTGCCTTAGGTATTGCCAGGGTATCCACGCGTTGCAGTCATCTCTTTCGCCGCGAGCACGGCATCCTCCTCGGCTCGGCCACGAGTCGACACGAACGCAACGATCCCGCGGGCAGATATTAATTAGTTGGTGTGCGGCCTTATCTCGGCGCGCGTCTCCCTCGACGATACAGACGGGCAGGCGAGATGGCTGCGAAGGTCATCCTAGATGCGTTTCGCGCGATGTCGTCTCTCTGTCTCGCCGTCTCGCCTCGGAATTACGTAAGCCGCTCGAGAGTACCGACGTGCCTGTTCCGCTCGCTTCGGCTTTCCCGCCGCGGTCGTCGGTACCTCCGCGCGATCCGGGAGATCGATATCGCGACTCGCTGGCCTTACGATCGATGGAACGGTCCCGTTCACGAAGATCTTCCACCCGAGCGTCCTCGATCCACAGCGCTCTCAATCAGCCCGCAACTGTTTTGGCTATCTCGTCCGTCCTCCCTTAAAAATACGGTTATTTCCGTTGATGATGTAAACTTGCCACGCGTACGCTTTCGAAACTATAGCGAACGCCGTTCAAGTACCTGCTGCGATTCTTGCGCGACACTGCTACTTCTTCGAAACCTCCGTTCCCCGAAATGAATAGTCAATACTTGGTTCCGGCTCGCAACGTTTCACCGATACCTCGCGAGTTGGTGGTTTTCTGTTTCCCGCCTACGAACACTGCCAGCCGAGCCTGTTCCCGGTCCTCGCGCGTTCGTGCTTCTAGAAGAAAGATCGTTTTCTCAGTCTACGTGGTCGATTTCCGTTCCCGAACTACTCTACAGGTGGATGTACAACGTCAACTGAGCCCACGACGATCGCTGCGATCGATGCTGATTCATTGGCACTCGTGAACGGAAGGCTCGGTATTTTATAGCTTCAGTTTCCGATACGACTGTTATCTATCCAGGGAAACCGCAAGAAAGAAGGAATATGTAGCGAGTAAGTATAGTAGAGGCGAAAAGACTTTGCCTACTCCCTTCGACAAGTCACTTTGCTATTCTTCCGTTTCTGTAAAGCTTCGTAAACGTATCAATGGGAATACCCCATTCTTTTGAAGCCGAAATCTTCCGTCTCTACTATAGAAAGAATCCAGAAGTCGGCTATCCAACATCCCACAAAAATCCAGCCTGGCCTTTCAGAGGAACCATTACGCGGGGCTTCTAACATGATTAACGATAGCGCGCGAAACATCAAAGTCCATTCTACGAATGCGTGAATGGCGTTGATTCTTCCTAAAAGCCGGAGCTCAACTAAATTGCATAGTTATACCGAATGAACGACGCCCACTATCACCTGACCGCGAGATTCGCTGAGAAACGATGCCAAGCGACCCGTGCAGTCGTCGTTTACGGTGCAATGACTTATTTTCGTTCTATAGCTGTTTCATGGGCTATATGCAGGTAGCGTTTTCTAACTGATGTTCCTGATAGCAACGCGTCGTCGTAATCGCAATCGTAAAGCCCCATTCGTAGCCTTGCGAGCGGATCGTTATCGTCTGCGTAGGCGAGCAGTTATCGCGCAACTGTCCTACTCCACATTCCCGCTCTCGAGCCCCTGTTAACGCGCCACCCTATGGAATAGGTTGCTTCCACGGCCTAACTCTGCACGAATAACTTATGTTTCCAAAATTACACTCTGCACCTTAGGATCGAAGAACAAATCGACGCGAGAGAGCTATTACCACCACTCGTCCTAACGGGGGGGGTTCTTCCGCTATCCGTTCCTTTAACCTAATTGATAACTCTTATGCTCGGAGTTATATCTAAGTAGAAGAACTCTGATTCTTTCCCATACTCAAGCACGCGATAACGTAGGTAATCTTTTAATCTTCCACCGTTGCAGTAGTTTGAAAGTACAGACCGATAAAAACTGTCCCCGAGATTCTCCTTATCGTACGAATTGTATCCGTGGCCGTTGACTTCGCTTGCGTTTATTCCAGAGCCTGAAACGTTATTTCAAATCGATGCTGTCTCGTTTAAATCGCAAGGAGTACTCGCGCTGTCGGTAAAGTCACAGGCTTGCGCGAGGAACTTCGAAACTCGGCTGTTCGAAAGTTCCTGTCGTGCAAAACCATGCAGAATCGACCTTGGTGCGCTAATCGTTCGTTGCCCGCCTTTGCGTCAGCCCATCCGCGTATTCGCGTAACACGTGAAACGACGTGATATCGTTTCTTAAAAGTTGACGCTGGTCGGATGGATCCATGCGATCGCGGCGAGCACGTGAGCCTGTGTGCTGCACAGTCATCCTTCGCGGGGGAAACCGAGATGACGCGGAGGAGAAAGCATCAACAGCAAAAGCATCACAAACGAAGAATTAACGTTTACGCGTGGTCTCGTTCGACCCGTGTGTACACTTCACAGATGATCGAGCAGACGAGACAGGATGCGGCCAGGGCTGTCGCTAGCCCCATGTGCGCCTACCGCCAACAAAGGATCCAGTCCTTTCCCATCGAACGTTACAGAATTATCCCACAATAACAGTCTTTGTACCTTCGATCGGAAGCTTCTATTGGTAACTCACTACCATGCACCAGTCAGCCGAACGGTTATCCTTTCTCCTTCCAGTCCCTCGGTCCTATTCGAAAAGATCGACCGCGACACATCGAAATACGAAAACGCTATTGATCTCGGACTAGTCTGTGCATCGTTCAGGCGAAAAGAACTCGTGTACCATGCACCGCAGTGACACGAAACCCTCGTGACAAAGGTGTATAATATACCGAGGAGTCGAATGATCAGGAATCGCTCTGCTTCTTCGTCCTCTACCTTCCCCGCGACGACAGCGGTTCTCCACGGAATTCGCGAGGCACAGCTGCTCGCTGGTCTCCCGAACGGCCGGGCACGATCGCGATCGAACGAGGCGGCCAGCGAAGCCGCGGACGAATAGACTGGGCGGTGTGTCTGGCGGAAGGAGTACCCAGCATGTACTGAAAGAGCCGTTGCCGCAGCACGCCAAAAGATCCCCCCCGTACTCCACCTTCGGCCTTTCGATTCTATCCCCACCGTTCGCCCGCATTTCCGCATCAAACAGTGGTGCTCACCGGCCAACCTTATCCTTCTGGCGGCTCCACTCGCCAATCACTGCAATCGGCATGTACGCGTAACCCTTTCGTGCTTGAATTAAATAAATAATTGCTATGAAACAATGGGCTAATTATTTCTGACCTAAATCGACGTCACGTGGATCGAAGATTAGAATGCTAATGGCTTTGAAAGGTTGTGTGGTATCAGGTCTTATGTTATCTTACGTCGTGCGTTAGCATCCTTTAATATTTATGAGTCATTCGTCTTCTAGTAAAATAATAAAACGTAGTCCTATAAAATCCCACGTTCAAAATATAAATTTTTCATAAAATTGTGCACGAATTTCACGTGCTCGTTTATGGGAACAGTGAAGAGATAAGTTAATATTGCTAACTCGGGAAATAACGCGCAGTTACACGCGACTCGCGCAATCAGGATTACATACATACATACATATGAGTCGGCATCGAAAACTTTCAAGCGTTAGTCAGGGTGAATAATTTTGTAATGGTTATCGTCATAGCGGAAGGAAATCGCATTGTGCGTGAAACGCGGTTGAACAGATTGAGAATGCAGCTACGAGGGGAAGTAAGGGAAGGATACCGGAAGTTCGAGGCGACGGAGAGCTTGGGCATCAGCGAACCGCGGGAATTTAAAGAACACGAGACTTTACTGACATCGCTACGTACACGTATAATTATTCTGCTTGATCGAATATGAAAATACTATGTCAACACGTGCAACATGTCGATAACGTTCAATATACATGTATACGTTTAATAGAACTTCTACGCTGGCAGATCGAACGTACGTTTCCGAACTTACGAGTAATAATACAATGGCGGAGGGTGAAACGTGTCCGTGTAACGCCTCTTCTGCCCGTACAACGGAAATATATTATTTACACAACACGAACTTCGTACGGGACAATAAACATTTCACGTATCTTTTTACAATATACAATTCTTCGTCCTTATCTCTAGCAGGGCAGTTGCGACCTGATTTATCCTCTAAGTAACTCGATATGCAACTCGCGCGCAGGCACGCTCGAACGATCGATGAACTTCGATATTGCTATTGGTCTAACAGTCTTGGTCCCTAAGAGTCACAGCCATCAAATGCAGCGAACAATACTCGGAAATCGTAAGGCCACTCGATTCAACTAAAAACCACTAATTAATACAAACGGCAAGATCGATCAACGGATAGGCGACATGATCTCGTCGAAGCACGCGGGTTCGATAAAGCGAAGCGTCCTCCGGTTTAAACAAATGCACTGTAGAATCCATATGAGCTTCGATCCTGAGGAACGGTAGAGTTTGAAATGCGGCAAAGGGCGTCGGTTCCATTTTTAACAGGTTTAACGAAACAGCGGCGTCGACAGCCCTGCACGGGCTGCCACAAGGTGCTGGTGGCAGACTTCCGCGTTTCAGGATATGTCATGCAACGATGGTCGTCAAGGTATCGTTTTTACTTCCGGCCCTGAAACACAAAGAACTGAGGAAATTACAATAATGTAAATAGCGGTTGTTAAGTAGCGGGTTACGTTCTGCAACGAAATTAAGAATGTTATTGCCCACCTTATGGTAGCATGCTGCGTCGAGCGCGACCAACCGGCGATGAAGTTTGTCTCGCTTCTTTCGGCGATTCGCTGTCGATGACTTCCGCTCTTCGACGGCACTTTAAACGTGGCACTGTGAATGAGATCCGGGGATGTGGTGGATTTTATGGTTTTATACAGCAACCTGAATAACAGAGAACGATAACGAACGAGCTGTAACGAAACCGTTGGAATAACCAGCCTTTCTTTCTTGCGTCTACATATGCAAAGTGGGTACCTAGGTAGAAGCGCCAAGACGCAGGTAAGTATTACTGTGAGCCAGTACGTGTGTCTCATAACAGCCATTTCCATTACCCAATACGAGCAAAGTAGGCCCATGCAATTCACGCATACTACGTTGTAAATCAAGCAGAATCCAAAAAACACGCACAGCGATCCCATTACAGCGAACAGGTGGATTATGGTCTGGAAATGAAGTTGGAATATTACGCGATGTGTATTTAATATCTCGGCCATTGGATATAATTCTTCGAGAGTCCTTACCCAAGAGCGAATTTCTATGGCGACATGGGTCAGCATAACAACGATGCAACATGTCATAACGTTAGTCCCAAATTCCCATATATCGATTGTCGTGTCGTAGTACACCTGTGAGGAATAAATTTATTAAACGACGGTCTACAATTTATCGCGCCACGAATGAATTCAAGACTGTACTAACACACTCATTTATGAAGAAGATGACAACACTTTGATACAAAGCGTCGGCGATAGTTAGCCAAAAGGAGTGCGGTTGGTACATAAGTCCAAGACGTCCCCTTCTGTAGAGATGGGGCATGGACATTAAGACACCGGGCGAGGCTACTCGATCGTATATACCCATTGCTAGCGGTGGTATAGACGTAAATAGAAGATTGTACAGCATTAAGTATATTTGGTCCATCATGACTGATCCAGTGAAGCCGCAGTACAGCTACGGGGAGCAAGTAACTGAATAATTCTTGCATGGATATTGGCACTGTACTAGGGTCGTGTTCAGATATATTGGTCGGTGAGTTCGGTTTCCCTCGCGAAACTCACCGGCCAATATGGCTGGTAGCGACTTCAGAGATGCGGGATTATGTTATACCTGATACCAAAATAGAAGGAAGACGAAGGTGGCGTTCTTGTAAAAGAAGTACAAGATCATTCTGGCCAGACGATCGTAACACCAGTGGCCGTGCAGTAGTATAAGCCTGCTGAGCATCGAGAATCGTGAAACGGCGAAGTCCGCGGCCATGACGGCTTGTGTGCCTTCGTGTCCCGAGATACCGACACCGACATCCGCGGTCTGTATCATACTAACGTCATTCGCGCCGTCGCCGATCGCCAGGGTTCTCATTCCCAGCTGTTCCTTCACCACGCGCACTATGTACGCCTGGAAAACGAATTCACGTTTACACTCCACGGTCCGAAGACAGACGGAAAAGAGAAGGCAATTTACGGTGATACCTTTTGAAGAGGGGTGGCTCGACAAGCCAGCACACTGGAACACGTCTTCGTCAGCTCGAGGAACGGTCCCATAAGTCCCGAGCGCGGGTCAAGGATCACGGTCAAGGTTTTGCCGTCGACAACCAGCGCTCGTTGCTTCGGCCACGGACTGTCTACCCTGTGCGCGTCGTTCTCCGCCGCGTCGCGATTAAACATCGCTATTTCCCTGATATTGTCTATCCCCCTTCGCTCATTACAGTACAGTGCGTTTTCCCTCCTCGCGGATTCCAGATAGCCGAGGATTAACGCCTCGGCGACGGACTTGGACTTTGCTTGCAGCCACAACAGCTGCATAGCAGGCGAAAAAAGACGCGCTGAGTATGCGATATTCACCGCGGTTTCTGGCTTGTCCCCTTCGAATGGAAAACGTTTGTTAGCCACGCGTTTTGCGCTGCGCGTAGCTTAGGGTACGTTTATGTTGGAGCTAGGAAAGAAACTATAAGACCGTCGATTGGACGCTTTTATCGTTGGCCATCTCTTAGAAAACGTAGATCTGCTCGTTGCCCCGATATAAACACTTCAATTACCTATAAAACAATATAATGTATTGGGGCGCTTCGCTCTTATCGTCGCTTTGATCGTTTATCGCAGCTCCAACATAAAAGTACCTTCAGTTGTGCATCGGGACGTACCTGTTAGAACCCAAATAACGATGCCCGCTGACATCAAGGTGGCCATAGCTTCCGGCACGCCAGCCTGGAGCTTGTCCTCGATCCCAGTCGCGCCTAAAAGAGTCAAATGCGACTCGAGGTTCGTGTACGAGTCCTTGATACGGCGTTCCCGGTTCTCCATCGCCAGCTCGGCCTCGGAGTGCGTCTGCCTCCAGGTCTCGTACTCCTGCGCGGTCAAGGACTTCTTGGCGATCATCAGGGTGCGGAGGCCCTGGCGCGCGTACGACTGCAGGTGCTGGCGGACTTTTATCGTCGGTATGGAATTCATGTCCTGAGAAGCTAGCGACGACAGTATCGCGCTGTCGGCGCCTTTGCTGTAGAGCACCAGCTCGTTCGTGAGAGGGTGCCGCACCAACACGGACATGCACTTTCTGTTAGAATCGAACGGCAGCACCTGAAACACGCGGTAGTTACAGATAAGACGCTTCGAAGCTTGTTGCAGACGATTCTAGCTTTCGAAAGCTCTTCTGCTTTGCTTTTCTTGATAAGCCGCGGACAAAGCGAAAACTATCACGAAGCTTACATGAAGAATTTCGAAAGTGATGATAGATTTATCCGGCAAGCATACGATCGCGCTACGGGACGTCCGTTTCAAGAGTTTCACGTCGTAAGCGCGAGCCGCGTTGACCAATGCTAGCTCGTCGGGGCTTTCCGCCTCGTAAATCGCCGCGCTGGGCAGCAATTCCTCCCCGTTCTTCCCACTCGCGCCGATAACGGGACCCAGCGGGCTGCGTCTCTTCTGCGCTCCGTTCGGGGACAATTTCCTTGCTAACAGTCCCATTCCCAGGGCTGGAATGGACGTCACGTTCAGAAATCTCGGCCTGCAAATCGGTAGATATGTGTCATTTATTGCCTCTGCGTGAACCAAAACGCGGAGTAGTAAATTATCCCGGCGATTATAAAAGTGGTGTAAGCCAGAAATCGGAAAAAATTCAATTCCGCGCTTTACAAAATAAGTGATAAAGCTTGATCTTTTTTTCAGTTTTCACCTACATCACTTTCATATTCACTAGCACATTAATATAATAGGAAAAGTATAATAACCTGGACAATTTATTCGAAAGCTTTGAGGTGTTGTTCAGGACCGATTCCATCTCAACTATAGAAGATATCGACGACACGCTCTCCTCGACAGCGCTCGCTGCTTGCGAGAAGGTAGACAGAGGAATAACAGGGGATGGAGTTAAGCTCCTTGATTCTATCATTCTCGTGTACCTACAAGAGGAACGTCTTCTATACAAAGCGTTGCCGCTGGGAAAGCTGTTCTACGCACCTTCCGGACTCGTCGCCGTTCTTCTGCGGCTCTTCGATCACTCCGCTGGAGTTCATGGTGTCGTAATGGGGTTGGGAATTGACCACAACAGTATTACATATCGCTAATACAACTAGGAATTCTTGTAGATGCTGTCTAAATGTACCTATGAGGAGGTCTTCCTTCAGCCGCGAGGAGGGCACCAAATTCTCACCGTCCCCGGTGTGCGAATAATCGTGGCCCCCCACGGCGCAACGTCTAAACAGCATTTTGTTCTCCGTCAGGGTACCCGTTTTGTCCGAGAATATATACTGCACCTGTCGGGGTGAAAGTTTATTTCGTTAAGCGCGATCGCGCAGCCGTCGCGAAGCTTTAAGGCTTAAGGGGTTACATACCCTTAACATGTCGGATCATATTCATGATTTTTTTCATATAGAGAAACGCGCATATTTAAAAATCAAAATGTACACCTTGTTGTGTATCAATTAAGCTGCACTCTCTTCGAAAATAAAGTTGATATGTTAAGAAAAGGTGCCTTGCGGTAGTTTTTAATTTTTTTATGAAAATCTCGAATATTTACGGACCATATCAGAGGTTTGACGGGAAGTGGCACGTCTTTTACACATCCTGTAATTTTTTCAAGTCGATCCGAACCTCCGTTCATTCGCAACTAGCTGAACACCAAGAGAAAAAGAGATTCGAGGAAATCGCGTTTAAAGTTTCTGGGCAAAGGCAACACTGTAGGTTGCCGACCGCTTGACCTTTTTAGCTGCCAAACCAACAATATTGCGAATTTTGATATAAACCAAACGGCATTTTATTGACAAAAGACTGCACTTTCGGAAAATGCAATAAAAAATCGATTTTTCGACTGCCCAGTCCCCTTAAAATATCAAATTTCGTTTTTAAAATGCCACAGCTTAATTTACATGTAACAAAGTGTATATCTTAAATTTAAAATATGTGCGTTTCTTCATATAGGAAAAAAATCATAAAAATGACCCTACTTTCCAATTTGTCAAGTGTACGTAACCCCTCAAGAGGAACACTGGACTGAGAGAGAAAGGATGTATAGCATCAAATGCAGAGCTGTAAAAATCACTCCCGAAAATTGATCCCCGTAAACGCAGAAGCCGGTTCGTGACAAGGCACCGACACCGGTTCTCCACCTACTTAATACCTAGGAGCGAAACAGGTGCGTCGCGTGTAGCTTAATTCTCCGCTCGGAGCCACGCGGTCGATCCTGACCCGTATACACAGGTCAGCGTACGCGCGAGCCCCCTGATTCTAATACAAGCCAGGGGGTCTATGGACGTGTTAATCAATTCGCTTACCTGACCCAATTCCTCCGTGATATTGAGCGCGCGACATTCAGCCGGCCGCCCCGCGTCCGTGTCGTACAGTGCCATGTCGTGGCCGATGTGATAAACCTGGCCCACTTTCGCCATCTCTATGGTGACGTACAGGCTCAGAGGTATCATCACTTGTAGAATAATGACGAACGTCCAGAACGTCAGCATGCTCTCGTAGCTGGGATCCTGGATGATCGGGATGAAGGGGACGAACGCGAGACCGGAATACTCGGCCAGCCAGAGCCGACAACCGGTCGCGCCGAGCACGCAGAGTATCACTAGGATCACCACGCACCATATAACGTCCTTGTTCATTTGCTTCTCGAGCCGAGAACGCTGGAAAACACCACCTTCCTCGTGATCCGACGACACTCTTCGCGCCACTTTCATTTAATTGCTCGGATCTCTACCTTGTACCTGGGCCCGCCGTTGTTCAGCATCGCCTTGGTCTCGTGGCCGGCGTATATCACGATGCCCTCCGCGAAGTCGGTGTTCTTCAACAGGCATTCCCTCAGCAAAAGGTTCTCCGTGGAAACGGGCACTCTGCCGCCGTTCGGGTGAACCACGGCCCCGTGGAACCTGCAACGCTGCTGATTAACACCATCGCCTGTTCGAGGCATTTTTCCGGGAGGGGGAGGGGGGGGGGCAATTTTCGGGTGACGGTAAAGAAAAATGTAGCAGTGGGGTATAGCCCTCTTGTTTTTATGTTAACCGATTTTGTAGTGCCAAATTAATTAAGGGGAGGTTTTGGTCTATAGCCCATAAAAATAGGTGATCTTTAGAAATTAATTAAAGGAAAACTACCGTATACAATTTAATGGGACTGCTTGCATTGTATTAAGGATATCTTAAGTTATAGAAATATATTTTTTGTTCTTCAATTAATCATTGCAGACGACGCTGGAGAGTCGTTAAAGTCGAGGCGTCAAAAAATTCATCCAAATCGGTGGGACCTGTATCTCCGAAAGTTATTTATCCGATTCGACTGAAACCTTTTTTATTTTCAAGAATATATTTCTGGCTAGAGGCGGGGGGGGGGGGGCAGAAAAATTGCCTCCCACTCCAATCCCTTCAGTCGCGCTCTACCTGTATATCCTAGTGCTCGGCTGATCGACCTCGATCACGGACCGGAACTTGGCGGGCTGGAAGGTGTCCTGGAGATCGACGAAGCCTCTCACGACTTGCCGCTGCTTCAGATTAGTCTCGCCGTCGAGATTGCACGTGTCGATGTAAGCGGAGCCCTGGGGATCGCTGCTCCGCAACAACAGCACGTCGGCCGGCACTAACTCATTGTTGGAGAGGTGAACCAGGTCGCCGACCTTCACGTCTTTCCACGCCACCTTTGCATACCTGTCGTCTTCCCTGTAATCAAGCAACCCGCGCGATCGATACAGGCGCCTTTCATTGGTGAAGCTACATTGGCCGGGGAAAAATGCACTTAGACCACGGTGGAGTAAGGCAACTGTAACGTAGGCTCGCTTGCGAAACAGTAGGTACTTAACGAAAGCAATTTCAAACGCGTAGTACGTGCCGAAAGGCGCCGCGATCGATATCAACGCTTCCTGATACGCTTCTCGCGGGGCATAATCGAAACGATCCATCACCTGGAGCGAGTTCTCGCAATGCTCTCGGCACTCCGAGATGACCGAGCGAAACGGCGACCTTCGCGGCCGACGATCATTCAGACTATACATCAAACAATAACCGAACTGTCATAACGGTCAGACGTCGATTATTCTTAACTGACCGTCGCCACGGTTCAATGCTTCGACTCGCGGGATCCCTCGTTGGCATACCGAAACGATCGAGAGAAGCGGTACAGTACGTCCCAGAAGAATCCGAGCACCGTCGTGGGATTAATGGAAGCAGAGAATGGTCCGGTCTGCTCAGAGCCCACGTAGATTGCAAACTATCGAAAACGAGGAGGATAGGTGGAAACTGCATTCGAGTATTGGAGAATGAATTTTCGTGTTCCCTTCTCTTTCACTCGTGCTCGGCGTGTAGCGCAATTTGACGATATTGCTTTCTCAATCGGTTCGCCCGCATGCCACGATGTCGAGCGAGCCACGTTGCATCGGATATCGTCTGGCCACCCTCTTTTCTGCTCCTGGCGGGTACATTATTGAAGCACGGATATGTTGCTCGAAAGGGCTTGGACTACATCTTTGATCTTCCATCTACGATCTTGCTCCCGCTGAAAAGCGCGTCAACCACCGCGATCGAACAATTTCTGGAGAGCATCGCGCCTCCTGCGGGGCTATTTTCAGCTGCGACAAGCTTCCACGTCTGACTATTACATCGCGAAGTGTGTCGACCATCCTTTCGTCCGATCCTTTGGAGGGGCGGTACACGATCCAAGTGATTTCTGGAACCTCGAGCTAGTGAATTGCCACCGGGGTCACTTTCGACTTTTTTAAGTAGTATGACACGAACTTTTGCCCGGCCTGACGTCACCATGGACACAAAGGGCGATCGAATCTGACCTAGACTTTACTTGCGGAGTCACCGTTACGCATTTTTCTCCTCGCGAGATTAGAATCGTTGATCTGTGACCTCCGGCAACCTCCTGTGTCCTTTCATTGTACCTTCCAGTCGGTCCAACCAGAGCCCTCGTTCGCCGTTGTTAACAAATACATGTATCGTTCCATTAAAATCTGACTCTAAACGTGACCCCTACGATTCGATCCATAAAAGAGCCGTCTTTCGATGTGCCACGTTACCCTTGGAATCAGGGACAAATTAAGATCTTTGGAGGCCCTAGGGACTTAAAAGATTTTCCGACCCCCTTCCAGTGATCACTTCAATGCAATCTACGATTTCTTAGGCATATCCACGGACTTAAAAAGTATGAGAGTCGTAGATTAAATAAGGGAAACATTATTTTGTACTTTTTAGTGCATTTTTTTTTAGGCGGTTTTAATTTTTCTTTTAAATTTTTTTATTTACTTTGCTGATGGGTAATCCATCCAGCACTGCTTGGAATCCTACGGTTTTCTGGACTCTTAGAAGCCTTTCCCTTGCGATCGGGTAACGGAACAGATTAATCTCCCTTCTGTCGAATCCAGGGCTAGTTTCGCCGCGATTCCGTCAGCGACTGTCGTGAAACCGAGCCGCTTGAATTTGCATTTTCCTCGTTCCCGAGGTCGCATGACGTGTGTACCTCTTGTCCACGGAGGAGCAGCGATTAGTGTGTGTATTATTATGGCACGTTCAAGGATACGCAGTTAACGGTTTCACAAAGCAGTTCCACCGACGCTCTTTTCTTCTACTTCTCATTTTTTACCTTGCCCCGCTTCAAGCAGCACTCCTGCGATTCGTCGCGTACGCCACGAGTGTTAATTAGCGCTCCACAAAAGGAGCCGTTTAACAGAACACCCCTCCTCTGCCCACTGCTCGCGGCGAAGACCCCTTAACGAGTCGCGTTTCCACCGGTAAACAGAAGCCCGGCCCGTTTCCAAGTTCCACAATAACGAATCGCTGATAATTCGGCCGCGGTGACGGCAGCGGCTGAGTAGCCTTAGGAATACTTTTATGCAACGCGCCATCATTATAGATAACCCAGCGGTTAGATAATGTAACGACGTTTCAGTGATTTCTTTTCCGCGATTGCAGCCGCAACGGTATCGTTCACCGTTGCACGCCACGTTCGCGACCCGTCGCTCGCTGCGCGCGCCTCTCGAGCGGCTCCGCGACAAAATTCGAGCGCGGCCACCGCTCGAAACGTCATCCGCCATCGGTGGAAATATTTCAAAGGATTCGTGGCTTCGATCGCGTTATCTAATGGAATTTCAACGTACAAACGCCAGTGTGCGGGCATCAGACATGCGAGGAAATCGTGGAAAGGTAGTTTCGCCCACTGTACCACCTGTCCCTTAAACTGGAAGTGTGACCGAAGGCTACATACACGTCGGGTTACTATATGGAGTATATGGTACCCAAAGGGGGACATGTCTTGAAAATATCTTTGCTCCTTTGCGGGAACTAGGCAGTCGTTTTTCGCGAGAGATCATTTCCAGTGGAAGCTATAGAAACAAAAGTTAAACGAAAATTATGCGATTATATCGAATTATGCGATTAATCTTTTTCTAGAGAGGAAAAGATTCGAGAAAAACGCGTTTAAAGTTTCTGGGAAAAGACGACGCTATAGGTTGCCGCTTGAAGTTTTTAGCTGCCAAATCTACAATTTTGCGAATTTTACTATAAACCAACCGGCATTCTATTCAGAATAATATAGTACTTTCGGAAAATGCAATGAAAAATCGATGTCTCGACTGCCTTAAACGAATTTAGCTAAATGAATGAAACAATTACAGATTCTAAGTGGTGGAACTGTTGTAATATACCTCGTTTAACTCTTTTAGAAAAATGTTTCTTTCCCTTGAAAAACCTTTATCTTTTTAGTTTTGCAGTGGAATCCTAGGCAATCTACGAAACGTGATATTCATGGCGGCTAAAGGCAAACCGTGCTATTTTTCGCAGCAAATTACCGAAACGTGCTACCTTTCATCGCGAGAGAGCATACTACATTTCGAGAACAAAATCGAAAGTTCCTATACTTCGTGGTCAGGATGAGCAGAGTGCTAAGTAGTCTTCGCGAGACAAATGAAATATGCTACTTTTCGACCATGCGTACCGGCGTTCACTGCGCAGATTCAATCTTTTGTAAGCTAACGATCCCATTCGATCCTTATCGAACGTGCGTTTAAAGCTTCCAAAGCATTCAGAAAGGATCAGCCGAGATGATCAGGCAAAACGGGAGACGTTCGAATTTCTCGGTTTCCTGCCCGAGTTCTCCGCTCGATTGGTTCATTTATCCGAGCCATTCCAATCAGCGAAACTCGAGCCAACGTGGGTGCGATATGCGGGCACGTAAGTGTGACACGATACCGATCCCTCCGCTGTAAGTGATGTAACCGCTGACGCCAGCGGCCGTTTAACGGTGCCAAACTGCCGGTAGGTGGAGAGAAAAAAAGCTCGATCCCTTTCGATTCGGCAGTGGCCTTTCACGAATGCTTTCGCCGAGTCCTCCCGTCGCTCTCGCCCGCGCGCTTATCTGCCGTCCCGGGCAATCACTTCGGAGCGTGTGGGCTCGAGAGGTGGGAGTTCTTCTGCACTGCTCACTGACACGCACCCGCACCCGCACGGTGGTATTTGGCAGACGACGGCCGTCCGCGTTCTTATCGGGAGCGCATCGCGTGCGTTGGCGCGGCTTTATCGGCCCGGAGATTTGATAAAAATACAATCGGGACAGGGATTGAGTAACGGGCAGGACTCTCGGGCACGCCGAGGTTGGTTCGTCAATCGAACCGAGAGCAACGGAATACAGAAAGGGATTCGCGGCGGGGTGAAGTTGGCGGGGGGCCATTTCTGGGAAAGGGGTAAGACGAGGAATGTCGATGGGGTTTCATTGTCGAGAGGCGAGCTCGTTCCCCGTATCCAGGAAAGAAACGAGGAAAACGGCTCGAGGGACACGGCAACCGGTTTTATTGCCGTGCCTTCCTCCTCTGCCGCTTTATTCCACTTCCAAGCAGCTCGCGGTGAACGAGACGTGGCACGCCGTACGGTATCCCTGCGTTCAGTCTCGGTGACTCGCGAAACGGGCGTATGCAAAACACAAGGGCTATTTTTAAGAGCCATTCGGGAAACAGAGTGCACGCGTACGTACGTCGACGCGGCGATAACGGGACAAACAAGAGATATCGATCTTGGATACTCGATGCACGAGAGAGTGATTGGAGAACTTGATCGCCAATGATAAAAGTTCCTGTGCTTGTGGTGGGGATGCAAAATTGCTGACGCTGGCTCGCGACTTGAAAGATGAGGGGCCCGGAGGGAAACAGGCACATGCCACATATGCATTAATTTTCGTTTCTTTATAATATTAATTCGTTCCTGCAACGTAGTAGAATTCCAGCGCCTCCTAATATAGTAGTAAATCTTCACACTGAGAATAAAGAAACGCGTAGTGGAAAAGCAGTCCATGCCGCTCCCACCTAATAAAATTAATTTTTCAGCTAAAATTCCACGATACTTGTCATTTAACATATTTCCTATAATAATAATTTCTCCTTCACAGTGGCGCACTCAGCATTTAATCTTGGGGGAGCTGAGTTGAAGGGATAAAAATATTTTTAATGCAAATTAACATCAAATTCACTAGGTAATTGTAAAAATTTATTTAAAGAATAAAATCTAGTTTTCTTTTCTTTTTTTTACAAAGTTCCTTCCTCGGGGGTACCAACAGAGTTCGGCATTATTCGAATAAAAAATGATTCGTTATTCTCTAAAAACTTAATTTTATTCGCAATTCTTATTCGAAATTATACGAAATTATTCAAATAAGAATTGCGAATATAATAAAGTTGTTAGGGAATAAAGAATCATTTTTTATTCGAATAATGCCAAACTTCGTTGGCAACCCCGAGGAAAGGGCTTTGTAAAAAAAAAGGGGAAAAGTAAAGTGGATTTTATTCTTTAAATAAATTTGTATTCGAAATTATTCGAATAAGAATTTATTCGGATACTGCGCAACCTTGGCCCGCTCCTCTGGCTGAGCCACTGCTCCTTCGACTCGCTTTCCTCTAAAATCGTAAAACTGTAGCGTGTGCCTCTCACACGCCACAGGGACTCAAAAAATAAATCCATAAAACAGTTACCTAAAATGCGAAAAATATTTTCTTTCAAGTTTCCCCACGCGAGACGGCAATTTCGCATGACCTCCGCGATACCAACGGCTGTCAGTCGCCCCCACGGAGTACACTACCCTCTTTACGTGGCATGAAGTACGACGCCCCGATTCAGTTCCCGTCACATAGGGGCATACGATCACTCAGGATCGTTTCGAAAGCATGCCAGCGAAGAGTTGCGCCACGGTATCTTATCCCACGATATCTGCGCGCGACGCAATGCCCGATCTCCAGCGACCGAGATAGCGAGCTACGTCGCGCGACAGATTGACCGGGAGTTGGAATTCGTGGCGAAGGTTCAACCGTTCTTGACATTGCCGGGAACGCGCGGTGTAGCCGCGAGTCTCGATCTAGCCGTTACACGAAATTAAAGCCGAAGGGAGGAAGGCTAAAGAAGGCCGGCGCGGCCGCGTGCGCGCTGCCGCGAATTAAGTAGGTAAAGGTCGCGGTGGGGCGCGCTGCGCCGCGGAACATGGAGATCGCTGCTCACCAGCAGAACACGTTCACGCGGTGTGACCCACGCGTAAACACGCCTCCGCCGATCTTAACGAACCTTTATTAATGCTCGCGGATATCATCCATCGATTCGATCGCCACAGAAGCTTCTAGTCCACTCTGCCTGCCTCTGCTCTTCGCCTACTCCCGGCCAACAGAAAACCAAGCGAAGTAAATCGGTTAAAGCCTCGGTCCTTGCTAGAGAAATACCGTCGTGAAAATATCCTGGATCAAGGTAGCAGACTATCGCGCTCGCCGTCGATCTTCCAGCAACTCTGATCTCGATGACGCGATGCATATGTCTTACGACGCTATCTACGACGCTGCGTCCGCGTTAATTCGATCTCGTTCGTTAATCGCGCCTATTGCTGCAAACTCTGTTCAACAATAGAAGTTGCGGAGCGCACAGCGCCTTTTCATTCCGAGGGCAACAGGCTCTCCTCGACGGCGCGCGGCTCGGGATTTTCCCTCGACCTCCTTTCCTCTGCCCTCCTCGAAAACACCGCCTAGCTGTCAGGCCCGTTAGCTTCCTTCCACCGCGGGCGAATCGTATCTCCGCGGACGAACGGGATTAGGGCTCCTACAGACCAACGCGAATATTGCCGCGCGGAGCGGATCCGCCGCGGATCAGATAAGGCTGCCCATAAGCCACCACGTATAAAAAACTGCTGAACCTTTAAGCTTATTTCACCGCGGATGCTCGCTTTCCCCGCTGCTCCCATACAGTCGGCGATCTTGACACGAGCTGGCCGCGAATCGATGAACGTGCACCGAGCGACGCGTCCTATGCGGAATCGATGGAATAACAGAGATATCCGAGGTCTGATAAAGATCGCGGCGCGATCTGCGGACCAACGGCGACAAGCGTAAATAGATTTCACAATTGAAGAACTTGAAGCCTTCGTCGGCGACACGCGAATGTGAAACCATGGCGAAGGGCGGCGATGAGGCACTATCGTGCTCCGCGCGATTAAACCTTTCCGCGAATTCATCCAGCAGACATGCTTTGGCGCAGCAAACTGTGTTTCCATTTCTTTGTCGGCGCAGAATATTCCCGTGTCGAAATGGAGAGCGAGAATGGTAGAAATTGGTCGTTTTGGGACCTGGCTGGTAGAAAGTTTTTTACAGGATATGTTTCTGCAGATCTTAAGGAATCCGAAATGCGTAATTATTTACCCTGGAGGCGACGGGAAAGTTGTAAATAATAAGCGAATATTAAACAAAATTATTTTTTCGAAATTTTTTTCCGACAGCTATGTAGACCTTCAGAAACGGTATAACGTTTATTTAAATGTTTTTTCCATATCTTTTGTAATTTACGAGTTACAAGCGCATAAGTAAAAGGGTAGGTGATCGAGGGAAGACAAATGCAACTCCAATCTCCATGCTAGTTTACCTACTCGGTCATTATGACATTGCATAATAAAACATTAACTCAAACGGTGTTTCTTAACGAACTATACGCTTATTTTTATGACTTTCCCCATCTTCACCAAGGTAAACAATTATGCATTTCAATAGAAACATATCCTGTAAAAACCTTTCGTTGCCAGGCAAATCCAAAATTGGCCAATTTTTGCCATTCTCTCTTTCAGGTTGCACAGCGGACGTCAGGCGATACTAGACCGGCGATCGTTGTACGCCGCGATAAACTATCGACGGTGACCAATCACCCTGGCCCGTGTTCGATCGGGCCCCGTCAATCGTTATCGCGGCGAATGAATCAGGTGCGATGAAAGAGGGCAATTAAGAATCGAAAGAGACGCGCGATGCACGAGAGCGCGTAATCGATGAAGGGAAAGAGGTGGGTTCCGATCGCAGGGATCGATCAGCTGTGGTTAATAAATTATGGTCGATTCGTTCGGCGAATTTGTTAGTTGCTACCGCAAAGCATGCTCATCGCTGGCATCGAGCAAATTGAAAGAAACTTCTCTTAGCGAGCGAAGGGCAAGGTCGGGCCGAGTAGCTATTATTTTTCAAGCAGCCCCGCTGCGTCCAGGAATCGTTGCACATCGATCCGGCGGCTAGCTCCGCGGAATTGAGTTGCATTATAAATGGCATGCAGTCCAATCGTCGCTAACTGGCGATAGTTTCTTCCTCCGTTATTCCTCTTCGCGGCGCCTCGTCGAATCTCTAGCCGACCTCGTCCGGCCGACGGCGAGGAACGACGGGCTTGGGCTTCCTTGCGAACGATATTCAGCAGACCTTCGGATATTGGCACACACCGCGCGTGTCATTTGGAGATTCAACGATACTCGAGGCATCCAGTGACGCAGAGTCGAAATCTATTTCGTAGTTTTAGCGCGTCACGATCAGATTTAATTCAGCCTATCGAGAGGAAATAGATCGAACGCGAACGTCGGTATCGAGGTCGTCGTACATGGGAACGATCGCGATCGACGACTAGCTCCTAGCGCGCCGCTCCACAGGCGAACCGGAGCTTATCGTTCGCTGGATCGGTCTTTTGTAAATATGTATCCTCCTCCGAAGAGCTCGATTCCCCGGCTCAGACGCAACGATTACAGTAGACGCAGTTGTAGGGTAATTGTAAACGGTGATTAGTACAGCCATATGTTTGGAGAAGCTTAACTCGCTTTTGTGAAAACCGATAGTCACGTAGATAATTGAGAGGATACCTCGAAGCGGTGTTTTTGCGCGAGGCACGGAGCGACGGGGAAGCAGGAGTCCTCCGTGGCTACGTAGTTTAGCCACGTACTACGGTTGTATTTACGCAGTTGCGGCAGCCAGGGCGGGAAAGGTCAGAAGCACCTCTTCAGCCGTGAACCCGATTAGATTTACGCGCCTCGTATTTCTTAAGGAAACTCGGGGACCGTGCGTGATCGGCCGAGGCGAGAAGCGTTTTGCAAACTTCGAGGCGTCGAAAGACGTCCCAGGAGCCAACGCCGAGCACAGCGAGATCGAACGTCGCGAAACGCGCGATAGCGATCCTCTTCCGCGAACGGATTTGCGAGGGAACACTTTCTTTTCTGCCGTCCCATCGGGCACCGTGCGCTCGACCTACATGCCCGCCACCGGCGATCAAAGCCGCTCCGGCGAGTTGCACGATCCAAGGATCGATCGCAAGGAATTCTCGAAACGCCAACACCGAAAATAGGATCGCGTTAAACGCACAGGCGTTCTCTTTCCGCGGAACTGTACACCATTCCTCGAACGACGGCCCTCGGTTATTCGAGCCGAGGAAACCTCCAACTGCAGCTCCCAACCCAACACCTAGCCACGAATTTCGAATGGAAGCATAAATAAATATACGAAATATTTATTTCGCGGTAACAGCGAGAAGGAACGACCTTGAACGGCCCCTCGATCTTCTAACGTACGCTTTCAATTATAATCGTTGATATAATCTTAATCGGCTCGTCCCGTAGATAAATAAATAAATAATCGACATCCGTGATAGAAGCGAAGCCTCGATTAACGAACAGCGGGCCTCTGCGCGTCCCTCGCGTGCAGATATTGGCGAGAGCAGCGGTTCCGTTTTCTCCTACGACGCGTTGCAACTTAACGCCTATTATGCCGGCTTACTCACCCGACGTAGACGCGACAGGTGGAATTATTGACGCGGCAATCGCTGGCGAGCCTCCGCCGGTCCTCGAAGTAATCCTTCAGCGCCGTGACGCCGAGCACGAAGACCACGGGTATCATGGCGATCTCCTTGCCGAACGCGTTTATGGCTGGCACCCAGTTCAGCAGAACGATAAATATAAAATACAGATTGGCCACGCGGTGGAACTGCTCGAAAAGGTTGCGCGGTAGGAAGCTCAGCATCGTGTACTTCGTTGTGCGTACCCTGCAATTATAAGAATCGAGCGCAGGTGTTTATGGAAAGTGCCACGACTGAAACGAGGCTTCAGAGTTCAATGATGAATAATGGACCTTCACCTATTGTTCACCCTTTTCCCATTCGGATGCTGACTCTGCGGTGTTTTCGGCGGTACCAAGTGGTTCGGCACGATCGTCCTCAGACGAGGTTCCTCGGGTAACGGGCCGAAGCATCGGGCCCACAGTCTCCTCCACCAGGGGGGCTCAGCGCTACGTCTTATCGTGTATATCGACTCCGATCTGCAACAGTTCCAACCCTGTCTGATCAGCAAGGAAAGCCCCTCCGCGCGGCTGCGATCAGATAGCTCGAGCAACACGCTACGTAATCAGTTTCTCGATACTTTCTTAAGTCGCGACAACTGCCTAACACTACCACCGGCGGTTCAACGGTTCGAGCGTTGAACCCAAAATCGGATTAACCCGCTTGACGAATGTCCGCGGGGTGGTTATTCGCGTGCTGTTCTACCATTTCATTGATTAAACATAAGGCTTACCTGGATGCCTGCCGCGAGTGACCTCGAAAAGAGGGCGTCTTTCCAGCGGTGGGTGGCCTGGCCTCCTCTCTGTGGCCAGGCGGGAGGATGAAGTCGGTCTTGGACCCCACTCTGCTGTGCCCCATCGCCGAGTGCCCTTGAACGTCCACCACCTGGCCTTGGCTGAAGGCTCTCTGGTGCCCAGGCTTCTTCAAGGCCGAGGGCCTGGCGCTTCCGATCGCCGACAGGGGACCCAGATAGGACCCGGCGTTCGCGGGCAGGCCCGCGGTCGTCAGGCACTCCGCCAGCACTCCACCGTGGCTGGCCGACCTGGCGTGGGTCCTCGAGCAAGGCAGCCTCCTGTTCCGCGACTCGTCCTCGTTCGCGCCTCTCCCGAGCGCGCTCGGCACCGTGGTCACGGCCGTCGCAACCGCGCCGGCATCCGGTGCGGAGGCAGCGACGGTCGGCTGCAACGGCGTCGACGACGAGCCAGGGTGCTGCTGGCGACCCGACCCCGGGAACACGTACACCGACGCCTGTCTGCTGTCCACCTCCTCGCTGGCTGCTTCCTGCGCGCCGACCTCGGACATGCTGGCACATCTGACCACCCAGAGGACACCGGCAGAGTTAGACCGCGAGCGGGTGGGAAACGTTTCGACGAAATAAAGGCGGCTTTAATTGGAACGCAATTTCGAGCGGAGGCTGGCAACGGGAGGTCGAGCGGAACGAAGAAGCTCAGAGCACCGTCAACTATCGCCGCTATTTCCATCGATCCTCCCCGGAAAAAGACCGCCGTTAGACGCTGCTTACTCCGAACCAAGGCCACGGGGCAAACAGTTATCGCGTATCCGATTAACAGGCTCTTCCCACGATAAACAGAGCCATTACGTGTTACAGCGGACTTATCGCGATCGAAGGCTCTTTCGTTGCGACTGATAAACAAAACACGTACGTGGTAAGTATGTCCAGGTGGCTGTTAGAAAGCCACGTGGCGGCGAAGCAGAGGCGAGCGTCTCTGCTTGAAAAAGAACGCTGAACCCGGACCGTGATGGGGATGAATATTTCAAGGTAATCGGGAGGGAGGAACGTTGGTGCTCCCCAGGGACTGGTCCCCTCTCCGACGGATCGCCGAAATCTGGCTAAAAATCGATTCCACGAGGTCTATTCTTGGGACGACGAGAAGCGAGGAAAGCTACCCCCGTCGCCACGCGTCAAACGACATACAGGAAGTAGCGTAATGCATTTCCAGCCGCGTTCTCTCGCCATCGTGGGTGCACTTGCACTTGCCCGGCACAGATACGCTATTAATAAGACTGCAGTGGGGAAAGAGACGGGGAGGGAGAGAGGGAGAGAGGGAGGGAGAGAGAGAAATGGAGAGAGAGCGAGAGCTGTCTTTTCGAGACAGCAGACGCCGCAGAAACTAGTGGATTAGAGTCGTCGCAAGTGCTTCGGGAAATTTCACAAAATATTGCGAAACGCCAAATCGAATAGCCACGCTCGCGGGATCACCTGCTCATCTTTCCTCACAAAACGTGGAAACCGACTGGTGGAACGTGGATTTTTCACTTTTTATTATTATTATTATTATTATTAAGACGAATGGTAAACCAAGAAAAAAAATAAACTCTTGAATCACGAAATGTGCCTCAGCTCATTATGCTTGGCTAATCCAGATGAATGTGACAGGTGACTATTTAAAAAAAAAAAAAAAAAAAAAAAAAAAGTAAAGAAAGAATTTTTTTATAAAATCAGAATCTAAATTCCGGGCGAAGCCGAGTAGTAAAGCTAAGTAGCAATAGGTAAGTACATACTAGTACAGTAACGAAAAAATTCGGACAATTTTTAAAATCGCATAATTTTTTTAAAATTAATCCACACGACTTGAGCGTGATTCGTCGTTTTGAAAAAAATTGCAATTGGTCGGAATAGCGAAAAAAAATCGTCTGAGCCTGTAATGAAAATTTAAAACTGCCGTTTGTAGATTGAAGTAAGGTATATATATGTGCCTAAAATTTCATTAAAATCGGCTAACGTTGCTCTGAGCTACAAACGCTTAAAGATCGCAGAATAAGATCGAAAATCGCGAAATTCCCGAAATCGCAAGTACATAATAAATGTAAGTACATAATGCTGCGTTCATACTTCATACATTCCATTACTCATATCGTGGGCATTTTAATAATTTGTGCAGATAAAATGTAACATCTAGACATTTGCCTAGATGTCCGCAGCCTGGAAGTCAAATACTTGGCGTGGCCAAGTACTTGCAGCTCATTTTCATTTCACATCTTTTTTTACAATGTATATTTTCTTCTATTTTTTTTTGTGATTTACTCTTTTACGTCCTCGCTTTTGTCATGTACTTAGCGTATTTTTTTACTTTTTTCTTTTCATTACAGGCTCCCAAACAAAAGTTGAAAAAACAACCTCCATTATTTTTTTACTATTCCGATCAATTGCATTTTCTCAAAAGGATGAAACACATCACTTAGCAAACTAATCCTTCTAGCTTCTAAAAAAAACTCACGTTGTTTGGACAAATTCTAAAAAAGTTATGCGATTTTAAGAAGTGCCCGAACATTTTCGTTATTCACTGTACAGAGAAAGTAAGATAAAGAGTAAAGGCGAGGCAGCAGTTTGAACTCTTAATTAGCCCAAGCATAAGAACATAATATCAACAATTACATAATACTAATTACTACGAATGAAATGAAAATAATGATGATGACCAATACACGGTATAAGCAAAGCCGATAAAAACCGATCACGACTTAACCTGGGCTAAGGCGGGAAGGAAGGACACGACACGGTAGAATTCACACCAAAAGCGACGGATGCTATGTTGCCTATATAGCTGTCGGATATTAGCAAGAAGAGAGTTATAATAATCTGCAGCGATGCAGGAAAAAGAGGATTGAAAATTTATCAGCACCGAATTTCGCAGCGAAGCCTAGCGTGTTTATCGTCGATCGGCACCAGATAAGATTGAATTGCCAGGCTTACGCGAGAGAACGGATCGAAACGGCGAGTTCGCGGAGCAGGTGTGAGCGATCCAACAGCACCGGTATCTGCTGGCAAAATAGAAACAGCTCCGCAAGACAGCAACGCGACCTAAATATACTCTGTCAGGGGTGTTCCAGCGCGGAGGAACGGTTGTTTGCTGAATTATACACGAAAGCCTCGTGGGCACGTGTTTCCTCCGCGCCCGCAGAATTCGCGCGAAGCGAACGAGCAGATATATAGCTCGCCCGAGGGCAGCTCGAGCACCCTTATCGGTCCCCGCGTCGGCGTTAGTTTGCGAAACGATAAAGCACCGGTCGCCTTTCGTCATCGCCGCGACCCGCAATTTATGATGGATCGACCAGCACTTTGTCCTGTCGAGTGTGCACATACTCCTCCAGCGGCCAACCCGGGGATAGGAAATTTCGCCGACGACGACGGCCGTGCGGACGCTTAACGCTTGTTTTCGTAGCGCAACGAGCCACTGGCTGACAACGTCGTCGAGCTAATTGGGGCAAACTGGATTAAACGATTCTACTCGATGTCGTACCACTCTGCTTGGAACGCCGTTAGAGATATGTAGGTATTACGTTGGCGCGGCGATTACGGGGGAAGAAGGTGGTAGGCGAGGATACACGACGCTCAAGGCGAATTCGAGGCGGCGAGCGTGCGAGGGAAATGTCAGTTAAATAAATATTGCCCGATGATGACGAGGAACGGTATCGCCAAGATTACGCTAATCGTATTTACTTTGGGACGATGACAGGCATCGATGCACGCCGAGGTAGATGGAATTACGTCGCGGGCGAATCAACCGAGTGCTCTGCGACCACGATCGATGAAAAAAACTACATATGTAGGTAGGCACGCCGAGAGGAACCCCGCAAATCTTCCAAGCGCTGAAAACTCGATTTGCCATTTTCAGGCAGTTTCTCTGTAAATGTACTTTATGAAAAGTGGTACAAAGGGTTCGAAGGGGCGAGAAAATTCTGCGCGATCGTGCAGAGAGGAGCTCGTCGAGGGTCGCGGAAAGCGAAGGTGCTCGCGTGTGCACGTAAACCGAGCGGAGGATTCCATTTGTGATCGATAACAGCCGACACGTAAATCCCGAGTTCTAATGTAAACGGACAATATCAAGGGTAGGAAATCCGAAGGGTGGAATTGGGTCAGGCGAACACCGACGGTCCCTAACCGGGAGCTTCTGCCCGCCTCGCGTTCCGTGCTCGCGCCAGTAACGAACCATTATCGCTTGTAATTATTGCTCGCGGTCCAATGCCGTGATAGTGTTCTGGTAATCGCTGGGAAAAATATACTTCGACCGTAACCACGTCCAAGTACTTTTAAACGTTTCAAATGGGCAACTAATTGAGAATCGTGCCGTGGGAACCGATCGCTCTTGTCAACAGATTCCGTTTTGGATCGATGCAAACGAGATCGAAACTGGTTTCTGCGCGATTGAGAAAGATGATGTTTGATAAAGGACACTCTCGCTGGCCGCGAAAGTTCTTGAAGGAGGCAAGCCAATGGTTCCGTTTAGAAATAGTAGAAGATACCAGTAATGTCGATGGAAAATGGAGGTCCGCAAATAATCGGCATAATAAATAACGATCGAGCGATAAACAACGTGTACTTTGCGCGAGGTACAACGTCAGGAACGAGTCAATTAGTTTCAAAGTGCGTTTCACCTGTAGCAAATCGCTTTACCACCTAGTGGGAGAGCATTGCCGGTACAACTTAACGTTACAGCTGCTGCCCGAACGAAGATGATCTAACGATTGTGTGCCAATGATTCAGCAGACGGGGGTGGAGTAGGAATAAGAACGGTACCGTTCCTCGACGGAAAAGGTTCAAGTTCGAGGTGGTGTTACACGCGCGCCGATACTCGAGCGTTTCAGCGAGGCGCGCCGTACGACGCGTTCCACGATAGGTAGTTTATGCAATTTAACGAGCAGAACCTCTCCAATGGCCTTCTGGGTAACGAATACAGGGACGGCCTCGATCGAGAGCGCTTTTTCCTGTCCTGTTTCTAGGATGGACTGCGAGAATTCGTGCGCGCGGCCAACGGTAACCGGTTTCGTGGCCGAGGACCAACATCCCCAGACGAAAAAATTCTGGCCACTTCTCAGGGGTCTCGGCGACCTTCGACCTGCTGGACAATGGGAAGACACGTGTACTTGAAATTTGACGGAGCGTCACTAGACGTCGCGTTTACGCTTCGCGAGAGGGATCGATCGGTGATGAATTCCGTTTATTCAGCATCGTCCGCGCTACTTTTTAGCGACAGCGTTCTATTACAGAGTAATAAAGTGAATATTATTACTCGGAACGAGTATCGGCGTTATCCGCGATCGAAAGAGTGGACGACCGTCTTACTTTCTACTCGATTAACCGGCAATCCTTACCGTAGTTTCCTTCACAGCTTCTTATTTTAGCGGACAACCGGTATCCCCTGATGGCTAATCTATTTTTTCCCCCATTCCCTCGGATAATCCTCTGGTACGGACGCGTTAAACGTTCTTCCTTTTCCAGACTCTCTCGTTACCGTTTCGCTACAACGACTCCAAGCTTCCGCATTTAGATGAGACTTTCTCGTAATAATTAAGTAAACGTACCGAGGCTTTTCGAGCATAGAAAGAGGAGCTGAATACAGCTACGGGCCCCGAAGGTTGCGCAGAGGGACCATAGGATTCTAGAAAATCTTTCATTCCTCGATAACGAACGGATTTGAAACTCTATCACTCGCGTGCCCTCTAAAACTTATTCCACTAGCACGCAACTTCGAGTTTATTAGATGTTCCAAAACACATGCCCCAACCTCAGCGACATTCGAATACAGTAAACACTGCTGAAATTAGCCGACCGTGAGTGACAGAAACTAAGGCCCGGTGCAGACGAGCGGTTTGCGACAGTTTGCCGCCGCGTCAATGTAACGTTGCGTGCCGGCAGTACATATATGCATATGGACAGATTTATAAAAAAAATATGTATATTTTGCGGCAGTATTGTCGTATTGCCGCGGCGGCAAACTGCCGCAAACCGCTCGTCTGCACCGGGCCGAAAAGGGGCGCCAATACGGAGGACGAATCGTTCTGGCCTGAAAAATCTCCGACTCCTGATATCTTGTTTCGGCTTGAGTCGCTCGTTCATAAGCCAGCGAGATAAGCTCGACGAACGTTAAGGCAGAATTTCAAATGGAGGTGTAAAAATGTAATTCCTGGAGATATAATGGAAACGTAAGCTCACATTTTTTCCAAGCTCCCAACGTGGTCCACGTGGCCTTGGTTAATGGTTGCGGGGGCTCGGAGGGATGGCTCGGCTATCCCCCACGGTGTCTTCGAACTCTGAAGAGCCTCTCTCGACTGTTACTCCGCGGCAAGTAGTGACTTTTCGCGTGGAAAACTGTGAGCAGCCGAGCGCGCCGCCCACCAACGGGGAAAAACCTCCGCTACTTTCGCGTGCCTCTTTTTGACAGGCAAGATAACGGGGTATGATGCATGCCCCTCGGTCGCCTCTCAGCGTATCTCTACGGGGAGACTGGCCCTGCCGCCGCACATCGCCTTCGCACGTAACACCATTACCCCTAACACTGCGCGATTAGTTTCAATTCCCCCGTTTTTCTGTTACAAACGCTTCGAGGAACGCGCGCGATTTCGCGTACGCAACCCTTGGTCCCAGTCGCTTCCGCGATCCACGCAGGCAAACCGAACGAACTTACCGCCGTACCCGTCGTACACGTACTGACAATTTGTATCGGCCGACCTGCCAAGCGCGACCGTCGAGTCTACTGCCATCTATCGTCCCTGCTATTACTTTAATCGTTACCAATCCAAACAATTTAAACTCCCTAGCATCGGTTTTTGAAAGTCATCTTACGATTACAATTACATTTCGTAATATCCAATCACCGCTCTGCGGTTTCTAAATAGAGCGAATGTGTGTCCTGAACTAGAACACGGGAAATTCTAACAGAAATCTGAGCGAATGTTTTCGCGACTAGCCAGGAGATCGGATACGCTAATCGCTGTTTTAGGTCCATAAAATACGAGTAGAGAGTCTAAATAACGGAAGAATTGATCTATTAGGAATTTGATTTAATCGTGGAAAGTGTGAAAAATGGATCGAGGAACGGGAGATCGTAGAAGCTGGTAGAAGCCTAGGGAGTGTGACGCTGCAGTAGCTCCACCAGCGGTAGCACCGCCAGCAGCAGCTCCGTCATCGGTAACGAACAGTAACGAGCGAAAGAACGAGGTCTTCCGTTCCGGCATAATAGTCGTGCGAGTTGGCAGTCGCGCGGCCGTGTGCTATCACGTTTTCGTTCCTTCGCAGCGTTCCTCGTAAACGATTAAGTCCCGCGGAGCTCGGCGTGCCGTAAGTCGAACAGTGGTGTGATCGGTCCCTTTGCATCTCGAGCAACATGAATGAAGAATACGACGCGATCGTGCTGGGCACCGGGCTCAAGGAGTGCATACTCTCGGGTATGCTGTCGGTCAGCGGGAAGAAAGTGCTCCACGTAGACCGCAACAAGTATTACGGCGGCGAATCTGCTTCCATCACGCCTCTGGAGGACCTGTTCTCGTAAGTCCCCTTGGAAGCCAATCTCCGCCGATCCGTTTTATCATCCGCGGCTGTAAATATCGCCGGCATAGCAAAGCTAATCTCCGGAGCCCGTGATCAACGGCTCGCCGCACGATGACTGGTCTAAAATATTGATTTTCTCCTTCTCGGTTGTATTCTCGCGGGAACATCCGTCGTCCCGTGTCGTTCGAGCTCCTTCCGTCAAGCGTATCGCGAGACGAAGCGTGACGTATACCGTCGGCCACGATAATGCGTCGTTGCTGTGCGGCCGCCTCTAAACTTTCATCCCTTTCTAAAGGATTCTATCGGAAGGTTGGCTAGAATGCCACTCGATACGGCAAAGGGGGAGGGGCCCGCCCCGCGAAACGCACGCTCGATCGAACGTGCAAAATCGGTTGTGCCGTTTTCCGCTACGGAATTGGCGCACCACATTGTTTTCTCTTCGCGATACTTTCCCTGCACATTCCTCGCCCTTCCCCCTCCTTACTCCGGGCCCTTGCGGTCCTCCACTTCGCGATATATGTCTTGTATACCCTTCAACGCCTGAGAACCGACAGAATTTAACGTCGGGCCAACTTATGCTCGAGAAGTTTCACGAAGGAAATGCTAAGTATACCGTTACTCGTATGCCATCCTTAATCCGTTTCCTGTGGAACCGAACATATGCTGGCGGATTTATCCAATCTCGGGATTACGAGAATCCCGAGAACGCTTACAAGTCGCGCGAAGGCATATTCTCCATGGCATAACTCCATGGCGTTACTCGAGCGTGCTTTATAAATGTAACCGTTATCGGGCGGGATTGGCGGATCTCCACAGTTTCGTCTGCTACTGGGGATCATCCTTCGTAGAGCAACAAAAACACGTTACGAGCGAGATAATGGCGTAACGTGACTTTCCGACCGTTCGCTCGTCAGGAATGATAACACGCCCGTGTGATTGCACTTCTGGTCCATTGCGGCGGCAGTTATCAAGTGTCTGCCCGCACTCAATAAATCGCAACACGCGTCTCAACCACCCATCTGTTGTAGCAACAACGGTTATACATTGATATACTTCGATTCCGTTGCGTTCATATACAATTTGAGGCAACGAAGGCCTCAACTATATTACAATCTGCAAGGAGCAGGAAACCCTTTTCTCCTTCGCTATTTTTAAAAACCTGTCGACCCGTAGATGATTTTCTAGCGGAATATTTTTATTCCGCGAGCCACTTTGCAGGGCTGCTAATGAGAACCAATGAGAACCTCTTGGACGTGTTGTAAATAAGTAAGCGTAAGGTGTGACGTTTATTAATAGCATCAGAAATTGTTTGTAAGTTTTGCTGATGTATTACTTAATTGATAATTCCAACGATACTGTAATCATGACCCGGGGTTCTCAACTTGGTGGATGGCAATGGGGTCAGCCGATATATCGGAAGATCGATAAGTTCCTAGGAACTTTTGGACCATGCAAAGAACAGAATTTTGAATCTCGGATTGCCATTTAAATCGTTTTTTTATATAAAACCGAGGTGTTATATGTACATTCTTATCGCTCAGCTTAGTTTCCTGGGTTATCTAGGAAATTCAAGGCCCCGATACCGGATGAGACCTACGGCCGTGGCCGCGACTGGAACGTCGATTTGATTCCCAAGTTCTTGATGGCTAATGGTCTGCTGGTGAAGCTTCTAATTCATACCGGCGTGACGCGGTACCTGGAGTTCAAATGCGTCGAGGGATCGTACGTCTACAAGTCCGGGAAGATCTCGAAGGTGCCGATAGATCAGCAGGAAGCGTTGTCCAGCGATCTGATGGGCCTGTTCGAGAAAAGGCGCTTCCGTAGCTTCTTGATATGGGTGCAAAACATGCAAGAGGACGATCCGAAAACATGGGACGGCTTCGATCCGTTCACCAACAGTATGAGCGCGCTGTACAATAAGTTCAACCTCGACAAGAACACTCAAGATTTCACGGGTCACGCGCTAGCACTTTACAGGTAAACGGTATACTTCGCTATCATAGTTCGCTAACGAGACGATAGCTGATCGAACGAATGTCTTCTTTCAGGGACGACGACTACATATGCCAAAGCGCAATTACTACTATAAGGAGGATTAAATTGTATAGCGATAGTTTAGCACGTTATGGAAAATCACCTTATCTGTACCCTATGTACGGCTTGGGTGAACTTCCCCAAGGTTTCGCGCGGCTCAGCGCCATTTACGGCGGAACGTACATGCTGGACAAACCGATCGACGAAATCGTCATCAAGGACGGGAAGGTGAGAATCCAAACGTATCTGGAATGAAGCACGGTAAATCCTCGTTATTTGCCCCGTTTTTACCGTGCGTAGTACGCCCGGTGACTATCCCCACCTTGGAATCCTTCGATCGAGAGTGAGAGAACGAAAGAGTCTCGACGGCAACTTCGCGTCAACTGTCTCGTTCCCTCTCGCTCGTTCTTCGGTTTTCTCATTCGCGTCATCGGCCGCACGGAGTAGTCTCCGTATCGCGTCGCACGCCAGCCCCGTTCGTCGCGTTTAATACGAGGATTTGCTGTAAAATCAATCCCGTGAATTAATTATCGATTGTTCGTCGCAGGTTGTCGGTGTCCGTTCCGGCGACGAAGTAGCCCAATGCAAGCAAGTATTTTGTGATCCTACGTACGTACCTGATCGCGTGAAGAAAGTGGGTCAGGTCATAAGATGCATTTGCCTGCTGGACCATCCTATACCGAGCACGGCGGATGCTCTGTCGACGCAAATTATTATTCCACAGAAACAAGTACGCTGGCCCTTATCCCATTTCATTCCAATACTCTCTAAATCATAGCGAAGCCAATTACGAAAGTTTCTCTTCCGGCAGGTTAATCGTAATTCCGATATCTACGTGTCGCTGGTATCGCACACACATCAGGTAGCAGCGAAGGGATGGTTCATAGCCATGGTGTCCACCACGGTCGAGACGAAAAATCCGGAGGCCGAGATCAAGCCCGGCTTGGATCTCCTCGGGCCGATCAGGCAGAAGTTCATTTCGGTGTCCGACTACATGGAGCCGACCGACAACGGTTTGGACAGTCAGGTCTTTATATCGACCACGTACGACGCAACGACGCATTTCGAAACCACCTGCCTGGATGTGCTCGATATATTCAAACGAGCCACCGGGGAAGAGTTCGATTTTAACAAAGTGAAACAAGACCTAGGTGACGAAGATCAGTAACCGTAAGACTGTTACCGTTACTGGTTATCCTCGAAACTAGTTTATCCTGAATTTAAAAAAGAAAAAAAACGAGTGAGCAATGTAATTTAACGCGTATCGGTCGACCACGTCGGCGTTTATCCGAGTCTCGTAGCAGATACGATTCCGCTAGGAGACTCGCGCCTAATAATCTTAGATTCTCTTTCATAGAGGATTCCGAGGGAAAAGGTTAAACATTACTCGAAAATTTATTTCTCAGTTCTGCCCCAATTTGCATTCTACGTACTGCCCCTTTTCACAACTTCGCCCCGGAGTACACAGACACGAACATTTTCGCGGGATACTAATATCAAGACTTTTACCATTTCGCGTCTGGATATTTTTGCTAAATTTCAAACGGATTGTCAAGCTGAAAGTCACGGCCCGGGCGTGTCTACGCGCTCGTCGCCGCCATCGGTGTATTTTGTAGGGTGAACGAGGCAGTCTCGATTATCGCAACTTCATAGATGTAACATATTTTAACTATCGAATGAGAACAGTAACGATAACCGTTTATTGAGATTGTACATGTAAGAGGATCCTATAGTCGCATTGCTATTCGCAGTAGTCGAAACGCGTTACGACACGAGGTACAAGATAGAGGTAATTTTAGAAATGAAAAAAAAATATGAATTCCACACACAAGATATCTAAACAGCATGCCGCGGTCTAGCATTAGAAAATACGTCATACGCTGCACATTTAGTTCTGATATTCTTTGAAACTTCAGCTATGCAAACGGAAGAGAAATGCAAACTAGACATGCACGAGCGAAAGTACTCACGAGAAACTGCCTGTATTGGAAAAGACTTACAGGAGCCAATCTATGTTCGAAATATTAGGGAAAAGAGGGGATTGAGAGAGCGGCCAAGCATTTAAATATAAATTAAATAGATATATGTATATTCGTTCTCATTCTGAAATATATGAGAATGAGAGTATAGAGAAGATGGAATCGTTGAAACATTGTTATTTTATGTGAGCTTGAGAACCAGAATACTTCCTTGTCCAATATTTATGAGGTGATCATCAATTATTATATATCAATGAGGGAGGCGCATCGAGAGACCGGGGATAAAGACAATTACGCGCGGATATCCATCGTTTTCGAAACTGATATGCGTGTGCATTTATGTATGCGTGAATGTTTTGTTAGGTGAGTGATTGGCTAATTCCTCAGAACATTTGTTTTGCTTGCATTCTTGCTTAAAAACCGTAAGCGCACCGCGAATTCGTATTACCTACGAAATCTAGTGGATGGCGGCCACACGTTCCGCCATTACTTTATCTAAAGTGTTATTCACGTAACTATAATGTGACAGTCGTAAAAAAGAATAAATGATATTGTATTAATTTCATTACTTTGTATTTCTCTCTACTACTCTGCGACACACCTGGTAAAAAAGACACGACCTATCTTTACCAATAACAATTTACACAAGCTTCGCGACGTAAACGTTATTATCCCTGCATCCAATGATCGCGATGTTATTATGAACAACAGGCGACGAGAAAACTTCACCAGGCAGCTTTTCGGTTTTTCTCAGTCTTTTTGTTGTAAAGTTATAAATGTACAGAGTACCGTCCGTGCACGCTATAAACAAAATATTACTTTCGCGCCAAGGGGTGGCGAAAATTGGTGAATCAAGGTTCAACACGTATTTCAACGTGGGTTCAGTTTTAAAACTTGTGTCCGATTGAAAGCAATAGACACTCTTGTTCTGACTAGCTAGAACGATGCTCCCGCAATCTGTACCCGCATCGTTTTCTTTAACAACGTACGAGAATATGTTGCCTTTGATTCTGTACTTCCACATCTGCAAAATCGAGAAATAAATTGGGAACAAAGCAATTCTTTGCGAAGGTATGTGCGCTGAATATTCGTTACCTCCACGTTGACTTCGATGTCAAAACAAGACAACGTTCCTGTTACAGAACAGATTAAGATAAGCCCGGTATTCAGCACCGCGGGTGCAACGAAAACAGGATCGCTCAGTTTTTGAATCCAAATAACTCTCCCCGTTAGCTGCTCTAACGCCAAGCAGGAGCCATCTAAAGTTCCAAATAGGATGGAATTCGTTGCTAAGTGTAAACAACCAGAGGCACTGATGCTTCCATTACTGATCTTAGCTTTCCAAATTTCTGCACCATCCTAAGATCAGAAATTAGAGCTTCTTTAGCCTAATAGCAGGCTGCTAAAGCGTAGCGTAAAGCAACCGTTTACCTTCGCAGAGAGGCAATATACATAACAGTCGTAAGAACCAACAAATACTCTCTTCCGTTCTTTACAAAATATTGCAGAACATTTTACGATATCTCCCGTTCGGTATTTCCAAAAGACTTCTCCTGTTTTTAAGTGCAGGCAATAAACATTGCCGTCGTAACATCCTGTGAAACAGAGAATTGAGAAGCACGAATGAATTTCTTGGAAAATACAAAACTTACCCACTATACCCTTGAAGTCGTCCAAGACTAAAACCGAAGCTTCAATTCTATCGGGGAGTCTCGTTTTGAATGTAGGAATGCAGCTCTCATCATCTAATTGAAGTGTAGAAATAAAACCAGAATGGGAACCGACCGTTACATACGTGTTTCCACTAAACAGAAGATTTGTTAGTTGTAAGATAGGATGTACAGTACGATATGTAAAAGTCCCACTTACTCTGAGTAACCAAATACAGTGGGCGATGCATCTACGCATTTTTGTAAATTGCAAGTTTTTAATATCTCTATTCTTGAAAATCTGTCGTACTGCCTTTCGTTTGTATTCGCTGCGCCGTTACACATTTGACCCCTGCACTTATGCCACTCGTACATAGAAGTTTGAGTAGGATCCGAGTCCTGGACCCCTTCGTTAACGTGCTTTGGTGATACCTCATCTTCTTTAGCAATGTTAATTAAAGGAATTGTTTCAGTGTTGCTAGATTGACATTCAAGACTTTGGATCGTCTCGTCTTTTTCGTTATTCGATACAGTAGTTTGTATATAGCTAAGGCATTCATTAGCAGTAGCGTTATTCAAAAGTATGCCAATTAGTTCAGGAAATTCTATACTCAGTTTCTCAGATATACTGTTTGATATTTGAAAAGCAGTGATAGATGTACCCCCTAAATTCATAAATCCCTCATCCCCGTATTTTAAATGATCTCTCCAAATACATTTAAAAATTCCATCAATTTTCTGGATGTCAATTTTGTTTAAGGCGCTATACGTCGTCTGTTCCAGTATTTGTTTCTTTAGAAATTCGGCAGAGATTTTTCCACTGGAGGTGAGCTGAAAATGTTCCAAGAAATGGATTTTATCTGGCCGATATAGATGCGGTAATTCATCTAAATGTTTCGCCATGTGAATATCCATACTGCGATCGTTCGTAGGTTTTTCCTTGGTAGCTATACATAAGTGCAACTTATGATTACTTTCGTCCCACAATACATAACAACTTTTTACAAACTTTACTTGCGATGCAAATTCTTCGAGCTTCGTTAGGTCCACTTTATGTCCAAATCTTTTAACGATACCATTCTTTCTCCCTTTATAAAATATCCTATCCTCTTCATCGATCTGAAATGGAAGCATATTCAATTATATGAAACGGGACATTGTAATATTATATGTGCTTACGTTAACTATATCTCCGGTGTCACGAAATACTGGCAGTTCTAAGTCTCCGACACTTTCATCATTTAACACGCAAACTCTGCTGTTACTACCTGCATGTAAATACATTAAACTTAGGCCTTCTACAGTATGATTATATTATGAAAAAGCTGGTTACCAATTACCTATATGCAGGATACCTGTGCCACTTTTAACAACTTCTCCTGTTTCGTCTCTAACTTGAAGTATGGTTTGCGATAATGCTTGCCCCAAGTAATTTGTGTGACACGGCAGGCTTGTTACAACTTCATTAACGCTAGCCCAACATGATACTTCGGTGATACCATAGATATTATAGATTTTTGTACTATTATGAGGATGTTTGGTCTCAAGAAGCGACTCTAGTTTAGGGAAGGGCTCTCCACCTAGCAGAAGAACTCTAAGCGAAGTGTTATCGCTTAATATAGTAGCCTTCAAACGTTCAGCGGTCCAACTGTACAAAAAAACCGAAGGAGTCATCTGCATTATAGTAATTTGCCTAGAATAAGCCTCTTGCAACAGTCTGAAAGCGAAGGATGCTTCTGTTATCGTATCTTCCTGCGCAGGTATCACTAGCGTTATTATATTTCTATTTCATTTCACCTGTTCGTGTTATTCTTCGATGCCTTCGAAACCATAAACAGCGAGCCCGCGCTTGAGAGGGCAAGAAAAATTTCAATGATACTCGGGTCAAACGTGAAATTTGTGAACTGAGCAATTTTATCGGATTTCTCAATGGCTAATATCCTCCTCAAATCTAGAATATTTGGAACTATGCAAGAGTGAGAGACTCTAACTACTACCGGTGCCCCGGTAGAACCGGAAGTAGTAATTGCATAAGCGTAACTATTTGGTTTCACACTTTGCACAGCTCGCCTCTGAACATGCTTCAATTTAATCAGATAGATACATTCGCCGTGTACTTTGAATTGATTTACAATGTCTCCTTCGGCTGATATTTGTTTGCTAAACAAATAACTTATATGCAAAGTGTTTTTCAAATTTGTAGATTCTGTTGGATTCAATGGTATATTTACAAAGCCATGTTCGCTAGCTAAAATGCTGAAAAAAGAGAAATCATTAGTATGTATTACATATCCCTGTTTTTGTACTAATATTAATATTCTATGATATTTAAATTCTTACCCAAGTATCAGAGAAACTACAGAATATTCAGGAATATCAAAATTTATACCAATAAATTCATAGCTTTCTATGCTCTTCAGATGATCAGAAAGCATAATTTGTGCAGCACGAAGTTCTCTATAAGTTATGTAGATAGTAATTCCTTGCAAGTCGTGGTACTCTATTATTACATTATCCAGTTCATTCCAGTTGCAAATGTCATGCAATTTTTTTATTTCATTTGTTGAATTACTATAGTGACCCGTTAAATTCTCTGGATTGTCTGAAACAATTCGGTGAGAGTGAATGATGTAACTTACATCGTCGCTTCATTCTCGCTAATTTATTAGAATATTCCATATTTACCCATTTCTTGTCAAGTATTACCGACCACTCGTCCTTTGTTATAGAAATTCTTTCGCCTATTTGTCATTTATATATTTACCAAAATTAGCAATTGCGGCATACATACAGTTCCTAAATGCGGAAGCCTCGACGTAGGTTATGCTGGATTTATTTCAGTTTCAGGAGTCAAATAAAGGATAAATTCTTTCGTACATCGTATTGCCTTTTATTTTTCGTAGCAACTTAAATAGTATTAATTACAGAACTGAAGACTTATGTTTTTGTGTAAGGGTAAACTTTGTTTAAGGTTACAACTTTGATGTAGAATACAGGCGTGATTATATACTATACAGAATTGTACGTAAAACGTTAAATTACAGAGAATTCTAATTAATATATCGCGTATCGATTAAATAAGACAGAGTTGAGCTGTTGAAGAGTTTAATTCTTCGCAGAAATTTACAGTTTATACTTGGACTGTTATTCCGTAGGATTAATCGTGTAAGGAGTGTTCGAAATAAAACTGCCAAAAATAGAAATTAAACTTATATTCTATACAGATGAAACACAGTTTGCAGATCTAGTACACCAAACATTATGCAAATCTAATATACCACTAAGTGGAGGTAACAATGGGTACATTTAATATGAATTTATATTCATCTTTACTATGCACTGTAATCAGTACTATTTAATGTTATACAAAATATTTGGGATAAACAAACCGGACACATCGACGCGACCTTCAGTGTCCTGAAAGCGGTAAAATCTACTTCCGTTATATAGTAACTATTTCGTGCATCGATTGAAAAATTATACGATTATTATTTAAGTAATTGAAAGTAATATAATTAGTATATCGACTGGTGAATTTTAAAATGTTCAAACAGAATTTTTAAAGGATCAGAAAATCAAATGTTCACGAACAGCTTCCGTCTACTTCTCTTCGCACCATTCATTCTCCTTGCGAACCTGCTCCTCCTCCGTTGCTGTGAAGTCGTTCTTGATGTTGAACGTTTTTCGAATCTCTTCGGGTATCTTGCCTTTAATCATGTTGGCGACAGTTTTGCACGTTACGTCTAGAAGTCCTTTAATGTCGAGGTAATTGGCTGCGAGAATCAGCTCGAAGAGGGTTCCTTGATCGACCTGCGAATAAATCGTTGGATAACTCCCGAGGCCCGATACGCGAAGCGATAGGTGAATTTACTTTTAGAAAGTCTGCGTCCCAAGAACTGATGTCGTCGGTGCGCTTCTCTTTGTTTTCGTCATCTTCGGGTAGAGGTGGGTCGTCCTTATGATAAGTAGCCCACTGTATTACTTTCCTAAGGATGGCAGAGTTTACATTTGGCAGAGGGACAACCTCCTCTTCGTCCTCGTCCATGCCGAGATCTTCCAACATTGTTTTTATGGTAACCGAACATTTTGCAATATCAACGTCCACTTCAAAAACTTCGCCATCGGAACTTTGCAGCTTGATATTCGGCATCTAGAACAGTTTCCCAACGTATTTTTATACTACGTGCATAGAGATTAAAATACGTGGTGTGAGAAAATACTTTTCTTGCGACGATGAAGTGCCCAAATATTTTGAAACGTGTGCTTTTATTTCCGTCGCGGGGAACGCGTCAACGGTTTTCGTTCTGCCTACAATTCGCACAGCACCATCGAAAGATTTTTTCGTTCGCTTCCTAATCGGCTCGCTAGCGAAATCATTCATGCAACTCCGTTTCTATCCGAAAGCAAGCGGGCACTCCGTCGATGCAACAAAATAGCCCGTCGCGAACGACATTTTCTTTTGACATGTGCACGAAAGTTTCTGACGTGTGCGAGCACAACGTTGCGCGCAAACCCCTAGCTATTTCGCGTAACGAATAGTCAAAGAAATCACCGTGAAATGTCCGTTGGAATCAGTGCTGTGAGATATCTAATAATTTGCTACAACGGCGTGAACGGCGATCAGCAGACTGTAGAAGGCACTTGATCTCCTGCTCTCTGTCGCTCCCCTTCTAGCTCCTCTTTCTGCTTGTCGTGCTCTCTCCTCTCCCTCTGTCTCTATACTCTGTCCTCCGTTGCCACCGCTGCGTCCTCCGTTGATCGGGCTTCTAGTTACCTCCTTCTCGCTCTTCTGTTTCCCTCGCGTTTTCGTAATTTCTGGTACAGAGGGACCACGGGCCTCGACGAAACGTTGCGCCACGTAACGCGAGATGTCGGTATAGTACTGCGCAACAGTTTGTCAGATAAAGAAGTTTCGTTTGTCAAGGGTAGTCAAGGATCAGAGTATCTGCTGATTACTGATTTTCTGGCTCTGAATTACGATCGCGAATATGAAAGCTTCGACGAGATGTGCGCTTGGAATCCGTCCCCCGAAAAAGCAGCATGGTTCATTTAGTATAAGTACTTTGAAACACAAACTAATCCACTAGAAACGATTTCGAGAAGTAGCCGTCTTTCTTCCGTGCGTTCGACCTTTGTTCGATTGAAAATGAAACGAAAAAATGAGGAAAGCAAGTTTCTTTATTCCGCTCGGAAACTTTCAGCTTTCAGTACGGAAATATGCAAATTCGGATACATGAAGAAGTAACGCGTTCAAACAAGCGGAAGCGTAAAACCACTTTTATTTATCGCTTCCTTTCTTTTTTACGTTTCTCTTATTGCATAGAAGGGAAAGTTTCTATTTTTTACGTTCTTCGGCTGCATAAAACGGCCCCGTAAAAGAGCGAGCGGTCTGTTTCACCTCCGACGTGGTTACAAAACAGAATCGAAAAAATAACGAAAATTTTTTTACACGCTCAGACGAATTTGTTGGCACTTGAATCGGGATAATACTTGAACCGTTAGCCCCTTACTGTATCTACACTTTTCACGAGGGATTAAGAGAAATATAGCTGTATTTTTCTTTCCATATATATAGGTACTTCCCACGATTAAAGTTAGTCGCGTATCGCTAAATGTAGCAAATTTTTTTTTAAACAAAGTATTTAATCGATCCTTCTGAAACTTTCAGGATATTGTATTGTCAGATTAAGGTAGATAAAAAAAATCCATTGGCGATGCAATTGTTCCGTGGAGGGCAATGTAACGTCTACTGTATTCACCTGAAACCAAAAATTCAACAATTTTTCTTTACTTTATAAGTGCACGCACAAATCGTATACATTCATAACTTAAAAGATGCAAAATTGAACAAATGACGGTCTCTTGAAAAAAAGTTCACTTTTCCCACCGAAATTTTGCCTTAAATGTGTAAAAAAAGTTATTTATTTAAACAATACCATTATACCAATAGCTAAGCTCTGTGAAGAAGATGTTTATAAATATTCGAGCACAAGGTTAAGTCGATTGGTTGAATATTTTTCAAGTTACATTGCCCGCCAATTGTAAAAGTGTCGTTTCGAGAAAAACACATTTAAAGTTTTCTGGGTACCTGGTGGTTCCGTTGCAAAACCGGCTATATCCGCTTGAATTTTTCGAATTTCGTTTTGTGGCTTTGGGAGCATATTATCGTGATGTTTAACTATTGATTTAAGCAAAAAAAATCGTTTTTTCGCCCCGCTACACCAGGCTCCCCCTTAAGGGTTAAAATGGGATCATTTTTATGATTTTTTTTCATATAAAAAACGCACATATTTGAAAATCATGATATACACCTTGTTGTGCATAAATTAAGCTGTATTCTCTGTAAAAATAAATTTGATACTATAAGAAATGGTGCCATAGCAACCCCTTCTTCTTAGTCACAGCATTTGCGTTACTAGAAATATCTCGAAGATTACCGGAGCGATTTGAATAAAATTTTGCACGAATATTCTTAAGTTTATACTTATCGTTGCCACTTTTGAGAAAATTTATTTTTTTGAAAAATGGCAGCTACTGAAATTGAAGCCTGTGATTTTCGACGTAAGTTCTTCTCGTAAAATCTTCTTTTGTTAATAAAAAATAAAACAAAACATTAATCGAAAAATCGTCTCGCAAAGTTCTAGATTAGTGAACTTTATTTTCGAAGAGAATACAACTTAATTAATTTATACCCAACAATTTGTATGTCTTGATTTTGAAATAAGACGTTTCCTTGTATGAAAATAAAATCATAAAAATGACCCCATTTCCCGATCTGCCAACGGTGTGTAACCCCTGAAATTTCTTTGAACCGAAATGGTTGAGAGATAAAACAATAAAAGAAAAACGAACTGGTATGTATCCTACGTGAGTCGTGACACACCATACCGCAAGGGAGTAAGGACGAAAGGACATTCTGCGAGGCAAAATCGCTTTCGACTAGGAATTTTGCCTCGCTACCCCTCTGCCGCCGCGAGCGGCCCAGATTTTTTCGCCCCGACGCAGCGCGGCGCCTACGGACACATCACCGGATACTTAAATTTAAAAATTACGAGGTGTCGCGCGAATCGATGGAGAAAAATTGCACGGTAATCTGCCGCAACGAGCCGTTCAATTTCCCCGGCAACGTTAATAAAAAGTGGAGGGCGAATGCGAAGCCGCCGAACGGCAGACTTACGGCCCCGTTATTACACCAATGATTTTTCTCCGTGAAACTATGAACATCGGGTTGCATAGACGAGGGGCCGCTCGACCAGGCGCCAACGGCCTACGCAAAGATATCATCCCCCGTTCCTTGCTCGCCCCTTTTTAATCGCGGCTGTCCTTATCCTCTTTCGGGAGCGGCTGAGCAAAAATTTCATCCTCTTTCGACGTCCCCGTCGCGCTAATATTCTCCTCGAAATGGGTGCGAAGTATCCGCGTGCACTCGAGAAAAGTATACCAGCCAATGCTAGCGGAGTAACGGGCGCAGTTACAACCATTCGATCGACGTATCAAAAAGTTCATTCGGAACCTCCGATCGAGAGATACGAGTTTCCCTCGGCAGAGTAGTTTCGCAGTCGATGCGTCGAAAAGTGCATTAATGCGAGTTATAGTTCGCCCGGAGCGGGACAAACGTACCTTCCCTCTCTGTGTATGTACGCTTACTTTCCCGTAGCTCGTCCACCCCAGCTTCCACCCGTCGCAGAACAGAATGATATCGAGAATATTCCCGCTCGGGGAAACGGCGAAACGGCGAAACGGCGAAACGGCGAAACGCTACCCTCCACGTCAGCCCAGAGTGACCGCATTTTTACATCGATCGAAATAATTAGGGGGTTCATGTTCATGGATGAACGTGACGGGAATGACGGGAATGGTGTATCAGGCATTTCCTTCGGCGCAATTCTTCGTGGCAGGGGCAAAGTCGGGGTAGCTGAATAGGCTGGAAAAAGACGAATGGGGGTGTACAAGCGGAAGTCGCCAGTGTGCCCCCGAGTCGGGCGAAACATCAATTTTCGGCCTCTTCTCTGATGAAATTACAGGAGGATCTATGGGCCCCTTGCTCTCCCATCCGAGAGTAACGATACCCTTCCGTGGCGTTTCGCAGCTTCAAATCGTTCCTCGATTAACCCCCGATTACGTAAACATTCTCTCACTTGCCTCGATTAACTTATTTCTGCGCGGCAATCGAGGAAGCTTCAAAAGTTCCGAGTGGAATTTTAAGTTTAGTTGGGAGTTATGGAGGAGAGGGAAAGAAGGGGTAGAAACGGGGAAAGCGCGAGGATTATGAACCTTACGCAACTATTTAAGGACGATTGCAACCGCAATAAATGCTAAGGGAATGCTTCTGTTAAATATCCCCAGGCGACCCTTGTACTCTTCGGAAACAGATCGCTGCGAGTTACGATACGTATCAACCCCCACCATCGAAGCCTTATTAAAATCTACCTTCGAGTGAAATTGGCTCTCCGCTTTAATTTCATTGTCAGCTGTTTACCTATTCGGGATATTTTAATATACTCCTTCAATTACAACGAGCAACCACTTTTGGCTTCCGTCTCAAACAAAGTTCCAACGAAGGGACGACGATTTAAAACTGAAAAGTCACCACCGTCAAGCCGTTTCGGAGGCAATCGCGGGGCGAGCAGTTGTGAGAAATGCGAAAGGAACGAGCATTGGCTCGTTTGGCCGCTGTTCAAATCAACTTGTTCACCTAGCGAATTGGCAGGGGATCGAAGATTCGGAGACGAAAGGGTAGTGACACCGCGACAGCTCTGCTCGTCCGCGTAGCCGGTCCAGACTATACGTGTATACGTAACGGTTGCGGTGATAAATACCGACTTACGCGGCTCCTTGGACGCGGGGGCGCCGCGACGTCTGCACCTCTTCGAGCTCGCACTCTCCAGTCGATTAGCTAACGCGTTTCTGACTCCCTCCCCCCTTTTTCACCGAATTAATGCCCGGTAATTGCGAACTAATTGCCGTAGCTTCCGATCATCATCACTCTTTCCTCGCCGCGACTTTTTTCCATCCTTTAGACGCACGATCTAGCAGCGGGGCAAGAAAGCTCATTACGATTTCATTGACCTTCAACGATTCCGCGAGAAAATGTGCTGAAGCGAAAAGCTCCGACACGCAGCAGTCCATTCGCTGGCGTATAAAAAATTCATCGACGCAGTCCCCTTTTTTATCTTTTGCTAAACGCACAACAGCCGTCTGACGCAATCGAGACGCAGATACTTGATCCAGAAAGCCTCTAGCCATAGCATTTACCTTAGTTTTGTTCGCTCTGTTACAATGCACTGCTCCTAACTGCTCGCCGCGTGCAAGGGAAAGAGGGGAACAGTGGGAAGAGGGAGGAAGATGGAAGCGAACGGTGGCTTTTTCGCATTAAACAGATACCTACCTGCCAAGTCTTGCCTGTCGTTTTTAATGAGACCCACGCGAGCGTTGTGGGTTAATTATTTCTCAAAAAATCTCGCTCCTGTAATTCTTACGTTCGTTAAGCATCGTCGCTGGGAGTTTCTCGAGTGTGTCTTACCGATCCGATGTATTAAGACTGGCTGTTTCATCAGAAAGGGCCCGTCGAAATTTCCGCGCGCGCGCGCCTTGGTTGCGGCGAATCGACAGTTGGAGTCGATAAGATCGAGCTCTTAATCGTATAAGCCTAACCACGTGGGCTTTCCCTTCTCCTTCCTTCCTCTGGACCTCAGTCAGTGCGATTAAATATTAACTGGTCAACTGGATTGATTGGACACTCGAATTGTCGCGATACCCTCGACAGCCGAACAACCGCAAACAATGTCCAGGAAGATGTAAGAAGCGGGAGATAAAGAGGGGTGGGAAATCGTTCCACTCGAGCGAGCCCGCGAAGATCTCGATACACCGAGGCACAATGCTGGTCTGTAGGTGTGTGCGTTGGAAAATCAATTGCAGTGGTAGCCAAAGATTGCGAGAGTAACCTTTTCGATTCTCCCTCGCCCTCCCTCCGCCCCCAACGTCCGCGCATCATATCTTCTCTATCGAAACCATTTCAACGTTCAAATTATGTGTTATTCTCGGGCAGCGCGGCAAGCAGAGCGACTCGCTTATATTTCGGTTGAAGTTGGACGCGTGGCCCTCGTGGGCACTGCTCGCGAGTTGAATCGTTTGAACAGTTTAAACCACAACGACGCACATTTGTCTAAGGGCCTCGGCACGCATTGTGCGAAGAAAACTATCTGCAGAGCGTTAAACTATGCTCGCCAGCGCAACTTTCCTCCTCAATCACGGGCGTTTGAACTCGAAGCAGTAGTGTTGCTTTGAGGCAAAAAGGAGGAGGCGCAATTAGATTAATCGAGGTATATATTATAGTGGGTCTCTCTGCAGTACTAGTGACACAGAGATTTACCGCGGGTGGTCCCAGTTTCTTACCATTTCTAAGCGTACGTTTATGTTGGAGCTGGGCAAGAAACTATAAGAGCGTTGATTGGACGCTCTCATCATTGGTCGTCTCTTAGAAAACGTAGATCTGCTCGTAGCTGCAATATAAATACTTGAATTATAAAACTATACGTATAATGTATTTGGAGGCTCGAACATAAAAGTACCCTAAGACGCAGCGATTTTTACTATCGTCTGTATTAATTGAAGAAGCGAGTATCCGAGGAATGAAGTTAAAAGCTTGCCTCCCCTTTCACGGGCACTGCCACCCTCTTGATCCTCTGCCCTCGATTCCGTGTAGCATCCTGTATAACAAGATCGACGACGATGCCCTTCCTAGCCGCGGCTCCATTCACGGAGCTCCATTCATGAATCTATGTACGCAAGGAGCCACCGCTGCCCCCGAAAGCAGTTTTTCGTGGGAGACCCAGGCGGCTTCGCCTTGGGAAGCTTTCGCGTGATATCATCGTTCGGGGTGGAGACTAGCTCCAATGACGTAATGAGCGAGAGGGTGTACAATACATGCTGGGCGGCCGCAACAACGTGGAGGAGGATCACGTCGGTGGTGCTGGTGCCAATGGTGGTGGATATAGAGGGGATCTCTTTGTGGCACGGAAGAAGATCGCGGAAGGGGGGTGAGTGGTAGCGGTATAAATGTGGCCCGCGCAAGCTCCACCAATCATTCGCCCTCTGACCTCCAAACTCCAAGCTGCCGCGGTACCAACCACCCCCTCTCTGCTCCTGCGATCTTTCAGAGAACCGAACGTCCCAGCACTCGCGCCTCGTGACCACCTCGTGGTAGCACCCGAGCATCTTCGCCGAGGAGCTCGTTGTTCATCCTCCACCCAGCGGCCCCGCAAGTCGCCGTCGAATCCAGCCGGACCAGCTCTCGCGCAATCCGCTCAGCCTTCGATAACTCGCTGCACATCGACATGACGACGGTGAGTGTTGCACATGTACTTTCAATCGCCACTATCTTCCACCGTTTCCGTTTAGATCGTGTCTGAAATCTGCGCGCGCCTCTTCTTCGTTGGCCTGTCAAGACCCCGGTATCTGAATCGGGCAGTCAAAAGTCTCGCGATAAGTCGCGCGACGAGACGGAGAACGACCACTGTATCGCGTCGTTAACGTGGATTATTGGTCGGGGGGATTCAACGCGGTTGAAGCGACCAGGTGCGCGAAAGACTTCGAAGCTAGCCGCGGTGACGGCACGCCTAAATTCGCTCGAGCCCGTCTTCGGGGGCCGCGGAGAAAGGAAACAGAGGTGTGACGGGGAAGGAAACGTCTAATTCAAACATTGCCATTGGTCTTCCCCTTTTCTGTGAAGGCGCCTTATTAGCTCCGATAGCCCACCGGCTATCGCCACCGCGGTATTAAGTAGAAGCAACAAGGTGGACGTTTAAATTTCATCCAAGTCGAAAGGAAAGCAGGCAACTAGGGGTGCGTTATGCATGCGATATTGCGCGGAGGATATTACTCGTCGTATTCGATAGCTAGATATTTATCCTCACCCCGCGAAGCAATCATTCGCTATTGTCGGATGGCGGCTGTTCTTGCGAGACGATCGTAAGCTTCCAAGAGTTAACTTTATTCACCCCCGGCCGGAAAATTTCAACGCGCTCACTCGCGGATCGCGGGACAGGCACGGATGCGGGCTTAAAAGGGACATTACGTTAAAACGATGATATACATAATATAATAATAATAATTTGTGGGTAAAATAACGTCGCGAAGTATCCACTAAACTTTAGTGGATGGGGATGAAAGGCGAACCGCGATACCCGCGACAGTAAAATTCGCGTGGCGATCTACTAAAGAGAAATTCACCTGGAACTTTAAAGCGAAACAAACCTCGCGGCGGCAAAGAGCCCCGAAGCAACAAGTTTGTTGAAACAATCTCACCGTTTCCCTCGCGAAGCCCTCCGACGAAATCGTGGCGGTCGCCAGAGGCTCGACCGGTTATTTCCGTGAAGGCGCTATACATCTTAGCCGAGATGCAAATAAATAGACGCGCAAGTGGCCGTTTACAACGTAATAACATAAATCTCCCCTCGCGGGCCCGAGAGGAGATACACCCCGCGGCGGATACGTCTCATACGTCTCGCACGCGATACGAGGCCGAGGATTTATCCCCGCCCGGATGAATTTACTTTGCATTATTATCGGCGCCGTAACAATTGGCGCGCGACAACAATCGGCCGGTGTACCCCCATAAATCTGACATCGCGCAGAGTTATTGCCCGGACGGAGAAAAACGGCAGATTCGCGTCTCCGTTCGAAAACGATCGCGGAGGGTGAGGAGGAGAACGAGACGCAGGATACGGGGAGGATGAAACGCAGTTCACCCCGCGAGGACCTCGCGTCCGGGTCCCGCTTCGGTCTAGCCAGAGAACGCATAAAGCTTCTTGCTCGTATCGAACGAACCGTTCAGGGTTTTGCATTAGCTCGTATTTACCGCGGCGCCAGGGAGCCTCGCATGCGAACTATTACCACGGTACGTGTTAGAGATTCATCAACGCCATCCGCGCTCGGTAACTATAACTTTTTACGGCGTAATTACTAACTTCAGTGATTACCAACAATTCGATTGACGCGGAAGGTCCGAGGGCCAGCGTAGGATTCGCAGGACAGGGCGACGGGCGGGATGCATTGATTGATCGAGACAGCCGGAGGCGCGACTCCGCGCTAGGAATATTCGCGATTTATGGAGCCAGCCGCGCGCTTTCGTCGTCTACGCTACATTTCCGCTCCGCGTTCAGCGGTTCCGACTCCTGGTCGATCGCTAGATTCCAAGGGTTACCCCGAAGCTCCGATCGAGACGGAACGGAGGAGATCGACGAGTCCAGACTGTCCCGCGAAGTTTTACAATTGAGGAACTTGGGACACGGCGTCCAGGGTCCTCGGCCGGAAACGCGTTCGACGAGCTTTTAGAAACGCGAAGCGCGGCTGATTTCACTCCGGGCATGAAGAGCCACGGCGTCGTGAACACAGAAAAGGGAAAAACAGCGGAGGGGTGGAAAAGCTTTTTCTGTGCCACGAGACAGAGAGACGCCAAGACGTCCCACATCCCCAGGCTGGAGTTAAATCGTCTGTCCCTGCCTTCTCCCCTCTACCATTTTCGGCTGCGTTCTCCAGTCACCCCACTTTCGGACTGTACTGTTATTTGCGTTTCTATCATGTTTCTGTTTGATTACGCCAACCAAGGGAATCGCGGAGATCAGTGGTACGAGATCGAGCGTGGGCGGGTAAGACGAGAGCTCTTGCTAAGTAAGGGAATGCTTCGCTTCTTTGTTAAATCGAAGCGCCACTTGCGATAGGTTCTCTTGCCTTCTTGAAAATATCAGTGAATTGTTTTCTCGTATCCCCAACTATCGCTGCTGGACTTCTCCGCAAACTCTGTGCCCTTCGAACAGGTGGGAGCAATTTTTCGTTATTGTCAAGGGGAGAGTTTTGGCATTGACAAAAACCAGGGAAGGAGGGCCAGAGCAAGGTCCCCCCAGGGCCCCATTTTGAAAACAAAATTATAATTTTATCCAAGCGCTATATCTTTTTTCTTTCTCATTTCTCTATTTGTAATTCTGTTATGTATGCAGGGTGCCCTGGCACCACCTAAAGAAGGGAGAAGAAGACTCTTTCCAAGGTTAACTCGTAAGGTTACTCTCCTTGTAAGAGAAAAGAAAACTGAATTTAAATGTTTATAATCATCTAATGAAATTAAAAATATTTCTATCCATTCAACCCCCCACCCCAAGATTAAATCCTCGGTGTCCCAGAACGTTTGCCTCCGGGGCCATTTTTCTTAAAACCGCCACAGACCAGAAGACGAATATTATCTTCCTGCCAGATTTGTATTAGCTACGGCGACGGGTTCCAGAACGTGGGAAGTCGATGACAATCCTCGGATATTTTATGTTTCACCAAAGAGCGCCGCGTGGGCGTTAAGTCCAGATTCGCCGGCCACGAATTAGGCGCGGGTGGCCAAGCTTTCCCACTAATGATCATGTAAATGTAACTAGATATAAAAGCTTTGGGAAATCTGATTCCGAACGTGGAGCAGAAAAGTTACATCGCGGCCAACGTGCTCTTTGAGGAGAAAAAGTCCCGTCATTGATATGCGCGCGACCGACTCCCAACGGCTGCCGTGATTTTTAATACGTCAAACGTATTAGCTAGCGAGATGCTTTAACATGGGATAGCCGATCTCGTAACGTCACGATGGAAATTTGCATGGAGATGTACGATACATTTTACCGCGAGGGCGTGTCTCTCTGACGGGGGGACATTTTATATTTGACATTCAGGCCTGCGGTTTTGAAGTCGATAAGCGGGTTTCTTTCGCCCGAAGCTGTTCGCGGAGGACGTGGAGGTGAACGGTACACCGCGGGGAAGAAAAAGCACCCTTCGGGATGTGACGCGTGCCTCTAAAACCTGGGTCCAGCCGAATAACCGCGAAACTCTAGCATTATTCTAATAACGTTCGATTAGCCGGGGTCGCGCGTCGTTTGTTGGGTAAACAGCGAGAGAAGGTTCGACGAAAAGGCAGTAACCGATACTGTCCCATGGAAAGGGGAAAAGTGTCACGCACACCAAGACAGGTCCCTTCGATAATTAATTTTCTGTTACGGATTGTTGCCGGTGTTTACGTCCCGTTTAATCGATGACTAGACATCGCGAGCTTGCATTAAATTAAATTAGCCCCTTCTGGAACGGCGCAGTGAATGTTTACGACTAGCCTCCTTTTAAACGAACCGTAGCGACGCCGGGACGTTTTTGAGTCGACGGGCTTAATAGACTGAGCTGCCTCTCAGAAAATGCAGCCGGCTTGCATCCCGATCAGTTTAACGCGACAATTTAGCCGGGCCGAGAAGCAAAATCGTGCACTGTTCGAGGGACACGGCGGCTCTGACAGGGGGTATTTTTCAATGAAGAAATATAGGCGTGCGTGCTCGCGGCTAACGATGCTACACAGCGTGCCTCGTAAAAGGGCAAAACTGTCGCGGCACGTCCGAGTGCACGGACCATAAACTCGTTTCCGAACATCCCGGCGATCTTTTTCAATTAAAAACCCGCCAACGGTATCTTACGTTTCGCGCCGAAGCGGCAACTCGATACGCGGGGACGTATATTTCTCCATTGCGCGCCAGCAAGTACTGTTACACTGCACTGTACTGTTACGTACGTGTCGAATGTACAGCAATTATGCGACGAGCGAACAGTGCCGCGAGAAAGAGAGAGCCGAGCAGGAAACGGAGTAGCGTTGCATTACTGATTCGAAATGCGCCGCTGTCCAGCGCGCGAGTCAGAAATTTCTTAACAAGATAAGAAAGATAGGGCGCGGATCTCTACCTACCCGTCGATTGCTCCACGTTTCGCAAACTCGCGGATCGCATGAATGTTTGCGGGCGAGCGAGAGCTTTTTCCTCGGCTAGCAATCCCATTTGCGTAGTATCCGCAATTAGGATAGCCGCCAATTAACTAAAATCAAACGCGTGCATTGATATCGCGTTAACTCGCCACCACCTCCCGTGGAGTGGTTCCTTTGACAAATCCTGAATTAATACACGAATGTCGTAGAACGACGGCTCACTTGCCGAGTAAAATATCCTCTGTGTAACTGTGAAACGAAAAGCTTCCTCTCGTGACGGGGGTCTATCAAGGCCGTCGCGCATTTTGGCGAAGCGAAATGAAAAATAATTAATTAATTGTCGGCCATCGAAAGTTCGGATCAGAATGAAAGTGGAAGAAAGAGAAGCAAGCAGCCTGGAAGTTACCGCGCGACTATACTTATCGCTAAATGGATCGGTTCGATCGCGATGTTAAAATATTAAAATGTAAAATGACGAACTTATTTTAGGATTGATAGCAGAGTATCGCCCTAGCTGTCGACGGTATGCAAAATCGTGGAAGGAAGCACCCGGAAGGCGCGTTAAGAGTTATCTCGCGTACCACGATATCGGGCCCGCCGTTTAATCGATAACGATCGGATCAGCGACTTGTACGCTTTCCACCGGTTCTTCGCAGAACGCCCCCGCGCGCGTGTGAACGCCTAGCGAAATGTTAATCGAGCCGTGCCAACGCTATACAGGTACCGTAAAGTGAGGTAACATTGGCAGTTAATTAACATGTATTAAAGAAGGAAGAGGACAAAATTTTTAAGGATTTTCACACTTGTAATGAAATTACAAAAGATGCAATGTTAAAATAGGTTTCTTAACCCTTCACATGGGGTTCACTGCACCCCAGCGTCATTTTTGAGTTACCATTATCGTATTTTTGAATCTTTTCACTTTTGCGTTCGTAGTCTCTTCTTATGATGAAATTTCTATTAGTAGAAAAAAGCGATTTTGTTTATTAAAATTTGGCAAATTTTTAGATTTTCATATTAAGATCGAAAAATTGACAGGAACATTGGCAAAGGAAACTAAAATTGCACGCGGTGCGATACACCCCGTGTGTCCACGAAGGGTTAAAGCAAGTTTAACAATGTTAATTTGTTATATTATTCAACAAACTGGTACCAAATACTGTCAATTTTCCCCCAGGGTACACAGACGTTTTACACATGCCTCCCTTATCCATAATCAGATTGCCGTTTCCTTTCCTTTTATGCGCACTGTCTCGCGATACCCAACATTTGTTCTAATACATAGACCATGCTCCAAGCCGCGCTAGATACACCCGCGTCGTCCCCAAATATTTCTAGCAATATCCTCCCGGGAAACGTCACGTGCCGACTGGAAATCGATTAAGTGCCTCGGATTAGAAACACCCAAATTACTCGGAGCTGCTTAATTATAGTCTAATTATCTATGATTTGTGACCGCGGAATCCTATTGTCGGAACGCTGCTCGTAGAAAATGTCCCAGGCATGATGTTTTCATTAGGGAAAGCTTTTGCTGGCTCCCTCGCGCAAATGGTCCTTTTCTATTATCATCCTCGGACTCTGCACTGCGATTTTACGAGGTGTACGCAACGTGATCGAAAGCAAACATGCTACTTTGCTCGGACGAAGCATATTCTACGAGCAATCGAATTCAGTTCTTCTCTGAGCAATTCTCGATTCCTTTGAATCATAGTAACGCGGTGCGCTAAGGGCGTAGTACTTTGACGAACCTCAAGTTCGCAGGGCGACGAAAGTTGGATCGGTTACTAAGTTACTTCCCCGAAGGAATGCAGAAACTCGCTCGTCGCTCGTTATCCCCAGCGAGTGCGTCCGCGTGAATCTCGCAACTTTCCTGCGTGTCCGCGGTGCTTTCTGTCCGGCGGGATTGTTAAGCGTCGACACCCGGACGGTCCGCTGGCAAATAACAAGAACGCGCGACGTCGAAAGAAACAGCTTGGCGTAAATTGGGTGATGCAGCTACTTGCACCATTCCTTTCTCCGTCGCATCGGAAATAAATGGGCAGCTGATATCGATTCGGAATAAAAACGTCATTTTCCCGACCGGGAAGCCGAGCGTGGGAACCCGGCGAAATTCAGCGACCTTTGTCCTTCGTTAAAGCGAAATTTACGCGGTGCCTATTCTTTTGCTCTTTCCTGCGACGTAAACTCCGCGCGACAGCGTGGATTAATGAACATCGAAATTGTACTTGCAGGCGGTGGTACTAGTCCAACGGTGTATGGTCATTCTTGCCATCGTTCTCTGCTATTTCCATGTTCGAGGCGAAAGCGTGGACTGCGAGTAAGTGCGCGTAAATCTTTGCTTCGTTGTTTAGTTAAACTGTTAATTGTCTGATTTTTTGTATCTGTTTAGAATGTACCCGTTCCATCACACCTGCAGAGGCACCATGTCGAGGAAACGCGCAATGCTACCGATCGTCTACGGATCGGGCTGCGACGGAAGTAAAGGGAATCTGAACTGCATCAGAGAACTGGAGGACAGGCATCGTATCTCTTACGTCCCGTGGTCGAAATCCAGACTCTTCCTCACTTTGTTCGATAACGTAAGCTTCTCGCGATACAAGGTCGGCGGAGCAAATTTTAAAAGATTCAATTTCAACAGCCTGAGACATTGTAAAATGACTCCGAATTTCCAAGTGTGGAATTTCACGCACAGGAAAATCGAAAGTGAAGGGTGAGGGGTAAAAAACTGAAATGCCCGTTTCTCGAAATTATTTGAAAAGATTAAGAAGATTAATGGCAGATTAAAGAATTAAAACTTCATTTTCTCGATAAAGCTGTTTTGTCGCGTTTCCCTTACTCTTCGCGCGTGGAATACTCCAAATATTCCACACAACTCGCTCCGGCCCTAACGCCACATCGAAAGACCGTACCGATTTAACCATGCAACGGAAGATCGCGTCGTTGGAGACGCTTACAATGTTTCGACCGTGTTGCAGGACCTGTCGAAGGATGTTAAATACACTGCACGCCACAGACAAGGGAGTAACGACATCGGCGGTCGAAGGCCACCCTTGCTGGAGAACTTCCTATCAGAATTGGAATCTGCGGACAATGACTATTGAATGAATTGATCGGGATATAAGTATTTGTTTCGACGCGTGCAAACATTTTTCATTAATCGAACTTTTAGAAATGTGTGTTTTGGCCTGTTTCTATACCTGTTCTTTACGCCGGGTAAAACTCCCTTCACTACTGTCGCCTTCCTTCCTCCCCGAACCCTTCGACCTTTCTGTCTGTGTCGCCCACAAACGTCCCCTTTCTTTCCACTCCTTCATACTCTCCTTTGGACCGATGACATAATTGAAGCATTGTATCCACGTTATTAACAATACACTATGTGCTGAAGCATCAGAAATTATGCGAAGTTCGCAGCAATTACTTGGACCACCCTATTACAGAGAAACTACGAAGTCAATCATTCCACGTTTTCTGTACTATTGTAACTTATAACGCATCGCGCACACGTGTATCGACTACGTTCTTGTACATAAACGATTTTAAGACGATTGTCGGAGGACGTCTCATTCGCGTTCGAAAGGGGAAGTACAGAGTTAATAAAAATCTTTGTTCCCAGAAAAATTTCGTGCGTCCTTTTTGCGGAACAGTTGGAACTCCGCAGCATCTATAATCGATCGATGTACTTTTGTAGCTGCCACGAAAATTATACTATGTATAAAGTGAGAAACGGGATCTAATGTCGACAATCTGCGGTTCAATGCTCCTCTCATGTAAATTTTAAAAAATAGAATAAAACAACAAGAATTACAGATGTCTCGATAAACGGTCGCAGATTGTCGGTAATTATCGTGACACGCAGATCGCTTGTAACGTAATTAATCAGACCTTCCCCCTTCGGGAGGCGTAAATGTTCTTTCATTGGTATGATCTTAATTACGATTATTAATTCAAGTTTCTCTTTGCTACTGACAATTATATTAAACGAATGACTTTCTTCAGTCTCCCGTGTTTCAAACTCTCCCCCCCCCCCCCCACTCCCTCCCTCCTCCGTATGCAACCCTTCTTGCACGAGCGCGGTTCGCGCCGGTTGTAAATAGTTTGCGTGAATTTTGCCGAAATACCGAGCCACCGACACGTGAGAGAAATGCGGAGACTTCAAAGCGTCGATTCTCATTTTATCGAAAAAGCTGTGTTCTAGAATTAAAGGGATTGTTGAAGGTATATTCGAGAGGTCGTGCTTGGTGTGTCAATCGAAAGAATGAACATCGTTACACGAACAATCTTCAGTTGCAATTATGATCAGGTTAAGACGTTGGTATTGAGGTTATGTAAGAAATCACATTGCACACCTTCTATTAACGATGTCTGGAGAAACAGAACGTTGGCCACGCTTCAAAGATCCTCCGACAGTTACAAGTATTTTCTTCAGTCCCGAAGATACGCAAATATCGCGATTAATGCTAACGAGGAAGATAAGGTTACAAGTACAAGGCTGTACGAGTATGAAATGATGCATTCGATACTTAAAAACTCAATGTTTTACAGTGATACCATTATGCCGCCTATTAAAACAAAAGTGCACGTTACGCCTGAACAGATACAGATGTTGGGTAACAAGGACTGGTCGTCGGAAAGTCCACAAGTAGTTTTTAAGGCCTTGAAAACATTAACGTACGGTCATTTACACGGACTACGCTTCCAGCAGAAAACGTTCGACAATGTTTTACAAGCCTCGAGCAGAAAGCTCTCCGAGCTGGATAATAAAGAAATACAGAAGTTAATGCAATGCTTGGTCGTATTAAACAGCTTTTTGAAGGAATCGAGCGCGTATAGGGAGTTTATAAATTCGCTGAGCGCAGAATGTATAAAACGATTCTTCTCGTCGGATTGGTCAGAATTGTTGTTGATAGTCGACGGGTTTTATCAAATGAAGGCATGGGACGCTAACTACATGTGGCGTGCGCTTAGGAAGATCGGCTCGAAACCTTATAAACTCGCGTCAAAAAAGGTGGTCCAGTTTTTGTTCCTTATGAGTCTCTGCCAGGTTCCTGATATGAATCTGTACGAACTTCAATGTCGTTTAGAAGAAGCTTTACCTGACATCAGCGGGGACGAAGTAGGTATAGCGGCGAGAGGTTTCTTCATGAATGAGAAGAAAATTCATAACAAATCGTTAATGGAGAAAATGATCACGAAAGTGGCGAACACTTGTGGAACAATGGATAACGTTACTTTGGCAGCTGTTATGAAATTAATACGGTAAGGAAGCAGCTGGTTTAATCACAGTTGTAAACTTATTTATAAATATACAATTGTAGGTACAGCGATTGCTGCCATTGCTTGGGACCGCTTCACGATTTGTTTATATCTTTACGCGCAGAGATACCGAGGCTACCGTTGGTCTGCTTGACTCACATTGTACACACGCTCGGAGGTCAGCGTTTTTATGACAAAGTCTTGTTGGATAGCATTCTTAAGAAGTAAGTTACACGATAAAGTACGATCGCTAACGTATTATTATTTGAAAGAAGTAATTTTTATATTTAATTTAGAATGAAAAATGAAATTAAATCGGCAAGAATAAAAGATATAGAGAGACTTATTTATACTGTGTGTACAGTTAGTCCTCCTACAAAGTACCATGATGCGTGTAATGAATTGACGAGCGAGATAATCGACACTTACAAAACGAGTAGGTCGGAGGAAATTCATAGGTACGTTTTGAATATAATATACTTATGTGTCGATAGCTAAGAAATATTTATACTTGTTACAGCTACAAAAAATCACTTCCACGTATTATCACGTTTTTAACGTTCAAGAATATATATCCAAGAGAATTAATAGAGTATGCATTGGACCCTGCATATGTAAAAAACGTCTATGAGCACAGTATACACAATTTGACGAATGAATTATTCGTCGTGAATGGTTCCGTTCAAATAGATGTGCCTGATTATACAGGCCCATTTCTGGAGAATCACGTATACAAGTGTTTACTCAAGGTATAACTTTATACAGTCGGGGACAAAAGTATGTGGACGCAACTTCAATATCGTATAACTCGTTCAAAATTGATCCAAACGACTTCGGTTATTTTGAGAAGCTAAAAGGATTAGTTTGATAAATGACGTGTTTCGCCATTTTGAAAAAAATTTCAATTGGTCGGAATAACAAAAAAAAAATAGGAAAGATCATTTTTTCAACTTTTTTGTCTGTGCTCGTAATGAAAACTTAAAAAATGCCTTTTGTAGATCGAAGTAAGTTGTATACATGCCTAAAATTTCATCAAAATCGGTTAATATTGCTCTGAGCTATAAACGATCTTTGAAAAAATGATCTTTCCTATTTTTTTTTGCTATTCCGACCAATAGAATTTTTTTTCAAAACGACGAAACACGTCACTTAGCAAATTAATCCTTCTAGCTTCTCAAAAAAACTGAAATCGTTTGGACCAATTTTGCACAAGTTATACGATTTTGAAGGGTGTCCACATACTTTTGTCCCCGACTGTATTTCGAACTAATAATTTAAACGAACTATTCGGTCAAGTAAATACTGTGAAGACAACTTTCACCATCGCTGTTACAGAAATTCTGCCGTAAATCCGATGTACACGAACGGTACAACGCTGTAAAATTACGAACTGAAATTATATTCATATGCAAGGTATGGTTGCAGAAGTATATGGCAAATAAATGCTTGAAACGACGAAATAAATTTGATAAATAAAATTTGTGTTAACAGGAGATGCTAGGATTAGAAGTTTATAACGATTGGCTTGTACCGCATCATTTCAACACCGACACCGTTTTGGCTTTCGATGAACACAACAACCCCGTGTCAGCTGAACCTATTCTATCCGAAATGCCATTTGGATCGATCAAACGAGTGGATAGCGATGATCTAAAAAAGTTACAGTGGAAGATATTGTACCCGTGTACCACTGTGCAAAGAGTAATGGGTCACGATGGCTATATCGGCGCTCTGTATGCAAAATTCAGACAACTTAGAGCTATTGGATACACACCAATTCCAGTAATTTCATCAACTATTTCGCACGATACACGCGCGGTATATTACAGAAATCTTGTAACGATGCGCGTGTGCTAATCTGGTTGTGTTTCCACAGATTCATGAAATTCAATGGACTTCCTGTAACACCGACTCCGAGAAATGTAATTATTTGAAGGAAGTAATTTTTCAGGACTCTAACTCTAATTTCTCGAAAGAAGAAGCTCCTTAAAATAAAATTAATAAAAATGAAAGAAAGTTATGTGTTCCGAAAAATTTCTCACGTCGTTAATGTATTTACACCTATCACGCATTGGAAAAGGTAAGTAGCGTAGAAAAGGTGTTACAAATCATAATATGCAAAGGTTTACGAAATTTTTAAAGTATTTTAATTTATTTTACAGTATACGAAATAAAATGCACTACCATTTAAATTCAAATGGTAGAGGATAAATCTTCGTACAGTAATTCTTGAATACTGGACAATTTTTTTATAGTTTGTTGTATTATTTACAACTAAATGAGAATATTCGTTTATACATGAGTATATGTACGCGGTATGTGCATAGTCATCGATTAAACACGTCCCTTCGTCATTGTTCGAAACAATTGTGCATAAATTTCTTGCTATATTCGTAAGTAAGAAACAACGTAGCCGTCGCCGGTACTGTTCTTATTAACGTTGGCTTCAAACCGTTGTACAGAGAGCCGACGCCTTCTTTCCGCACAATGTCTTTCATCACCACTAACGCTGGTGCTTTTAAATTCTTCACCTGTACAAAGAATTTTAATTTGAACAATGAATTATTTACTGGATTATCGATATATTCGAAGGCAAGTAGAACCGACCTGTATTCTACTTTTAATTACATCCGCCGGGAATATTACAAGCCACAGGACAGTACCACCAACAGCACCAGCTACCATTGTTTTCTGCCATCCGATATCTTCCCTACTTTGATTCGGTTTCGCGAGAAGTTCTCTCGTCACTTCATAGCCTCCGAAGAAGAAGAAGTATCCAGGCATTTCACGAGCTATGGTAGACGATAGGCCATTAAATAAGCCTCTTATCCCTTGTTCTCTAACAATTTGCTTCGTCAGTGCCCATGGCTTAATTTGTTTCTAAGAAATAATCATTTCTTCATTTATACTGTATATACACCTATCAACAATTTTTCTCCTTTTAGTTACCCTAAGCGTAGTCGATGATTTTATTTCATTTTGAACTTCCCGCATCGCTTGCAGCTTACATTTTATAAGCTCTGTTGGGCATAAAGTTAATGACGAGAAAAACGCAGCGAAGAATCCAGCGCAAGCGTTCTGAATCGAAGTCAAGTCCTCTACCTTCTTCACACCTATGCAAAATTATTCTCCGTTAAACGAACAGATCAAGCACCGAGGGTCGTGCCGCATGAAAACGTCTTACGTTACCTAATACATTAGAAAGTAATTTCTGACAACCCCCGTACGCCGCGAAAAGTACTGAATTCTCTGCAACGTTGGCAACTATAGCAGGCACAGTTCCCGCGTATAAACCACGTACTATTCCGTCTGTTCTTACTGTTTTCAGAAAGCAATTAACCATTCCGTTGTACATGGAAGGAAATGTTTGCATTTTCACCTTAACTGTGTCTAACGGTTGTCCGACGTACACTAGTGCTACTCCACCTTAAAAGAAGTAGTATAAGAAATGAAGATACATAAACGGAAGATTTCTACTTTTAGAGTAAGGTCGCTTTGTAACGCGAGGAGTAATTGCATCAGAAATCTTATAGAATAGCTTGTAAAATAAAAGAAATGTAAAAGGGTTAATACAATCATAGGAATTAAGTGAGAATCTAAATGAAATATAAATGTTCGAGAACGCTTAATTAACGAACTCCTCAAATTATTACTTATAAAACATTGAATTATATTTAACGACAGTATTACCAAGTGATCCAGCAAGAAAATCGATTATACCGGCCCTTAGGGTCTTTATCCGGTGATTTTCTTTCTCGGAATATTCAAATGTCATTGTTGGAAGTATAAACGATTCTTGATTCGCGAACGAAACGATAGGTTAGCACGTGGTTCTACTATGAGTGTTTAGTAGGTACTGGTCAAGATGTGTGATAAGAAAAAGGGGAGAGAAGTTCATTTGATGGTTGCAAAGAGCAAAGACTCTTTGTGGCTTTAGCTACTTAGCTCCATACGTCTTTTATTTACACAATGATATTCAGGGCGCACGTTCGTTCGCCCGTGCACATGCGCACGCGCATCTACATACACACGGGCGACTGATAAAGCGATAAATTATTCATTGCTCGGTAAAGGTTCAAGTATTACACAGATAACAATTAATCAAACAATCGTATTATAATCTTGCTCGTGATGCCGATTCATCAGGCTTTATATACCGAAAGTGCTAATTAAGATCTATATCGATATATCGCTCGGTGCGGTTTAGGTAGTTAAATGATAAATTCATGCTACAGTTTCGTAAATTTTTATATTATTTTTGTCTCCTCGCCATTTCATCCATGTTCCGTTTTCCTACAGCATTAACTTTCAAACAGATACCTATGTATATTTCGCGTGAAATTTAACAAATAAAACTTTGATCACTCTCGATCGGAACAATTGCTGCGTAACGTACGAAGTAGACGATACATGTACGATAGAAGAGCGTGATACCTACATAATAGAAAATTGCGAAACAAATGTTTCAATGAAAACGTTTTGACGTTGCTACAACATCACCAGATGAGGTTGAAGTATCATGCAGTTGTCATGGAAACGCAGTGCTACATCTTTAAAAGCCACGTTACTAAATTAATATCTCTATAACCCCGAATCGATTGTTAGGAAAAAAGGGAAAGAAATGGCTCCCTCGGAACGCGTGTCGCATTGGTTACAGAGCTAAACTGCGGGCGCGAAGTGTCGCGATACTTTTCGCACGATATTCGCAAATATCTAGAATACTGCTGAGACTGAACAGCTTTGCGATTCGGGCAGTTCAGTAAATCAGAAAAGTTACTAGATCGATGTGCTCGACATATGCGTGTATGACGTACGCGACAGTCTGTAGTTCCAAAACATGGATTTTCTTGATTACGTTCCCAATTAAATGATTATCGTTTTCTGGTTCATTTCGCCAAGGCAAGCATTGAATTTTACCCATGTTGTGAGAGAATCACCGTATCCAGTGCGATGATCGTTCCCTTTGCGTTACGAAAATAGGGAAAGTGTGTGTGTCTATAGTAGATCTGCCATGATAGATCCGAACGCGTCTTCGTCTTATTCCAAAAAAGTCAGAGATTGCTAGCAAAATGCGTGATTTCAATTGTCAGGAGAGCTTCTTTAAGGTAAGTATACTGTGCGACAAGGGACCGGGCGTTTCGATCATTCTTGAATTCGCTAAGAGGAAGGTAAATTCTCTCAGTAAATTGGAGCGCAGCGTGCCTCTAGGAGCGCTCTGGCTCGTCTGCGCCATTAGAGCTCCGAGCATGATCTCCAGATATTCCTATTATATTATCGAAATAGCACGTAACTCGGAGGGATCGTTTCCTCCAGCACGCTGCACTTTATATCTGCGGACCCGTACGGCCCCTTTCCTCCCATACAAAATAATTTCATCATAAGCGTGATGTGTCGGTACCACGGCAATTTTATCGTAGCGCATTCTTCCACGAGAAATACACTTTTTCCATTAATTTCCTCTGCTTTACACTCTGTCCAAAACATTTCTTTCCATTTCCATACGTCCGAATTATCTAACCCTCGAAATTGACGTGTCAGGAATTTTCCGTTTCTTTTTTTTAGGGTATTCTGTTTGACTGAAGTTCTCATGATTTGTCATGTGCACACTTGCTCGATAATTAAACTTTACAATTTTTCTATTTTCAAACTGAAACCGATAATAATGAGTAAAAATTCATGGAACTTGATAAATCTAGTTGCGCGTATATTCCGTGAACATTATTTTCACTGCTAATTAATTAATTAATGTCGCTTCTTCAAACTCACTGATTCTGTCTTCACTGCTTCATTAGCAGCTTGTCACTCGGTCAGAAATATATCACCGTCGAAGCGAGCCATGCGAAAGAGCAAAAAGGCTTTTCACAGTTTCACTTCTATAATGGAATTAAAGCTGAATTGTTTTTTCAATTGTAAGAAACGAAATGAAACTGAGGTGTAGAGAAGTATAAAAAGGAATCATCTTTTAGTTAATTCTGACTTTCAGATGTTTCGTGTTAATTCTCGATTAACCTTTAATCTTTTCTGTCCAGTAAAAGTAAGGATTGCAGAATGGTGGTGGATTGCTTGTCCATTCAAGGCTCAGCAGCTATAGTACGGAAGCAGGAGCGAAGAATAGGTGGGTCAGTGGGTGCGAAGATGCAACCTAACAATGTTGGCAGTTGCGGCGGCATGACACCCAAGGAACTTTCCGACAATGACGACCTAGCTACTTCCCTCGTTTTAGATCCTTATTTAGGATTTACCACCCACAAGATGAATATCAGGTAAGTATTTTTACACCCTTCCTCCCTCAAGAAAAGAACAGAAAACCAGGAAGGCATTACTATATGAGAAGTTTATTCAATGATAAAGGTACAGGCCATTGAAAGCGAATAAAGATGAACTTCGCAAAATTATTTGCGAATTTATTCAAACACAGAATTATGAAAAGACATATAAAAAATTAATGGGCGGCGACTGGGGCGCACGACTTCCTCACACGAAATCTAAACAGCAGCAAATATATTTGGAGAAACACGTGAGTTCTGCGCACAGCTGAGAATCGTTTAGGATGTAATATTCTGCGTAATATCGTCGGCGTGAATTTCTACTCTAACCCTTTCTTTCGTTTATAGATTTATCGATACTTAAGGGTTTTTGACAAGGACTCTGGATTTGCAATAGAACCATGCTATAGATATACTTTAGAAGGTCAAAAAGGTGCCAAAATCTGTGCGACCAGGAAGTGGTTGAAGCACGACAAGATATCTTGTCTGGTCGGGTGTATCGCGGAGCTTAGCGAAAAGGTTTGTGTCTGGTTGAATATGGATAATTGACAAGATATGGTAATGGTACTTTTTACTTAGTATGTTGGTAAAACAACATTTCAGGAAGAAGCAGCATTATTACATCCTGGAAAAAATGATTTCTCTGTAATGTTTAGCTGCCGAAAAAATTGCGCACAACTGTGGTTGGGTCCAGCAGCGTACATTAATCATGACTGTAGAGCTAACTGCAAGGTTAATAGATCTCTACGACACAGCGTTACTTCGATTCGCACTGGTGGTGCACACGTAGCGATAACTAATTCCATTTAATTTATACGAATTACAGTTTGTCGCGACGGGACGAGACACGGCTTGCGTTAAAGTTCTCCGTGACATTGAGGTGGGTGAAGAGATCACGTGTTTCTATGGAGAGGATTTTTTCGGGGATGGTAATTGTTATTGTGAATGCGAGACATGTGAGAGGAGAGGGACTGGAGCATTTGCGAATCAAAAGCCAGGCGAAGAACTTTCTTCTGGTACTGTTAAAACCTGATACGCTCGTAATAATCCGAATCCATGTGCACGATCATCTGGAAACTCTCAATTATTACAGGCTACCGTCTGAGAGAAACCGACAACCGTATCAATCGCACGAAACATAGACAACAGCCGTTGAATCGTAATAAACAGCAGGCAGATAACGCGCTTACGGAAAGGAATACGGTGCTCGTTGGCAATGCCGCGGTGGCACCGCAGAGTCTCAGTATGAAGGAACTGCGAAGAAAGGGGTTGACAAAGTACGACGCGGAATTGTTAATCGCACAAGGATGTCGGTTCTCTGATATCGCCCAACAGCAGCCAATTATAAATAACGGAGAGAACGTGCTGCAAGCACCTAGACCTCATCCTTCTGCCATCACCACTTCCGTGACGAGAAGTCTTCGGAACAAACAGCTCGGTAAATTTGACAATACCAATGGTCATCAGAATGCTGTGAAAAGTAATCAAACTCTTCGAGCCTCCAGGTGAGATTCTATCGTTTCTAATATTAATTGTAAATCGCACTTGCAAGTTAAAAATAAACTCACGTTTTAAATGTTACACGCAGGCTTCATAAAAGAACAGAATCGAAGAAGAGTAGAGTCTCTGATAAAGCTGGATCTCCCTGTTTAAATGGCTCCATAGCGAAAAGCGTTGAAATAAAGGATATTAGCCACCGTAAAGAAGATTCCGATAGAGTAGAAGTAGCCGAAGAAGTGATATATTCTAGACTGCATAAGCCTCACCCTGAGACTACTTTGAATCAAGAAATCCACGATCTTTGCCACGTTCAAGCCTCTCACCATGACGTGTTAGAACAATCGAACCGTTCTAACTTTCAGAGAGAATGTTCGCCGACATTTGTGGAAGATAACAGAGAATTGGACAGCAAGCTGATAAAAGAAAAAGAAATATCGGATATTACCGTAGAAGTTAATTCTAATTCAGTAGGTAATATTAATGCTTCCGATTCTAGGAATGATCATTATAGTACAAATACCTGTGATTCAGTTCATGTAAGCTCCATACCTGAAATTCGTTTAGATCATTCACGCGACGATAGTAATAAAGAATTAATTCCGCACGAAATCTACCAATCAAGGAGTTATTATGGTTTATCCCCGATTAAAAATTCTGAGAATGTAAACAATGTTTCTGCAGCGGTAATAAAGTCGAGCAGCTGTTTAGAAAAGCTTCTAGAGGCCGACAAACAAGACTCGAACGAAGGTAAATTCGATCATTACGAGCCCGTGCACAAGGGATACGCTTGCAAAGCTGAAGAGGACGAATCTTCCGTTCGCGTAAAGTCGCCTAAAAGTTTATACTTTACAAAAATCGATAGAACGCTACCCAAATCGCCCGACACGCAGAAATCCGACGAGGAATACAAAAAATGCGATTCTACAAGCTCATCTACGTTGGCCAAATATTTGTTAGAAAACGAGGCGGATAAATTCGATAGGTTCGTCTCGAATTCCATGAAATCCTCGACTGACGATGGTTTCAGTGATATGAATTTCGTTAAAGAAAATTTGAACATAAAATGTAACGAGGAGAATGACTTTAGATGCCGTAGCACTGTACTGAATCACCAAAACGATTTGATAATTAAGAACGATCTGTATATAGTAAACGTTGGAAACTCTGAAACGAAGTCCGAGGAGCCGGAGATCATCACTGACACATGTACAACAGACGTAGATCTTCGAATACGCCCCAGTAAAGAAAGTAATAAAAACTTTAGTATAATAGCACCTAACAATTACAGCGACGCTACAGCTCATAATAATTTAGACGATAGTCGCGACGCGATGCTGAAGCAGCCAGCGCAAGAGGATGAGACAATGAACGCAACGCTGAGATCCCACAAAAGTAGAAAGAAATCGTTAAATGATAAGAAGCCGGCGAGTTTCGGGCTGAAAGAGGAATTGGAAGCGGCTATGGAACAGAAAACTGCGGATAGCGCGATCGCGCCCGCTTCGAAAACTCGTAGTAAAGCTGGCAAGACGAAGAACAGATCGACAAGAAATCAAAAAAGGGATCGCCAGAAAATAGCGACCGCTGAAATCGGCGTAGCGGATGACGATTCGGGTATCCAGGGTGACATTTACGAATTTAGTGAAAAAGAGAGCAATCTGGAGGACATTAGAATACCCTCGATAATGCGGCGAACGAAGCAAGAGACTCGCCAGACATCTGTGCTCACGTCGCATTTGCAAGAAATGCATTATAATGACGATTGCAATAAAACTGAACCTCCAGTATTAATCCCGCAAGAGCCGTGGCCACCCGCTAGTTGTAATCAAAATCAGTCGGTCGATTCGGACGTTAGTAGCCATTCAAGGGAGAACTCTGTCGACAGTGAAAGTCTGAAAAGGTAATGATCTGCGGAATTCCCTCCCCCCGAACTAATGACAAGGGAACATCTTGAACTCGGAAATTCAAAGATTTTTCGAACTTTGTGAATATGTAGTGGATTTCCTCGTACTTACAACGCAATTCTTGTTTGCTGCCTAAATTCATTCAGAGAGGGTGGAATTGACCCCTGATAAACCGGTTATTTTCCGATTTTGTGTTATAATTCGCGAACTGTAAAATAATTTTTTTACCAAATGATCGATCTAATTAAAAGAAGTAACATTTGTCTTGAACCTTCTTTCCTATTTCTCACAGTTCGTTAGTTATGACACAAAATCGGAAAATACCCGAATTTTCAATGGTTAATTTCACCCCCTTCGAGAGAATTTGGGTGGGTAGCAAACAAAAATTGCGTTGTAGTCAGGAGGAAATCCCTTACATATTCACAAAGTTTCCGAATTCTTTGAATTTCCGGGTTCCGTATTTTCCTTGTAAGTAATTCCTCGAACTGAATACTCATTCTGTAATATTTCTTTACAGATTGTCAGGTTATAATAACGACAGTGCGCAAAAACCATCGTCTCTGTCAGAGTGCCAATGGCAAACGACCAATTCGAATTGTCAAGTTTGCCCAAACACTCCGGAGAGAACCGGCAGATTAAAGCTTACTCTTCGTATGAAACGTTCACCGGTTCTGGAGGATATCGTGGAGTCGGGGACGAGTCTTAGCGAGGACAGTTACGAGCCCGAGTACGAAGTATTACGCGTAGAGGGTGTAGAACGAAGTAGGCGTAAAAAGAAGCATAAAACCCGCGATCGCGAGAGAAGACACAAGAAGCGCGATTTAAACCTCGATCCTCCTCCGCCGCCGATGAAAAGGTTGCGTTTAATTTTCGGCAATGAAACACATACCATCGACTTCCCGCATTCTTAACAGCTATAAATAGCGATTTTGGGTTCCATTAAAAAACAAAATTATAAACACAATTTAGGCATATGAACGCAGGCCTCCTTGTCCTGCAACGTTACTGACATCTTAGAACTCTCGCAAAAGTAGAAAAAAAATTTTGAGTGATATAAATACTATCGCAAGATTCTGTAGGCTCTTGGAGATGCAATTAGTCTATTTCTGTTCTTGTGTTAGTCTTGGCTATTTAAACTTTTCCTTACCTCTTATTCTTCTAACAACGAATGATTAAAGGCCTAGTAAAGTTTTTCTCAAGGAAAAAAAACACAAAAAAAGAGTAATGTTTGGATCGATTTTTGAATAAAAAAAGAAACTTAATGTTCGTTGATTTGCTTTCTGTTTGGTGAACAACTTACCTGAAATCTTTGATATAGTTCTGTTTAGGAAATAGATCACACCATCGTCATTTTAGTTCACCACTATAGTCGTTCGTAATAAAACTTAGTATCTTACGTTACCTGCCTGGTAACTTGCTTTCTCATTAATATTTCTGTACATATCATTTTTCGTAGCAGGGGCAGGTTTCGGAAGCTCGTGGTCTTTCACTTTATTTTTCGACGTTAATAAATTCATTTCGCTGAACAATTTTTTTTACTAATAAATATTTATATCATACGCGAAATTCACGTACGTAGGTTAATGAACGAATTCGGATATTAATGATCGCCCTTTCTGATGGTAAAGAATTAGGAAGGAGAGATAATGAGTTGAGCTATATCTAAGCACTATTTCCGTAGATAAAGAGGACAAAGGAGGAAAATCCATACTCTTATACTATGTATAATAATAGTTATTATTATAATAATTAAATAATAATGATAATAATTAAACTAGCTAAATACTAGGTAGCACATATTAATTGCTGTTCTCAAAGTGCGTGATCAACATCATAAAAACATTTGTAAATACTGCTTATACATATACATATATTATATATATGCTTGTATGTGTGTATGTATGTACGTATGCTTGCATACATGTTTTGTTTTATCCATGATACATGCATATGTATGTACGTATTTGGAGGGTTCATTACTGTATTCCGTGTTTCGATGTATCGCGATGCTTCGACGCCGGGTGAATACGGCATAGGCACGTATCGAACGCATCGTTTTATGGTTTACGAAATACAGTAACGGAATCGTATAAGAAAAACTTCATTTAGTGAGTCAAGTTAAAGCGGATTAGTGAAAATAAAAAAGGCGAACGAAAGCAAGTAATCGTCTCTTTAACGTGGTTTCTCATATCGAGCTTGAGGAACGGGCGATATTATGTTTTTAAAAAGTTGCTTTGTCGGGGCTTAAGGCTCAATTAAAGAAGCGTTCGGATCTGAGATGTGCGGTAGGACAATTCTGTGTGCACTACTCCCCCTCTCTATCTCTGTTTCCCCTCCCGAGTCACACGGAAACGATTGATCTTATGTGCGGTACTTTTAAATTCTCATACTGTCCCAGCAAATTAATTATCAATTTTATGAATCTTACGCGTTTAATGTAAATCTTTACTCTAAGAGCATTATAACAAGGGAGCTGTTATTTATTTTGCATGATTAATCGGATTTGTACATTAAAACCACGATAAAAAAAAGAAGTATGTGCATGGACAACAGTTACGTTGCAACAGTCACTCGAATTATTTGTATTGTAGTAACATGTTTTGTACGTATATGTTAGGAAGGATGGTATAGAATGATAAAAATTTCGAGAGGCATCAGTTTGACAGGGACTTTAATCCTTGTTTCGATTTGTCGTCAGTGTATCTCAACTTTGGACGTAAACTCAGAATCATTCTTTAATAGTATATAATACATGAAATTGTCAGATTCAAGGTTGTGCTTTTTTCATTTAATATAAAACTGTTAATTGCATAAAAAATTTTCATTAGTGTAGAATAGTTTCGGAGTTGGCGATACACTTTGACGACAGTGAATCTAGCCGAGGGTAAATAACGTTTTGTTGATTACGTCCTCGTTTATTCACGTGTAATGTAACATTTCCTTTAAATGTGTACTGTACTGTTAAATTTTTCATCATGGCCGTGTAAATGTGTTACGAACAAACTGATGTACATTTGTATTAAATATATGTATATCACTCTTTCTCTTTTTCGTCCTGTGTTTATCGATAAGATGTACGGCGTGATAAAAGGAATCGCAGCTTCCACAGAATCGAGCCAGGCGGAGAAATCAGTATTAGATCCGTTAAAGGGAGGCGCTTTAAGAAAGAATCGACTGTGCTTGTAAAGCCGAGTTCAAAATTAAATTACCATCGAATAAGTTAACGACGATCGTTTTCTCTGTCACGCAATAGAGCATTTAAATACAGTTAAGAGCGTTGTATATTCAACTTAATACGGTTAAACTAGAATGTAATTTTTCTTGATAGGATGCCCGTTAATCGATCTATAACATTCTATAAGATTTGTGATAAAACTACCACGCTGTTCTGTCTACTATTCCTGTTCCGACGTGACGCCACCGGCCACCCACGGCCGTCGTTCCATTCTTTAAGCTTTCAACGAGTCGCCGATTGTCAATGGGGCTCGCCGAATTATTCAATCTCAACGTGTACGTTTAGATCTGTAAAACAACACCGTCTGTCTCTATCAGAACGAGGAAGCAAAAAACTGAAATCTAGCATTCCACTCTATATTGTATTGAAATTCGATTCCCCATCTTTCGATGACGATGGTGCATTCGGACAGCAGCCGAGATTTTCATTGTTGTGTATGTGTAAAAACCATCGTAGCGACTTCGAAATAATAATGTAATACTTTTTATTAGGAGAATTAATGGACTAATGCAGCGTCACGAGTTGCGACGGAATGTGCTCGCCAAAATTTTAGCGATTATTTAAATGCGTATATTTTCGGGATGGTTTACGATTGTGTATAGCGGCGAAGAAATCGTTAGGGCGCATTCAAGCGCTGTTATGTAACGAAGCTAGCGCACGAGAGATTTCGATCGATCACGGATCGAGTTGCACTCCGAGCGGTGAAGAATTCTCACGTTTTCGGACGTGCATGCGTATATGCACACCAGGCGCGGCATATTTATATGCATCTACTTCTACACGTGCATATATGCATTTTCGTGAATGCGTCGCGCAACGCACCCGCGCCGACGTCGACATAAGAATGTAGTCTTTATTTTTGCTTAGCGTGGAAAAAAATGTTCGCTTTCCGTTATCGGGCAGCTTTCCTTTCACTGCCATTATGAAGTCGTTAGTTCTCTCTTTGAATTCGATGCTCGTCGTTCATAAATTACCGTAACACAATGTGCAATGTTACAGTAGCTATCATAAGGAAAACTTACGCGTATGACGAAGCCGTAATGTTATGTACTTTAATTAAAAATCCAACCTCGTCACTTACTTCTCTTAATTTAAAGACATCACAGTCTTGGTGTTCACTGTAATTGTATTATTATCATTGTTATTCTTATCATCATTGTATTATCTTTGTTGATCGAAAAATCACAAAATTTGTATATTGCCATTATTGTTTTCTACAAATTAAGATATAATAATAAATGAATTGCATAACCCGAGAGCATTTATAGATTGTATTTGATTTTACCTTCTGCTTAATACGTGGAAGACTGGATGGAGTAAACTATAAAGTATAAGTGATGGTAAGCACCAGTACTTTAATCCGTATCGGGGATCCTCTTTTTCAACAAATTCGTTTCGTTAAGTATATATTTATATTAAATGATTTAGACTACCCTTCACGTTTGCAAAAAATATCAAACATTCTCTCATTTCTCATTGAAATTTTACGCCCTAGTAATAGAAGCGCACAGTGATAGTGAAAGGGATATTAGAAAGAGATATTTAATATGAAGAAAGGATAGAGATACATTTTCCAACTTCGGTTACGCGCTTTCGGCAAATTTCGGCTCCTGGTAGCAGGAACACATGATGGCTGAGGAGGTATCCGACGAGGATAGAAAATTCGTAGAGTGAGAGGAGCATATCATCTCACTTCAAAATGGCGCTCGTTTAAAAAGCTGAGGATTACCAGAGAGGAATAAGTCGTAATTCCACTTCGCCAACTATTTCGTACACTTTTACTGTTGCATAATATGAAAGTACGTGCTCCTAGGAACACTTAATAATAAATATCGCACAAATTTCGCTTACGAATAATTGGATATTAACAATATTTGTAGAGACGAATCGTTTCACGAAAGCACAGACCAGGTATAGGATAGACCTATCACGCAATGTAATTTTGCGTCACATGCTCGGGGGGCTCGCGATTGCAGAGCGACTACAGTAGTGCGTTCCATGTAAGAGTGTACCGACGCTCCTACCGATTTGCGACTGATCTGCGCAGCTCCCATGGATCCACATGGATCTGACCATGGATCTGGTCGTACCACTTTCCCTGCCGATTTTCTACCAATCAACAGTGTAGCCCTGAGCGAAACGAGTATGCTCTAATGAGGAACGCAGTGTATACAAGCTTCCATGCATCAAATGTTGGAAAATAAAGGCCGCCCCGCATTTTAGCGAAGCGCGGCGATACGAAAAGGAAAATTTCTAAACGATTGATGACCAAAGTGCAGCGACAATTAATTAATTATTATTAAGTTCGCTTCGCCAAAATGCGTGACGGCCTTTATGGTAACACAGGTAACAGTTTCTCGACCAATACATAATAAGTAAAAACCTTTCCATTGATCGTTTCTTAATGAAAGAGTCGCGAGACCCGGCGACCGAATGAACGGCCTCGAGTGGCTCACTACAGATTCCTACTCGCGGATAAGTGGTAGCGCCACAGGTCTCTATTCTTTCTTGACACCGTTGTGGTTCATCTACCTCGCTCGGCCACCATATACGCATCGTGGCGATGTAGTAGGCGTGCACGAGTGTGCGTGTCTTGTGCTCGTGTCCTACCGCTTCGAACCTCAAAAATCGTTGCTTTTTACCGGAAAGCGTCGGACAAGTTCGGCGCGAGTGAAAACGTTCTCGCACAGTAGATAGAGTATCCAGAGGACCGACGATGAACGATCACGGAGTATGCCTGGTGCTTGCTTTATCGGTCAGCTTGTCGATCCTATTGGGCCACGTAGCCGGCTCCAAGGTGCTGCAAATACGCGGCATACCTGTCGCGAAAAGTTCGCTGTACTCGCCGGACCGCGACTTTCAGTGCCTGGACGGCAGCCTGTTAATACCATTTTCGCGGGTCAACGATGACTACTGCGATTGTGCGGACGGCAGCGACGAGCCAGGCACGCCTGCATGCACGAACGGCTCCTTCTACTGCGAGAATCCCGGCTACAAGGCCCGCTACATACCCTCTACCTGGGTGAACGACGGGGTCTGCGACTGCTGCGACGCCAGCGACGAGTACAGCTCGGGTAAGCAGTGCCCAAACAATTGCAGCGAACTTGGCAGGGAAGCGAGGCTGGAGCAGCAGAAGGCCGAGGAGCTGGTCAAAGAGGGCAACAAGATACGAGTAGAGATGATCGCCAAGGGTAAGCAACTGAAGAACGATTATCAGACTCGTCTAGTGAAGTTCCGCGCCGATTACGAGGAAGCCGCGCTCGTAAAGAAGGAGAAGGAGGTGGTAAAGAACCAGGCGGAGGAGCGAGAGACCTTAGCTCTGGAGAAGTACAAACCAGCCGAGAGCGAACAGCCTGTGACGGAGGAAGGAGGCGAGGAAGAGGAGCCGCACGAATCGGAGGCCGAGGACTACTTCAAGCTGCTGGATTCTGATAGCAGCGGCACTATAACGATCGTGGAACTGCAGACTAGAGTAACGTTCGACAAGGACAGGGACGGAGCCGTCACCGAAGAGGAAGCATTGTATTTCCTGAATAACAAGGACGAGATTAATCTTCAAGAATTCTTGGACGCGAGTTGGGCGAATATCAAGCCTTTCTTAATGCTAGAACAAGGTTGGTTTGTAATTCCAAAATGTACATATTTGTATCTACTGTAAGTTATGATTTCTTATCATAGAAATGATGTTTCAGGTATGTTCAAGCCGTCCGAGCATAAGGTGGAGGAAGAAGAGGTGCGCGACACAGTTGAAGAGCCGTTAGAACACGATAAGGAAGAAGAGGATGGTGGCGAAGGGGAAGACGGAGCAGCCGATGAGCAAGAAAAAGCTGAAGAACCTTCGGTTCAGTACGACGAGGAAACGCAGGCTCTCGTCGATGAAGCAACAAGTGCCAGAGATAATTTCCAGGCAGCAGAGAGATCGGTAAACGAGCTTCAGTTAGAAATTAGGAAGCTCGAAGAGAAACTGGATCGCGATTACGGAGCGGAACAGGAATTCACGTCTCTGGATGGGGAATGCTTCGACTACACCGACTTGGAGTACGTTTACACGCTGTGTATGTTCGGGAAAGCTTCGCAGAAATCGAAGTCGGGCGGCAGCGATATCATTCTGGGCCACTGGTACGATTGGAGCGGACCAGAGGGCCAGAAGTATTCGAAGATGAAGTACGACAGAGGCCTCACCTGTTGGAACGGCCCTGCGCGCTCAACTATCGTTAATTTAAGCTGCGGCAGAGAAAATAAATTGATTTCAGTGACGGAACCCAGCCGATGCGAGTACGCCATGGAATTCACCACGCCGGCTCTATGTAATCCTAGCGTGGAGTCCGCCGACACACACGACGAATTGTAAATCTTGTAGCGCGTGAATACGAGGCGCACGAGCGTACCGCCTCGAAACGCAAACGTTGCAAGGATAAATACCGGCTGCGTCGATTTCACCCGGTATCGAGCCTGTTTCTACCGTTCTTCTCGTCTTTACCGTGATTCGCGCGAGCATTCGAACGCTTCTGATGTACAGAGCGCCTGAAATGGTACACACAAGTATCCCCACTACTTTCCGAGGATACGGTAGCTAAAGAACGGGATCAAAGATTTCTTCCAGCTTACTTTTGTCGAGATTCGAATGTGTTTGATATATGTCCGAAACCCTACATTTCCTATTGAACGTTAAGTGTACCGTTTCAGATGCTCGTACCGTGTATCATGCTCATTACCATTTTTATTCACAAGCGTTGGAATGCTCTCGCCAGCCGCTGTACTCGGTTGGGTCAGTAATGCAACGAACAACACAGAGTTCTATTTAATTCTTAAGATTAAAATCGTAAGGTCTTACGAACGTTCAGCTCGTTAACGGTTAGCACGAAAAGGTACGACGGATTTAATCAGCACAACGTTTTGCTTTTTTACCGTTGAAAGATAAGCACAGCTGATAAGCGTTCGCGAGTGCCTAGTCATTCCTGGGGCGCGTTACGCAAACAGATCTGTTGCGTGAAGCAGCACCAAACGTTGTATGCGTGATCGGTAATTCGTCCTTGCACACAGAAATTCCTTTGGCGAACCGGGAGGAACGGAATTTGTCGTCGACATCACGAATAATTAAACTGTCAAACTCACGTTCGCATAGGCGATAGAAGAAATTTGTTGGAAGAAAATTCTACGGTATACGCGACGCGTACGTAAAGGATAATGGTTGTCACACGCGATCATTGCCAATAATTGTGTCACTGTTGCATACATTCCTCTCTTTTTTCTACGAGATAAATTTTTTTACGAAGCGATTCGAACACGGCAGCACGATTAATCTAAATACACGATCATCCGAAATCGCGGTAAGAACCGACACGACTTGAGTCGGGAGCGAAGCATTTCTCTTTCGAATTCCCAATCGCGTGCGCAAACGTAGAGAAGTTGTGTGTATTTAAAATTGTATCGACCATCAATATATGCGAGGTATTTTGTAATTTTTTAAAGATGCGCCGGTATGTGTGCCCGGCGCGTCGGGATGCGGGTTCAATAAAGAGAAAGAAAATTCTGTTGTCGAACTGTAATTCACCGATGGCAGCTTTATTTACATCGATAAACGGGGGCGATCCTCCCTCTCTCTCTCCCTCTCTCTCGCACTTTCTCTGTACCATGTGTATATATATTTATATATATTTATATTTTCTTCAATTATGCGAGTTACTTACACGTTATAGCGATGATTATTCGATTCTCTATTCGTCTCGTTAATCTAACGACCTACGGCGCGATATCTTTTGGAGTCTGACACGTTTACGATCAACTAGACAGCTAAAAAAGAAAACAGAAAGAAACAAAGAAGAGCCGACGCGACTTATCCAACGTGTATGTACATCCGGTCGGTTCCTCGGTACTTCGTTAAGCCACTTAAAAGACTGAAAAGAAGTATCCTGTCTGCCACGCAGCCACCGCGTGACAGAGACGACACGCTCTTCTTTCTTCACCCCACGAATATCATTATTCCCTCCTTTCTCCCACGAACGTTTGGCATCAACGTGGAATCTGTCATTTCAGACATTCGCGGAGAAAGTCAGAAACAAGCACAGCTTTCACGGCCCTTTTTCGGTCCTAAAAGCTACGAGCATCGAAGGCTCGCGGGGCTCGAGCCTTGTTCCCGATCTGCTTCCTGTACACTGCACTCTCCCAGACTTGAGAGTGACGCAAGAGGACAGAGCTCGCGCAACCAGAAGCCTACAATCCTCTCAGCCGCGGATAACGATTACGTGAAAACGAAAAGAAACTAAAAGTGTTTGCGTGCCTCTTTGGACTCCGAAAGGTGGATCTCGACCATCGAACGGTACAGAGTTCCTCGAATGATTTCGCGGATCAAAGGATAAGTAAGAAATTAGTGAATAGTGGTAATGGAAAGGCAGCATTTTCCAAAGACTACCCTAACGCCCCTAGATATGAACGTTTCCGAACGACGCTTTCGTTTACGGCGGTACCCTGTCTTCGTTTCTATTTCTTTACCCTGCGCACCTTCTCGCTCGCGATCGTGCTAACTCTGCAGCCGGGGGGGTCCCTATTTCCCTTCGTATTTACACCGCGGAACGAAACACGACATTGATTTCCGCTTCTAAGCTACTGTACAACAAGTTCCGCGTAACGCTACGCTCCTACGCGAGAAGAGCTCGCGACCATCTAACGTGCTTGGATCCCGGGAACGGTTCCGGTAATCTCATCGAAGTAGGCGGCTGTCGTCGCGAGAGAGCGAAAACAACAGCGACGGGAGAAGTTAAACAACACGCGACTCTCGCGATTAATTACACGAATGCGAATGTACTGACTAACGGAACATAAAGACCTCCTCGATTCTCGACTCCTCTCATCGCGTTCCTTTCATGGAGGTGTTGTGAAAAGAAATTTTTCAAGGAAATAATTCTACGTTATTGTCCCTCAGTGGTAGTCTCGACCAGCCGAACACTATCGCTCGCACGTACCCGTCTTCAGCCTGTTCAGTCTACAAATGAAAAGTATATAAAAAATAGCTCGCAGGGAAAAGAGGCATTGTGACGTTTCGATCAGTGTTTAAACGGAATATCGATCTTCTCCGGTGACTTCGCCTGTCGTCCTCTTAGCCCCGTTCGAACTCAACGGGGCTGAAGCGCGCGGACGAGCGAGAAGATCGGTCGAATGCATGAATCTCGCGCTCCGCGCGTGACGCTTGCTGTTCATTTGCCGAGCTTCTCGAACATGATCAGCTTCTCTTTGAAGCTCTTCGTGTCTGTGGACACCTCGGATATATTCCCGTTCAGCATGTTCTGCAGGTCCTCGTCGTTCTTGCTGGCGAGGAGGTTGTCGAACAGCATCTTGTTGTCGTCCTGCTTGGCGACCGGGGAGGTGGGCTGCGAGCCGGTGATCGGTTGCTTCTTCTTCGGGTAGATCACGGAGCTTCGTTGGTTGTTGCCGTTGTCGGACATTCTGGTAACTATCGTGATGGCTAGCAGCTGGTGGATGTCGATGTTCTCCTTTGAATCGGACGACTGCCGCCAGTAGAACTTCTCCGGCGAGATTAGTGACTTGGAATCGTCTGTACCATCGGCAACGGAGATCTGCTCCGACGAATCTGACGTCACTATGTTCTTGTTGGCCCAACAGTCCTGAGGGAATAAAGAAATTATAGTAAATTATACAAACCGTTGTTAAATATCAATGACACTTCTATATTAGAACAATTTGGTATCGAGTTGGGTCGTGAATTGGCTATGGCACTGCCAGGGGTGGATTTATATGTAGGCTGCAGCCTAGGGCGGCCAATTTTGGGGGATGATTAATTTTTGGGCGAAGGAAATTGAAAAAGCTTGAAACACAGGCTTGAGATAACTTTAGAAACAATTAACTTTTTTCTTTCATATAGCAAATTAGCAATAATTTGACTTTGGGGTAAAATATATGTGCGGCATCATTGGAAATGGTATGTACTACTGTTTAAATCATGATGATACTTTAAATATTAATTTTCCACTATGAACATTCGGGTGGCTCTTATTTTCGACTTGAATTTTCTTCGGGGCACCCTCCAGAATAGTTTCAAATAATAAAAAAAATCTGTGTCAAATTTGAGCCCGATCGGATAACGGGAAAAGGTGCCCCTGGGCCCTTAAACATTTAAATAATTATTAATTTTCTATAATATCCTCCAAGTTATTGAGTACATAAAAAAATATGTCAAACAAAAGTTGTAGATCCGAACAAGGAGCATCTTTTATGTTCGAGTACTTTTTCTCGTGCGACAAACTGTTTTCGAAAAACGTCCGAAAAACTAAGAAAAAAATTTTCTCAAGTTTTGAAAGTTTAAATGCTTCTAGAAAACATTTTATTTATGAAGGCGAACAAAAAAATTGGAATTTTTATTTTCGAGGACTATTTTTTAAACATTTAAGGGGAGGGGGGCATATACCGAAATATGCCAAAAAGATGATTTTTCCCCCATATTTTCAGTGTTTGATATGTCACGAATGTTTCACGAAAATTTGGGACTGAAATTCGCAAAAATATCGACGATATAGACATCGTGATTTCGAGAAAAATGCATTTGAATACCTCACTTCTGCTGTCTATATCTTCGATATTTTTCACTTGGCTTGAGTCGAATTGACCCAGTGTGACAGCTTCCTAACTTAAAAATAGGTATCACAATCAAGGGTTAACCTAGAGCCGTTAAATCTTCAAATGCGCCCCTGGTCATTGCCAACAAACCACAACATCCATCTCTTACGCTATAACATTTAGAAGGACTCACGTTCTTCTCGCGTTTGTCCACGACAGGGTCCACAACAACAAGGTTCTCCTGTTTCCTGTCCTGGTCTAGATCCCTCTCCAAACTGTCCAACGTCTCGGTGCTCTCTGAGGATTTGTTCCTCCTTTCGGAGTCCAGGGTGTCCGTGCTGCCCAGCTCCGAGCTCTCGGAGGACTTCTGCAGCCTGGACGGCTTTCTCACTGCTACCGGTCGCTTCTCCTCCTCCTGCTCGTCCGCTGGCACAATGTCCACGACGCTAGTGCTCGGTATTCTCTTCGGCGTCCTCCTAATCCTCCTGTTCTCCAGTCTGTCGTCCAGCTCCAAATTATCGGAGCTTTCGGAAGACATCCTTTTCGAGGACCTCCTGCAACACTTCCCAAAGCTGTCCCTGACAGCTCCCTCCTCGTCCTTGGTCTCACTGATCTCGATCCACTCGAAGCTCTCCGACGACTTGGAGATGTTCTTCGACAGCCTCCTGCCTCTAGCCAAATTCACATCAGAGATGCTGCTCCTCTTCTGCAGCTCCTGCACGCCCTCCGTCGCGCTCTGAGTCTGTTCCAGGACCTCGAAGCTCTCCGAGGACTTGGATATATGCTTGGAGGTCCTGCGGCCGCGGAGCTCGAAGCTGCTCCGTCTGCGCTCGATGGACTCGTCGCTGGTCAACGTCTCTATGGCTTCTAGGCTGTCGGAGGACTTGGAAACACGGTCGCTCGACTTCGAGATCGGGTTCAGCAGTCTCCGTACCACGGGCTTCGATTCTTCGTACTCCGTCAGCTTGTCGAAGCCCTCGCTGGACTTGGAGAACCAGCATGACCCCACTTCCAGGCTGTCCGGGGACTTGGACAGCCGATTCGAGGATCTCCTGCGCGGCAGTTTCGCTTCCAGCTCGTCGAATATCTCTGATCCCTTGGGCACACGGTTGGACGGTTTCCTAACGACGGATCGAGCCTCCGGTTGCTCCTCGCTCGCTTCCACGCTCGTCCTCGACGCGGTCACGGCATCCAGGCTGTCAGGCGACAGGGAGGCCACGCTGGGTGGCTTCTTGGGCAGCTTCGATTCCAGCTCCTCGAAGATGTCCGACGTGCGGGATAGTCGGCTGGAGGATTTCCTCGTGACGGACACGTTCTTCGGCTCCACCGGCGAGGAGGCGTTGCTGTTCAGGCTGGTCGACTGCTGGTCCAGGCTGTCCAGCGAGTCCTCCGCGATTGTGGTTATCGTGGACGTGGACGTGTTGGCGGCTTGTGGGACCGTGCGCCTCGGGGGCCTTCGGTTCTTGGGCCGCACCGAAATTCGGTGATGGGCCGCTGTGTGGTTCAAGCTCGCGCTTTCCAGTTGCGCTGTTGGGCAAACGAAAGTATCGGTACGCTGAAACGAGGAAGCGGCACGCGAGGTCGTCTAACGATCCTATCTCCACGAGTCATTGAACCTGTACGCCTCTCAATTACGCCTCTAATGAAAATCCTTAGCACGATATTTAGCAGGATTTGTTGGTTTTTAAAAATTGTTTTTGGGACTTTGTAAAATTCGCAAACCGGTTTTTACATTTAAAAAAAAACGGGTTGGATACTAGAATTAATATGTCAAAATTAATTCATTATTTAATTAGAAACGTTAACATTTTGACTTGAAAGGTCCTTGGGTACAAGCATACTAATGTAAAAGTTTACTGTAAAACTAATCTCCATGAGTTTACATTTGCCGAAGAAAAATTCTAAATGAAATAAAGATTTATAATTCATATTTTGTACGGATTTTAGTTATTTTAGATTTTATTTATTTCTTTTTGTATAGAGTATATTTTCCAATGTTATATTTTTCTAATTCCATAAATAGTAAAAATAACTGAAAAATTTGTGGGAGATTTTTTTCAAAAGTCGATGTTTCTATAAAGTCTAAAACTTACGTAAGTCTTCTTTGGCCCCAGCAATAACTCGATCGGCCGTCTCCTTCGGGGATCTTGGGTTCTGTAAAAGAAAAGGACCAAGGCGAATTCAGTACTGATTAAGATACCCGCATGTTCCACTTCGGTAAGAATCGCGTTACGCTGCCAACGAGTCACGTCGATTTGAGAGAAAAACGATCGGTGACATTGTTGTTAGCCTTTCGGCTCCGCGCACCGGCTCGCGCGAGCAAAACGCCTACTATAACGGTATCAACCACTATCGGGGCGAGCGAGCGCGGCCATGTAACAGCGATCGCTTGGAACCGGTTGCAGGTGCATGCCGTCTTAAAAGACACTTCTTCGACGCGGAAAAAATTTCGTGTGTGCTACCGTGCTACTCCGAGCACTCACAACCGGTCCTTAATATCGTTTCACGCGTAATAGCGCGATAAACAGCTGTATTTCTCGGTATATCGTAGTACTGGATTAAATTGATTAAGACCACCGAATTTAAGGGTACTCGCTCAGCAAATCACTTCACGAAGAGGTCATTCTTAGGATTTTATTTAAAAAGAGGGAAACGTCATAGTGTTAAAAATTTTTTTAGGCAGTAATTGTACATCTACAATTTTTGTTATCTTTTTGGCTTATCTCGGTATATGCTTTGCCTTAAATGTTTCAAAAATAGTGCTCGAAAATAAAAAGTACAATATTATCCTCGCCTTCATAAATAAAAAGTGTTCGAGATGGATTTAAACTTCCGAAATTTTAAAAATCCAATGTTTTTTTAGTCTTGGACTTTTTTCAACAACCGTTTGTCGCCCGAAAAAAATGTAATACAACATAAAAGATGTTGCTTCTCTGGATCTACAACTTTTGTTTGGCATATTTTTTTATATAATCAATAACTTGGAGGATATTATAGAAAATTGACTAAATATAAAATCGATGTTGTGAGCTGTTAAATAATTATTTAAATGTTTAAGGGTCCAGGGGCACCTTTTCCCGTTAACCGATCGGTCTCCAACTTTACACAGAATTTTTTATTATTATTTAGAATTATTCTGGGGAGTGCCGCGAAGAAAATTCAAAAGTCGTAAATAAGAGCCACCATAATCATTGTACATCATTAAAGATGTACAGATACATACAGCTTAAAAAGTTTTTTAACCTTATAACGTTTACTTTTTTTTTTAAATAAAATCTTACAAATGACCTATTTTTGGAATAGTTTGAAGGGAGGGTACCCTTAATGGAAGAGATACAGTCCATTTAAATATGACTGCCTAGGTCTCTTCCACGGAATATAGTTACGTTAATTCGATCGATTACCTCGATCGCCTCTTCTATCCTGGGACTCGCCTCTTTGATAATTGGCGGGATCCTCTGCCTCGCTTCCGGCTTCGAGCGTGGTCGATCCTCGATCCTGCACGAAGGCCTAACGGGCCCTGTCGACTCATCCTCCGCTCTATCCTATCGTTTGACGGGACACATCGAATGGTATAATGCCAGTGGGACGATGAAACGCCGCGATCTTTATTAAAAGCGACGATACGCGCGCGCGCGCGTGTCTGCGTTACAAATCAAAGCGGGCGATCCTATCGCGTTTCTATCAGCGAGCGTCTCGCGGGGGTTCTGATCGATTACCTCGATCGTATCTTCCACTCTAGCCGGCTGTTGCTCTTTCCTAGCCTGCGGTACCATCCGTCTGCTCTCGGGCTTCGATCGCGGCCGATCCTCCGATTTCCGCGGCGATCTTATCGATCCGAGCGGCTTGTCCTCGGCCTTGTCCTTCCATACGGATTCGTAACGTAAAGCTTTATTACGCAACCGTGGCGAGGTGGCTCGCAAAGCCGTGAGCATTTCGTCGGAAGGACAGTTATCGTGGGCGGAGGGAATATGGCGAGTTACTTAAGACTCTCGGTAACCCTCCAGTGGCTACAGCGTTACCGTAGATGTCCCTTCCACCCACCATACACCGACAATCCGGACGAAAGAGGAGCGCACGGGTTTGCGAATCGGGCAAATGCAAGTGAGAGATTTGTACTTTGGCGAATAATTGTAATGAAAAACTAGATATCGTTGCACGGAACATTAATATGTTTAGGTCTGAATTGCTTAGAGTTCCCAATGGTAGAATGTGATAATTTCTTTTGAAGTTTAATCGTTCAGTTACCTTACGATTCTTGATTTTGCCATATTGTGGTTATCAGTTACTTTTTATTTTGTTTCTGGTGTTCTTGTGGTTTATAATCTCGTGTGCTTTAATGTGTGTATTTTGTTTTTCATATTGTGGGATCAGGAAGCCCCATAAGAGGGAGCCCGGAATAAGAGACCTCGGAGGGTCGGCTTTGGCGACATTGGTAACGCCATGTCTTAATTAGATGACGCATAGCCACAAAATCGACCGAATTCCGCCGCGAAAACTAACATATTTGACTGCTTAGCCACGAAGAATAGCACATTTCGTACTTTACGTCGAAAACTGGTACATTACAGTAATTCGTCGTTATAAACCCGACGAAGGGGGCTGGCTTCGGACGTACGACGCGATGTGGACACTAGGTATTCCGTGCGGCCGATACCGCGAGTGAGAGGGAACGAAACAGTTGACACGAAGTTGCCGTCGACTCTTTCGTTCTCTCACTCTCGACCGAAGGATTCCAAGAAATGGTGAAGATAGTCACCGGGCGTACTACCCATGGTAAAAACGGGACAATAACAACGGATTACTGTATCCTGTTTCGCCACGAAGAATAGCACGTTTTGGATTAAATTGCAGAAACTATCACGTTTCGGCGCGTGGTTAGTTTAAATTGTTCAAGTGCATTTTCTATCGAAGAATAGAACTTTTGAAAATATTCTTTAATAAATAATAACTCTATCCAATCTACAAAAGGAAATACGTATGAAAATTTTAGTCTATATAGTTTAAGTGCGGTATTTTAATGTTTAATAAATTACCGACCTAGTACTAAATAAAAATCGCGTCGGAAGGTATTTAAGTTGACGCACTCGATGTTTCAAACGTGCTAATTTTCGCAGCGAAAGACGAAACATGTTATTTTTCGTAATCAACCATCCAAATATGCTGTTTTTCGTAGCTACAGTCGGAACGTGCTAGTTTTCGTGGCAAACAGCTCAAACATGCTAGTTTTCGCAGCGAAAACCGAAACGTGATAGTTTTCGTAACGCACGTCGTAATTAGGACGTGGCATAAGACGCCTGGCCAATAACGCAGAGGACCCCGGAACTCTTGAGTTCGAGTCCCCCTATTACCCCGAGGCCAATTTTTTCCGTGGCTCCCGAACATATAGGAATTACGAAATCTATTTCTACGATACTTGTAGAGAAATGGGGTCTAATTCCGTAAAAGGAAAAATATAAATAAAGATAAGTGATCAGGATAGCCATCATTGGAGGGTAAATTAATTAATTACGGAGTGATGAACGTCGACTCCTCCCTGTGATCGAGATTACCTCGATCGCGGCGTCCAGAGCCTGTTTCCTAATCGCCACGATCCTTTGCCCATTGTCTGGTCTCGCTCTCGAGCGGTCCTCGAGCTTACACACGCGCCTGATCGGGCCGGGTATCTCGTACTCGAGCGTCTCCTTGCATCCGTACACCCCGATGCTGATCTTCGCCCCAGATTGGACATTCGGGAAGGGATTGCACCGCCCGTTGTCCTGCTTCGTTCGATCGATCAACCGTCGCCTCTCCACCGGGTTCAGGTTCAGCTGCTCGATTATCGCCCGTATGTTCGACGAGATGCTGCCCTCGCGACGCGACACCACCATCCTGAACGGGGGTCTCCTCTTCCCCTCAACCGTCCCGTGATCACGCGAAACTCCCAGGGCACGAGGACCGTCGCGAAAACGTCATACGGCAGGAGGAACTTGATTTGCCGATCGAGTCTCTGTAAAAGTTTCGCGGGACGTTGAAGCAGCAGTGCCCGAGAGCGCGTGACCGTTTCCACAGTGTTAAGAACCTTGGGAATTACTTTTAAGAACGCTGCGTCCAGAGACGGAGCAGATTGTGCGATAACGATCCCGGAGAAATTCTGTTTAATGGATGAAAACGGGGCGCGCGAACTTTCCAAGCAATTTGTCCAGGTGACGCTTCCTCTCGAAGCCACTTTCGATCGTTAAACGCCGATTAATAGCCACGACCATTAGTCAGGCGATCCCCTCCGAAGCTTGATGGAGGAACAATCGCGCCCGCTCCTAATTGCGCTAACGAATCTCGGCCGCTCGGTCGCCTAGTTTTCGCGGTTACGTATCGCTTTTCTCAGGATTTCACGCGTGCCTCCAGCTCGTCCTCCTTTTCCCTGCCGCCGGAGGATCCTTGATCGCTTCCCACGCGACCTTCCACACTTCTCCCAACGAAATCACGAACTCGATTTCGATCGCGAGAGATAACCACGCCGACCCCGGGGAGAAGTCACGGGCACAATGCGCGCCATTTGTATCGCGCTGCCAGAGAAACGCTCCTCGGAGAACCCCACGGATAACATCTTACCCTGGGCGAATTTACGGAACGCTGCGATTTCCAATTCACGCGGACAATCTCCGTGAATCCGACGAGAGATACGCTATGCAAATTGGACCCGAAGGAGAGCTCGTTTCTAGAGAAGCAGCTCGGGACAACAGGTTCCCTTCGCGATCGCGTGACAAAACTGCCCAGCCACGGCTCGGGCGCTGACGTCTTCCACCAGCGTCCGTTTCTCCAGCGGACAAACATTTCCCAAGCTGGGATCCAGGCCAGAGACGTGCCCACGTCGATCGCCCACGATATTTACCCAACACCTCTCCACGAATCCCCCGCGATTAAGAGTCGCAAACTCGGTCGCGAGGTCGCGGCTCCAGCGGACCAAAACCGCAAAACGGCTGGACGTAAAGTTCGCGGCACCAACGCGATTTTAACGAGTTCTACATCGAAGCGGAATCGAGCGGGGCATTTTCGATAAGCTTCTAATGGCGCCGACCGAGCGCCCGTTGCAGCGGTTCCCTTCTAACGGCGCTCGCAACACCTTCGACTATTGCAAAACCCCCTCGCTTCTGTAGTTGGTCACACCTATGCTACCACCTGCCCGCGCGGCGGCCTGTGTCCCGCTTGCATTCCAACCGGATACGTACGTAGGTACCCAGCGGAAATTGCGGAACGTAATAATTTTCCACGGCTGAAGAGAAAGTGACGCGGACGGCCGCGACGGAGAAGAAAACTCGAACGGCTTGCGTAACCGGCAACAAACGACGTCGGTTCGATCGGGAGAGGTCAGGCCTGAACCGATTTCCTTCGGGGTGACTGTGGCTGCTTACTCGAACGGAAAATCACCGAGAAACCTCGGCTAAGCGAGGTGCACCGGCCGCTGCGACGTTTATGGATCAGCTGATGGAACGAATCGAGCGGAGCCCAGGCGGTTACCTTTTTCGATGGCTCGATGAATCACTCGCAGAGTTTTCGAGGGCTCTTTCACCTTATAAGGCGGTGCCATAGTTACTGGAGGGCGCGAGCTTTTCTACCGGGGGTATCGATCAAACATTCGTCGTCAGTGTCGAACACTTTGATAAGTTTGCAATGCGGAATTTATGGAATATATACATTGACCCTTTTATTAATCAGTTGCATGTCGACAATTAGTTCATTAGTTTGACCGTTTATATCGTTTCTATGTACTATAGGAATTCCAGTTTGTAGTTTGAAGCTACAGTTGGTGGTCTTCTTTCGGATAACCCGTTAGATGGCAGGTGTTAATCGTTTGCATACTGGCAGGAGCTGGGACTCAGGATGGATGAGCTACGCCGCTGTTCGGACTCGTGACCGAGTTAAAAGAAGCAGATAATTATCTCCGTAACAGCGATGTAGGTGATATGACGAAGTTAGAAAGTAGTGACACTGATTCATATAAATATGTAAATGGCTGTTCTTCGACAGAGAAATGGGGAGATTTATTTAGCACGAAATCAGCTGGGGCATATTCATCCACTTTCGCGTGCAAGACAGGGTACCGTGAACTCGGGGAACATTGACAGTTAAAGGATAAAAATTTTATGCATTTTGACACTTGCAGTTAGAGCTCTTACTTTTTCACCCGTCGGGTATCCGTCTACCCGAAACAACTTCAAGCCATTGAATGTGGTATTGTATGCTCTAAGGGTTTTCACAGACAATACAACATTCAATTGCTCGAAGTTGTTCCGGGTACCCGACGGGTGAAAAAGTAAGAGCTCTACTTGCAGTACAATCACAAAAGCTGCAATGTTATTATAGGATACTCGAGCAAATTTAAAAATGTTAATTTTTATATTATATAGCAGAATGTTCCAAAGAAAAATGAATGTCTCCGTGTTTACAGTATTGAATTTCTGGCATACATTAGAGCGTCAATTATCCGAACCGTCGATCCCACCGCTTCTTCGAACCATGGCAGCGGTACCGATTGATTCATTTTTGTGTAATATAAATTAACGCGGTAGTACTCTTGTATTTAATAAGTATTTTTACGTGTAATTCCTATAGTTATAAACTGTGTAAAGTAGATGCATGCTTCATTCTCCGAACTGTTCGATTATCCGAACAATTCGAATTTCCGAACCACCTCGGTCCCAAGCAGTTCGGATAATTGACGCTCTAGGTACTGTATTTCCTCGCGATGTGGTCTTATAATTGGGAATGCAAGCAGATAGGGTGTCTGGGAAAGAAGTGGCAAGCACACCGAAGCTCTTCAGCACGAGTCAACCACCGTACAGGAAGCACACACCACGAATCAGGGTCACGCAACACCCCCAGCCACGGGATCTCGTTACCAAGGAAATTATCGACTAAACATACCCCCGCGAACGTTCATTATCACCCAGCGATTAAATCAATACTACACCCAGCCACTTTAACAGCCGAGAATCGAGCAGCGGAAGCAGAAAATGGTAGCAATTTTTCGCTAGCTTCTCGGCAGAAGCTTTCGTGATCAAAAGATTACCCGATCGCTAGCAACGTTTAACACGAAGGGGATAATAAGAGCAGGCCGTGGCAACGATTACAACGGTCCCTAAACGCATCGGTGCTCCACATCTCTCGCGATCAAAGTATCCCCGCGATCGGGTACCGTGAACGTGATCGAGATCGATTTCCACGTTGCTCGCGATCCACCGGTAGCCCCCCTGTCGTTTATTTCCCTGGCGGCTGGCCAGTCGATCCCCTCTATCTTACTGTGCCATCATTCTAGATCTGCCTTATCGCTGGCCGTTCCCGCGCGCACCGTTACTCTTGCTCACGCGAGGCGAATCCGCGCGTCTCCCATTTTCGCGAGTGACGATTTACTCCACGAGACGAATACAACCGCTCTGATCTCCTCACGCGACTCCTCCTTTTTCGTATCGCGAATGTACGATAGAAATTTCGTCGGCTGTTACACGCGCGGAGATCTGGACGAGATAATTCGCGGTGTCCGGTTCGGGACGAGGGAGACGGCCGTCAAGCGGCTTTCACGGAAATGGAAAGCAAGGCAAATTGAGTGGACTGCAAGATAGAAACTGAAACTGATACCGTTACGAGGATTCTGTTAGGAAGCTCGCTTTCCAGCGGGAGGATCAGAGGAGCCGAGGGAAATCTGTTTGGGTATCGGCGAAAGTGTATCGATCTTCGACCAGCTAGGATCTTGTCCCTTGAGGCAAGTGTTTTGTCCGAGGAGAATTGTTTCGTGGACAGAAGAAGGGACGAGCAAAGGGATGATAATAGATCGATGTAGGCGCTGGAAGGATAATTGATCGCAAGGATTGCACGCGACTGGAATTTCCAACAACGAAACGCGCGCTGCGTGTCAGCAGGATGTTGGAAATGTGGCACGCCATGCCGAGCGTGCTCGCGTTTCCGCGGCATTGTCGCGAAACACGGACAGAGGGAAAAAATACGCGGAGAGAGAGAGAGAGGGCCCGCGGCGGGGGAGGCAGAGGGGACGAAAATGATCCGCGCGGGTCGCGTGAAAATGCATGTACCGCGACGGATCGCGGAAGTGGATACTTTTCGTCGTTCCACGAAGCTGCTGTCACCGTATTAATGATTTTGCAATCGATAACAGGTGGCAGGGGAGCTATACTGCCCTCCTTAGTTAGAATGTCCTATCTAGCATTTTGAAACAACCGAGGAAACTGAAGTTTTACCATTTCCTTCGGCCGTTCTTCATTCGAATTAAAACATGTTGTCATTATTTCGTAAGAGCCAAATACAAGTTTTTGTAATAGGTGTACCAATAGGTAATGTATCATTAACGTAGCAATTAATTAATTGTTTTAGGTAGGATATTTTAATCATCTGGAAAGCAGTTAGGTTAAATACATTAGGCTGTTCCGAAAAGAAGGACAACTCTACGAGTGGGAACGAAAAGTAGCAACTCTGTAATGCCCAGAACCATCCCAGAAATCATTACAAGTGCAACAAAACTAAATGGGTTGAACTGACCGCGTTGGTGGTGAGTTCCACGGTTCCATTTTCTTCTGTTTCCCCCCACGACCTCGGTGTCGCGTCCTCAAGAACTCGTTCCGAGCGAAAGAGAACTCGCCCCGCTAAGTGACACACGCGGAATACGATTCGAGGCTCGCCTAGTTCTCACGGCGCAGCGTTTCGTCAGAGCGCGCGCGGCTAATTGCGCGCGGCCCAAGACCGGATTTCAGCGGGCGGGCTGACGCCGATAAACGTGCTCGTTTTCCTCCTTTCCACGTTTCGTTTTCGCTCCTCCGGCGGCCGTGAAACCTCGACCCCATCGGGGGGTCCTGGGAAGAAGAGTCGCGGGACCCCTCCGCCCGGTTAATTAAAGCCAAATGAATTAAACCGAGGCGCGTTCCTACCACCTGCTTCCTTCCGGCAATAACAATTCCTCTACCCGCGCGCGTGCTAAAAAGAAAGTAACCCTCCGCGGCTGCTGATTCACCCAATGCCAACAATTGAGGCATTTGATGGAAAAAGGGCACATACGCCAAAATGCCATTTCAAGAAAATCGATTTCAAAGTTTTCATTATATTACTACTTAATAAAAAGTAATGCAATTAAAATCAATTCTTTTAAGGGTCTAGTTATCGTGTCCTGCAAACGTTCTGAAAACAGAAGTCATGATTTGAAAACTATATGTGTCTTTTCTTATAAGCTTTAAGCAAGTGGTTTATGTGCCCTTTTTCCGTAAATATGGTAAATTCGTAACAAAATTGCTTCTTCGTTTAGTTATTTACTTACATATAATTTTGTTTACTTATTTCGTTGTCCATTTTTTATGCATCGCTTAAATAAAAAATACTAAATGAAGCGCAAAAATGAACAAAAATGTTATGTTTTGAGTAAGTATTAATTTGTTAGATTTTTTGCAGCAAGCTGTCTTACAATTCAACGTTTTCTTTCCTAAATTAGTTTCTTTCCTTGCGGATACGATACTCGCCTCACAGAAAATCCTCTATGGAACAAAAGTACTTAAGATTGCACGACAGCACGGTAGCGCGACCGCTCAGCGACTATGTAGCTGCGTGTCGATCACGCTACGTAATAAAGCAGTTAGCAATTAGCTAGTCTGAACGCGAGAGAAGTAATGTCCTTGATATATTATATGTATAACATATACCTGAGTCAGGAAGTGATTTAAGGAAAAAGGGCACATAGGCCTATGTGCCGATTTTTGGCAACGATTTTACATGCAGCTAACGCTAATAGCAAGATTTGTGACAGCCTTCTCATAATTAGCAAAAGCAAAGGGATTGTTAAACGTTCTGGGGATGGATTCTTTATCGGTCCCCGGTCACTGATGCATCGTACTATCAAGACCGTAGTTTCTTTTTTCCAGGATTTCCACGGTCTATCGACTTCGCTTGCAAAATGGCTCAATTTCAACGAGCTCCGGTGGCGCAAACCGCGATGTCTCCCTGGTATTACGGGAAAGTGAGCCGAAAGGAAGATGTTAGACGAGACGATCGAGGAGGCACGTGGTTACTCCTTCGAACAAAAGATCGCGAGAAATCGGGTGAAACGAGGACGAAAGGAATGGCCGAGTACGACTTGAGTTTTCCGTGTTTTGGGCGGCTGGCACCCGGCATAGAAACTTTCACCAGTTAGATTTATCGGTGCCAATAAAGAAATCAGTTTCGGATTAGCCGGTGCTTTCACCGAATCCTCCAAATCTAGGGGGCATAAATTCCGAATCCTCTGCTCCGTTTTCGTTTCGGTGAACGTTAGCGCCGAGCGCGGCCTTTCACGGTCCGTACCCGTTCCAAGCTTTCGCGCGAGAAAATGCAAGCAACTCGGAGGATCGCAGGACGCAGGGCGCAGAACGAATCTCGGTGTTATAAATATTTAAATTGCAGCCGAAGCTGGCGGCACGCGGCGGCGATGAAACGCCGCGGAGTCAACGACATGCACGAGCCACGGGAAACGATCGTTTCGTCTATTTCCGCGTGGCTGATCCCTTTCGGGAGCAACGTAACAAAACGGCCCCGGCCGATTGCTAATACGAGATACGGCCGATTTCGCGACTCCTTCGCGACCCGGAAGGCGGGAATTACGCGGGCAGCCGAGCAAACAGCGAAGAAGAATAAGGAGGGAAGTAACGAGGAGATATCGTTGCGTAACGCTCGTTTCCAAAAACAACGAGTGGAAAAGTAGCGCGTGTGGAGAGAGACGCGTCGATGGGGCGAAAAAAAGCGGAGAAACAGTTGCGAGAGCTTGGAAAAAAGGAGGAAGAAGCAGGAGAAGCGGCCGTTCCTTCGAGCGCGTACGTTTACTGAAGCGAAGGAAGAGGAAGTGCGACGAGTGGAGGAAGCATGCTAATTTCCATCGTCGCGTCGGCTCGTGCCGACATCGAGAGTCGTTTATCTGTCTTCTGGGGCTGACCGATCGACTCGGTCTGATTGCCAAACACGATGAACCTTTCTGCTCCAGGCGGCAGGATGCAACGATACCACAGCGAAACAAACGCTGCGCCAATCCGTTCGCCAATTTTCCTCTATTTTGCGAGCCAGAGAAGAATTCTATCGACGAATTCGAGGGAAAGCGCGCGGACTATAAATACTCTGTAATTCTCGGTTCTTATCATCCCTTGGTCACGCGCTCGAGAGGCTTCTTCGCCGATTAACTTAATTATTGTATTATCGTTCGAGAATGGTGAAGCGTGTTGTAGCGATCTATCGGCGGTATCGTGCGGGAAACGAGACACAGAGGTACTTGTTCGTTAAAAGCAAGCAAATACGGATAATGTCTGGAGTTATCGATTAGATTTGTTGCGATATCTCCGCACTCGCCACAACAGGGCATTTCTACCGATCCCTCTCTCTAAAGGTACTTCCTCGGCTACCTTTTCGTCCTACCTCCTAGGATCCCCGCGTCTAAGGCAGGGTTTGCAAGGTAAGCCTTACTGATCAGGCCCAGAATAAAACGCACTCTTTCTTCCGTTTCTGCTTCTGTCCTACCTTCTAATCTTTCTAATCCCACGCGTACTTCAAAGATTATTCAGAGGCTAGCTCGAGTATCGAAAAAGGAATTGGCGCTTATCGTTATTAGCGCAGGGAGATTTCGAAAGCCCAACGCGCGGTATCTACGATTCGAGGGTCCGACAATCTGAAGCACGTTTGTTAAAACTTGGAGAATACATTTATCCAACTCTCCTGCGGCCACAGCAAATTAATTCGCGAACCAAGTTACACTGAAACCATGCACCGGGACCTGATTTTCCAGGAAACTCCCGTCGATACCGCTCGCAAGAACGTCGCAAACTCGACCACTGATCCTCCTTCCACAACCGATGGAAACTTGCCGATCGGGACACCCAGGTCGAACGAGCTCCTCCACGAGTATCGTGGAACGGTTCCACAGGTGAGATGAACGCGGTCGCTCGCGGTTCCGGTCGAAGCGACGTGGGTATCGCGTGCTGGACGACTGCGAACGCTGGGCCTCCTCGACCTTCGATGTTCGCCCGAGGATCGATGGGAGAGCATGCGTACGGTGAAACGAGAAGCCCCTTTCGGGCGAAGCCAGGGGAGAAAGAGGCGGAGAGAGATATGCGAGCTCGCACGCGTGTCATGCGCGGAAAACGCGTCGTAGTACTGGCGAGTCGCGAGCAATTCTTCCTCCTCGGCCTGCGAGCTCGGCTCGCTGGCCCTCGCCAGGTAGAAGTGGCAATGCCGGTCGTGGAGGTAGCGCGCAGGTGACAGGGACGTAATCGACCGATCGAGAGCCACGAGAGAGAGAGACACGTTAACCGATTCGGGTTTCTACGAGTCTGTTCAAACGACCTTTTCGTGTACGGTAGCTAGAAGGGATATAGAGGAAACTCGGACAAAACCGGGTGCCCGAGTAAAACCGGCACGTGTTTTTATTTTTTAAACTGCATTCAATTTTTCCGCGTCCTAGCAGCGACATATTGCCGCGATGCGTATTATTTCGTCAACAAAAGATGATCGTGTTACAAGCGTGCTTACTAAGGTTATATTGTCTTTTGTGTCTTTGAAGGGCCTGATCTAAGTTTTGATTATTAAGGGAACTTCAAACACCTTTCAGATACTTTTTAGTGTGAATTATGCTAATTGTTGCATATTAAAGTGTAGATAAGTAAAAATGTTTGTTTTTACTTCGCCATGGTATTGTTGATAATTCGTAATATTTACAAAATTGTATGCTGGGGCAAAACCGTGAAAACGGATCATATCTTAAATCGTTATTTTTTGTATTTGTTCTTCTATTAAAAAAATTCGATATATACTATTACTATTATTTAATAAAGAGTCTCTTCTAATGAATTCGTCCTCAACGTCCCGATTTTGCCCCAGTCTCCCCTAAGTAGGGCAGGTCGTACAAACAGTGAGAGTCCCAAAGTGGTACAACTTCGAACTTTTAGAGCAAAAGGTCTGAAAACCTTATCTATCTCTAATAATTTATTTATTTATTTATTTATTTCTACAAGAACGGATAATAATAATAATAATCATCTCCCTCAAAAATGCTAAACCTCTTGTTTCAAAACCTCATCTCTACTGATAATAATAATAATAATAGTTATAATAATAATAATCTCCCCTGAAAATATCAAACCCCTTGTTCGGAATTCTCAGAACTGTAAACTTTGGCACTTCCGTACCGTTTACGACTTCGCTAAATCTCGTATAGTTACTACACTGAATCTACTCTGAGCACATTACCCAACTTGGCGTATAAGTAGAGCACGTAAAAATATCAGGCCCTACTTCTTCCAGCGATGGAAATTCGTGTTTAGGGGTTGAAAAACTATTTACTCGAATGTCCTTCCTATGTGGGTGTAAATAGAAAGTGTAGGAGTCTTGGAAGCGATCGCGCGCGCGTGCTTGGTCGTGCAAGTGTCGTAGTGTTTACGGCTATCTGGTTTCCAGTTGATCGGAGCACGAGGTGCAGGATCGAGGAAGTGGGACTCACTGAGCACAGTACTCGCGTCTTCCCGCATGCGTCACGGGAGATGTGTCCGCGTAATGGACGAGTAAATAAAGGGACCAGGCGAACGCAAGGCGAATCCTCTCCCGGTACGCCGCTGAAGACTAATGACCCCTGACAAGAGGGGAAGAGAGACGGCGGACGGATCGAGGAGACTGATCTACGAGGAATCGGACAGGTAGCGGTAACGGCGCTACCAATCTTGCTGCTTGCCAGCTGTTCGGCTCGAGCACCGCCGCGAAACCTCCGCTACCCCTTCCTCTGCCTTGTCCTCTCACCTAGACATTCACTTCGCCCTGACAAAACGTTTCGACACACCGCGAAAACGTAACAGAAGCGGGGACCTTTTCGCCGGGACGCGTGCTGCTGTTGCTTTCTAAAGAACGAGGCTCCTTCCGAGGAGCTCTAACCGACATCAATCGGTCAAGGGTCCTGAGTGTCAGGTGGACTTGGAACACCACCGATTCAGGGGAAAAATTGAAATAGTTTAGAGAAGTTTACTTGTCAAATCCTGTATCACTCAAAGGAATACAAATATTTACTATTTATCTATACGAAAAATCTATTTTCCCCAGCCCTGCACTGATTAGTCAACAGCGCGCGAGAGTTGTTCGTGAAAAAATGCTCCTCCAATTCGCGACCTCCTCGTCCAAGAACTACCGTGCCCAGCACAGTTCAACTTCAGCGATCTGAACGCGAAGCAATGAGCACTTTCTGCGCCTCATAACCCAATCTCGGTATCGTTTTATTTTCACCGAGCGCTTCGAGATCCCCTGCGCGACGGTGCTGACCTATCGCAACCGTTCCTCCGCATCTCGTTGCCCTCTTCCTTTCCCGAATCTTTCGAGTGTCGCGACGCGCAGCGCTCGCCTTGCTATGTCCTTGCTATCAGCGTCCACCGCGGGGAAGCGTGCGTGGCTTTCGGTTAGCGACCGACGGTTCCGTAATCCGTGGGGTCGCGTGGTCTCTCGGTGAAACTACCGCGAATTTCGGAATATCCTGTCGCAACGGATCGTGACGGGCGTTATAAAATCCGCGCTATAGGGTACCTTCGAAAGGTTGAAATTCGAGGGAACCCCGCGGGACGTGCTCGTCGACATTTGCCAGCCGATTTATTGTATAAACAGAGACGGAGGATTTCATCCGTCGCCCTAACGGTACAGTCCTCCGCGGCAAGGATTTGTAAGGATTCCACGGCCTTGCTGGCATTACGGCGACGAAAGCAACGCGGCGCAATAAATGCCACGCAAATACCAAACTGGCTTACGGCCGATCCGCGGAGATCACGCGCGAAATGTCAAGAGCCTTACGCCCGACGTAACAAGCCACTTGCGAGCCGTCCGTCCATTATTCGACGGTCGATCGAATTATTCGCGGACGATCGAACGGGGACACCGCGGGAAATCTGATCGCGCGGACCCGTTAGGGTTTCTTGGGATCTATGGGCGATCGAGTCGTTGAACCGTGGACCCACGCTGAGATCATCGTTGATCCTCCAACGGGGAAGACGAACGAGCTATCGCAGAAATAATTCGGCGAAGATCGATGGCCGGGCGTAAAGTCAAAGCTAGTAGAGGTAGACTATTAATGGAGAGACACGGAGTTGCTCTTTGCAGCGGTTTGGAGACGAAGTTTCGAGGGAATCGACTGGCGTCAAGACTACATCCGGTCACGCAAGCCTGTCAGGCTGGCAGAAGGTAAAAAATTCATCGCAAATCCAAGCGTTTTCTAGTTGCACAAGCGTTTTCTCGCTCGAACGGAATCGCGAACTTAGCGGTCTTGTAAGACTTTTTACGTAACGACGGAAGAAAGCTTCTTAGCACGTGCTACTGAGAAAAATGCTCGTCTGACCCGAGGTCATGATCTAGCACTTGATATGCAAACTCCACTTTCATCTTTGATACATGAATAACCAGGGCCCGATCTATGTAACCCTTCCGGCGCTCTGAACAAAAATGATTTTTCACGCCCTATATATTTATTTTGAAATATAATTTTCGACAGTGAGCGAAATTTTTTGTAGGTATTTATTGAATAACAAAAGCCTTGGCTTCTTTTTTACCTATTGATTAGGGTGGTCTTTATTTTTCAACTTTCAAATTTCTACTGTCTGACCCTCTTAGAATCTTCTATTCGACAAAACAAAATATCTTCGTGCTTTTTATTTGTATATTTTGACATATATCGGTCGCTCAAGGACCATATATTTCGCATGTACCACAAGTTTGGCATCTGCGGCTTTTCATAATTGTCACTTGTCAATTTTAATGAAACGGGGCCCATATTTATATATCAGAATCCGAAAGCATGATTTAATCTATGCGTTTAACAACCTGAATAGAATGTACGTCAGAGTTGGCGTCTGCATCTGATTCGAGAGCGGCTGATGAGAGAAATTTAAATGTGCGTATAAAGCCTTATGCCACATCACAATACAGTACACACTCGTTATAAACCCGTTTCGTCTATACGATGTGTGCCCGAATTTTAATCTTATACTCTCACTTAAAAGTTAATAAAATGATTTTGTCCTTATTTAAAAAATTTCTATCAATTTATATGAAAACAGTAATATTTTATTACCATTGAGCGACCTATAATCTATGGTAACAAAATTTTGGATCAAATTCTTTTAAACTGTTTGGAAGCTTCTGAGAGGGTCCAAAGAAAATTTTAAAAACTTTGATTTTTTACCATACATAAAAGGACCATACTACTATTGATTTTAATTTTCTCTTTCTACCGATTTTGCCGCTCCGAACAGTTACCCTGAATGCGCCCCGCTAGATCGGAACCAGCGAGTAACACACCATCGTCGATTAGTTTTAGAAAAGATTCTACAACGAAGATCTAGTTGACCAGCGGAGTTGTTTAAAAAGCGAAACTTAATTTGATTGTTTTAATCGATCGATAAGTGTAAGTACCACAGTGTAGAATAGTTCCATGCCAGAGTCACAGATGCTATTGTTACCGAGGCAGTGTTGAATGATTACGTAAGGTGTCACGTTGCAGACACCTGTAAACTATCTGCCGGTAAATTCCACAACTGCTAAATTGTTTTACCGACGTAGTCAGTGGGCTTAAATTCCGACGCGCTGAGGATAGAGATCGCCACGGGGAAAGGCCACGCGTCTGTTCTTTACCGACCGTTTCTACTTGGCGCGAGCGTTGAAAGTTGAAAACACCGTGCGAAAAGCAAGATGTATTATTGGAAACGCATCTGTCCCCGAAACTTTTCATTGACGAGGCCGATTCTGAGTGTTAAAATAACTGGCTAGTGTGGAATAAAGTTTTATCGTATCAATTACTGTGTACCATGAATCACTCCCCACCTTAAACTACCTAGGATCCAGATAAAAGAGCTATGAACATTACTCAAGCAGACTTTTAAAGTTTCAGTGCGTTACCGAGGAATACGAGAGCTATAAATACTCGAAAGCGCAGGGCTGCGACATTGATCAAACTTGGGAGAACGAGCTGCAGTGGAGGCCCCGGTCCGACCTTGACAGCCACGAGAATCCGAGTAGAAAGTACGGCCGTTCTCGCGCGATAACGTGCCGCGTGCGGAGATAAAATTCTATAAAACTTCACGTTCGGATGGAAGAACTCGACGATAAGATTTCAGCAGGCTTGTTCTACAGGGGATTCTAGAGGCAGCGCGGCAACGACTTTACCATCCGCGGTAGAACATAGCCGACCTCTCCTTTCTCAATGAACCGAAAGCGAGCTAGGCTCCGAGCATTCGACCGCTCGATTCCACGTTGTAAGGAGACTTCGGGCCAAGTAACGGTACAGCCTGTATCGCGTCCGACAACAGTGTCCTATTCACTCCGCGCTCACTCTCGAAGCCTTTTTCCCGTCCGCTTTGAAACGGTTGTTTATCCTGCACAACGCCCGCGCCGCGCCTCCTCCGCTACCCGCGGACCTTTTTACCTCTTTCTCCCCCCGGACAGTAAATCAGTCGGTGGTTTAGACGTCCGCGATTCGTCTCGACTGGTTTCTCCGTCCCGAGTGGATGCGAAACGGGAGGGCTTCGCGCGTGACGAGCGCGCGGAGGCAAACGGCTGGATCAGATAAAGCGTAACCCACTTTTTTCAGCGGCGGCGCGCGAGAGCGCTCCTCTCGCGAGCGTGTTCGATTTACGCGCGAAACGGGCGGGCATTGTTTTAACGGGTTTGTCGTGTGTCGCCGGGCAGGCACAATGACAGAGCGGGGCGCCGCGCCGAGATCCGAGATGGAACGGCCGGAAATAATTGCGGTGCGCGACGGCCGCAGAAGCGGAGCAAGCCCGAGGAGAGCGCGTAAAAGGAACGTGAAACGCTCTCTGTCGGCGCGCAAGCTTCTTTCTGGGGAGCAATTTTATTATGCTCTGAGTGGGGAGGGAGGAACTCTTTCTCTTCTGTCGAATAATTCGGGAGTGCCGTCGTGTTTCTACTTCTACCAACGGCGCACCTTTTCGCGAGCGACCGCGCTAAATACTCGGAGATCAGCCGCGATCGTTGGCAGCGCGAATGAAACGCCAGTGGCGGAAAATCCGGGGAAATTAACGGGTCTCCATCGGTCGCCATTCGCCACCTGTTGCCCGCGGCAATCCCCCGGCTTGATAGTGATTTACGGGCTAGCCGTTAACGACGGGCCATTTTCCTCGTGACTGCGGTGTATCGAGACGAATGGCGGGACCGACGGAGATCCTTGGGATTCAGGACTCACCTTCGCTTGGTTCTCCTCTTCGCTCCACTCCTGCTTCTCGTAGCCGACGAAACGGTTCTGGAAATGGAGGAAAAGTGAAGTTAATCCTTGCGGTGCATATACTCGAGTAGAAAAAGATTAGTGGCCGCGTGTTTGACGAGCGAGCGCGCGTGATATGCGATGCCGGAGGGGTGACGGATGGGTTGAGTCGATTTCCTTGTCGCTTGTTATCTAAATGCACTGTCCACGCGAACGTAAACGCAGGTGACGCAACGAATGAAAGTGGGTAACGAACGAGTCGCCCGGTATCTTTTAAAGTGTCCAGGGAGAAAGTCACGCGGACAGGGCACTTCCTCCTTACCCCTGATTGCCTGCTCCGAAATTTCGAGACTATCTTGGTCAGCCCTAGGACCTTGCTCAATAATCTCTGCAGCGAGCTGCGATTCTCGTCGCCTTCGGCCATTTCACTCTCTGTCGTCTAACTCAACTTTCACTATTAATTTTCATAATCGTATCGCGCCGCTGTATCATTTCCTCGTGAGATCGCGCGATCGTGCGTCGCTCTCGAGCCGAAACTGCTCGCGAAGATCGGAGGGACCGGAGAATGTGGAACGAGTCGACAAGCACGCACCGCGAGCAAGAACACGACTAGAATCGCGGACCGCGACGCGACCACACCGATACTCGCGAATGAGAAGCGTTCGCCGTGCTATCTTACCTCGGCGGTTTCCTGCTGATAACGTTCACCGACAGCCTGAAACGCAGAAACGAACCGTGACATCAGATACAATAAATAGTAGCGCCAGAGGAGGAGCTTGAAATTTAATGCCCCGTTGTGTCGCGAGCCTATCCCCTCCACCCACGCATCCTTCAACGGCTCCGCGTTATCGCGCCGCGATCGTTACACATGCCCTGACCGTCGAACGTCGCGAGCCGTGCCGAAGGTAACGGTCGCGGAAAGAGGCAGGCCGCGTTCAAAGTGCCATCGGTCGAGGGGCACTAAAAATTCAGCCTCCAAAGGACCCGGCGCGTCTTAAGTCTTGATACTCTTTTTTCGTCCGTCTCGCGCTCATCTTTCGTCGCGACGACGTTTCTTTATCGACATAAAAGCCCGGGGAAAGATTGGACTCGGTAAGGGGTCAACGGACGAGCAAAAGTTCAAGCTCTCCTCCCTCTCGCTGTACTCTCTCCCTCTCTTGTCTTTCACTTTTTCGTCACTGCCCCTATCTCGGAGATGAACGTCTAATCCGTCGTATCTCGATACTCACGTGCAAGCCGACCGTGGTGTCCGACGAGGTCGCCGAGGCTAGCTGGTTCCGGTTCTCTATGACCGTCTTTATTTGCTCGAGCACCTGCAAACGAACCCACCGCGTGTACTCGCCTCGGCAATTATCCACAATGCTACCCGTAATTATCGTTTCTGTAAACCCCGTGTCCTACATTTCAACTGCGACGGCTCTATTAAAACGGTAGTTACAAAAATTCGTTTCCACGCGGAGCGTTTCCGTTTCCAACACCTCTTACGTACGTACTTTTCTCTCTTTCTCTCTTCGTCTCTGTACACGGGTTTTCTTATCTCTTTTCGGTCTCGTTATCCGTTCCAGTGGTAGGCCCGCGCAACGGTAAAGCTACTCAACGAAAACGTTGCCGCGTGCCGACGATTTTTCAGAGTATACAGCAGACCCTCTATTATCCGAACCGAGCATCCCCACCCTTATCGGAAGCATTCTTCCGTGAGCATCGAACCTGCTCGCGATTGCAGGTAGGATTACGGGGATTTTACAGGTGTAACGTCTTTAACACTTTTCCGGCCGTTGTCACGAATTCTATTACTTCACGCGAGGTTAATGAGATTCTATTTAATCATACTGTTACTAGGATTTGTAAGCATGGGATCGAAGTAGAATGATACCCCTGTTGAGGTGTATCTATTCTTTTAAACGAGAGGTAATTTTTACTCTTCGGAGTTCTGTGCATCATTTTAACCATTCGTGGCCACACGGAGTGTATCGCACCCCAGGCAATTTTTCAGTTCCAATGTCGCGCTTTTAGGAATTCAAAAAGAATTTAGAACTTAATATTAAAGTTTGAAAATTTGGTGCATTTTAATAAAAATAATCGCTTCTTCCGCAATTATATTTTCAACTACCATCGGATCAAAATTTATATTTCTAGAAGAAGACTATTAAAGGAGCAATAATCACTCAAAAGTTAAAGATTCAAAAATACGAAGATGGTAATTGAAAAATGACGCTGGGATGCAGTGAACCCCATGCGACCAATTTGTGATTATAAGGTGTGACCATGGAGGGTTAATGGATAATTAATCCGTAATGACCGCTACCTAATCAGAGTTGGGCATTATTCAAATATATTTTTATTTATATGCGAATAATCTTCGAATAAATATTTATTCCAATGATCTCGAATAAGAATTGCAAATAAGATGAAGTTACTCGACACTAAAAAATAATTTTTTATTCTAATAACAACTTATTCGAATGACGCCTGACCCTGTATCTTATATCCTACATATTTATGGTTCTCGAAACCCAAGGAAAACTGAACTAATTGAAAGAAGATTCGACAGCGAGCGCAAATTTGCCAGAAAAGGCGTGACCGCGAAATAGTCAAGATGCTTGGGACATTTACCCGAAGAGATATCCTGTGCCTCTGCGCGGCGTGCTGGTTGTACTCCTTGTGCTCGATCTCGTTGCTCTTCCTCGTCTGTCTCCGCTGAAAAAGGAACACAGAGGGAATGGAGCGGTCACGGTGTGCACGTGTCGCCCGATTTTCCAGCAGCGCGAAAACGGCTCGCGGACTTTCCTCGCGTATCAGAACGGAACGCGCGGGTAGAAAGGATCGCGAGGCCCGGGGTTTCTTCGTCTGCTCGCGGGCCTCAAGTACGAATGAAAATGCCGTGTTCGCTTACGATCCAGATACGAATCTGCTCGCGATATGTAAATCCGCGGCTGTTTACACCGCCGGCAAAGCCGAGTGCTCGTTTATTCTCTGCTCTTCCGAACGTCTCGCCCGCCGCTCCTTTCTGTTTCATCCCGGCTAAACGCAGATCGTTTGCACGAGCGCTCCATTTACGCGCGCCGCTTTTCATCGCCAGCACGTGAGCGTCTCAGCGACGCCGACAGAAATGGAATCCCTTCGGCTCGTGGTCATTCGAACGGAGCTGCTGAAAAACTCCAGCCGCCCGTAGCCCCGAGATTTCCATACCAGCACGCGACGCAGTAATTAGCGAACAAAGGGTGAGACGCGCGAGGAGCCCGTACCGCGGAATACGAGTCGATCATCGAGAAAAAGCACGGGTTCACCTTCGCGATACACTTGACCGACAATCGCGAGGATTTTCGGTTTTCCGCGAGCGTTGCGCGCACCCCGTCACGCCACCTTCATGAATAATTCAAAGAAGAGTTGTTCTTGCGCGTCGAACACGAGCTTCAGTCGCGAAGTTCACGGTTGGAGTGGAAGTATCGGTGGAGTTCGCTAAAAGGTCGAATATAGAAGGAGGACACGGGCGCCTCGATTATGATTAATTGGCCTAAGCGGAATCGTGATTGCTGGAGGATCGGAGCGACCGGAGCGTTAGTCAGCGCGAGGAAATTGGAAGACGAGTCACGAGCCGATCTTGGACACGCGTAACCGCCTTAACTCGACCCGCGCGTGCTTGGAATGCACTGCGCGGTATTACGCTCATTGGATAACGAGAATAACGCCTCCCTGCGCACCCGTATTTATCATTCTCGGCTCACGTCGCGCGAATTACACAAATCACCGTGAATCGGCTTCGAAACGAGATCGTTTTCATATAGTTACCGGTGGCTGGTGTCCCAGACCGGTAGGGGAGAGCGGGGACAAACGTAACGGCGTCATGAAAGTAACACGCCCTCTCCCCCATTCTACAAACATTTCTAAAACGTTTGCTTTACACAGTTACGTGTGTATAGTGTCTGTTTTATTGTAAGCTAATATTTGTTAGGCATAATTGTCATTTTTATATCTATAAAAGGTAATTGTAGACTAGGACAAATGTAAAAAATGTTACTTTTGTCCTCGCTTTACCCTACATCAAGAAGCTGCCGTTATGGACGTTAACGAAGCGCGCGTTTTTCAATAGGGACAGCGTGTTGCGGGCGAATAAGTGACCCAGCTAGGAAAAGGGTAGAGTTTGAACGTCTCCGAGACACGAATCGTCAGTCACAGATGGGTGTCGCCGGAAAGTTATGTCGCGCCATCACGAATGAGATCGAGTTTCGCTCCAATTTCGAGTTACACGTAACTGAAGTCACTCGGGGCTCGGTATAATTCCGGCGGAACGTGTTGGAAATTCCAAGCTAGAGGCTGGCACGAAATTCGAGCGGGGAGGCGTAAACGCGCGAGCTTTGAAAAATTCCACGGAACGTCTATGGTGCACGGTGGTCCCCGGTGGAATCTCGGCGTTTCGTGTACTAGCTAGCTCGTAAATACAGAAGGCGGCTGCACGAACCTCGAGGGTGGCCAGGCTGGCCAGCGAAGAGAGTGGCCGAGTGTGAGGAACCTCCCCGGGGAAAACGCTGTCGTGGGAAACGGATAATTTCCCGGCTCCTCCTCGCAGCTTCGCGTACGACTCCTCCATACCGGGCCTCCTAAGGAACACGCTGAAAAATCGAGAAACGAAGGGGACGTTAAAGGATGAAAGACGAGAGAGAAAGGCAATGGTGCTGCAGTGAAAAGCTGAAGGGACCATTCAGAATAGACCACTGCAACACCTGATACTGTCGCATTTCAATTGAGGACCTTGCAGCGACAAGAGTGCAGCTCCATCTTTACCAACTTCGAATGAATTTAAAAAAAGAAAAAAAAACTGAAAGACTTAACATTAAAAAGAGAACACTAATGGCAAAATATAAATTTTCACGCAATAAGTAGTAGTTATTGAATAAACCTAATAAGATTTTATTTCTATTTTTGACGAAAAAATATTCTATACTAAAAATATTAATATTAATATTAATATTAATATTTCTATTTTTATTTTTATTTATTTGCAATGAATTACTTATTTGTTAGCGTAAACCAACCAGTAATTGACCGCATACCCCAGTGATTGACCATTAGACAAAGAAATGTCAATAATAAATTTAAAAATATATGTTTATAAATGGAGCGTAGTTGCACTTTTAATATCCCATATTTTTAGTTACGCGTATTAAGCAAACACTAATAAGTACAACTCTAATTAAAAGTATGTGGTCATTTACTGGGCTTCTACACGTCTACACGTTTTGCATTTTATAATCGTTTTTTTTTTATTTTAATTCCGATAAGAATAAGTAATTATTTTTATAGAAATTTTCAGAAAAATAATTTTAAATACAGTTTCAACAGTTGTTTTGTTGTTATACATAAATATATTCAAGTATTAATCTGAAAGGTCCATAAATTCAACAATTCGGTCATTCACTGGTTGCTTTACCTTATCAGATTTGCATTAAAGGTGCACCAAATGATTTATAACTTTTTTTCTCGTATACAACCTGCAACCCTGTTCCAGCAAGGTCCTCAAATATATACTTATAAAAAAACAATGGATTTTCCGAGCGAATACCCCTTAAGTACACAAGTTTCCCACGTTATGTAACTATATCAAGTGTTTGAAGGAATATGAAGTAGAAGAAGCGTGCATCACAGGTGGCTTGCGAAACGGAGTCTCGAATGTCCGATCGAGCGCGCGACAAACCCAATTAATCCGCTGCGAAACGACTGACCGACTTATCGGCGAGCAGTCGCAATCGAATTACGAAAATAAAGGACAGTAGGTCAGGAACTGCACGCGTGTGCGATTTACGCGTCAATTTCGAGCGACCTGCACACGTGAGCTGTCTCCGCGCATCACTCTCGCCTCTGTGCCGTACTAAATGATCCATTGCAAAGAAGTCAATCAAAGGAAACAGTGGCTCACCCCTCTGGATCGCAGGAGTCGGTGAGCAGCTCGCTGGCGCTCCTGCTGCGCGCCTCTTCGGGACGTCCCGCGGGATGTCGATCCGTGACATCCTCCCTCGGATACCGCGCGAGCTCAGCATCCCTGTCGACATGGCTGGCGACTAACCTGGGGTCCGCTGCGCCGCGGCTCTTCCGACGAAAGATCTTCCTCAGGCCCCGCAGCGGGTGGAAGCGCCGCTTCTTCGGCTCTGCGAATGTCAGAAATCAAGCGTCGTCGATCACAGCAGGACAATTACGATCTCGCGCGAACTTTCTCTTCGAATTGCGTAACGCGCTGTCGAGAGAACGCTGCGCCCGAGTCAAACGGCAGCCTCGGGGAACTCGATAGCAATGGCAAGTGAAAACTCGAGCGGGAGAAACGCGCGCGGCACGAAACCCTGCAGCAAGGAACTCTCTACGGTTGCATGGAAGTTGGAATTTAGGACTACATCTGGGAGTGTTTGAGTTTACTCTGAGAAGTTTGACTAGAGCTTTCCTGGAAACTTAATCCCCGCCTACGTTTTGAAATATAGAAGCAAAGTAAATCCACGCGGACGATACAAGATAAACGAGTCTCCTTAAGAGATTTCAGAGTAATTAACGATATACCTAAACAGATAGTAGAGTGCAAGCGCTAGTGTAGCTTGCGCGTTAAACAATGCATTTATCGATCGGAGCTCGTGGATCGATATCTAGCTGTAAGATAGTCGGGACCAAAGAGCGATTGCCTTACGCGCTATCGTCTCGGTGAATCACGTCTGAAACTTCGTTTTCCAGGGCGCCCCAGTTCCCACCGACCTTGGGTCAATCTCGTCGCTCCTAAATCACGCGGAAAAACGACTGACTCGGTTCCCATTCTCCTCGGGTGACCCGTTTCTGGTGCGCGTTAATCCCGTCCTCGAGGAGGATCGAGAGGCTGATCCACGCGAGGCCGAATAGTCGGACGCGTCGTCTGCGAGGAAGAGCGATTTCTTCCCCAGGCTGGTAGCAAGGAAAACAACAATGGCCCGTGATCGGGTCGGCGAGGGACACGAGTGTGCGGTATAAGCAAATAATACTAGTGCTCGAGACCGTCGTGGCACTCGTTAACGCACGGATGCCTCTTAATTGCGGCGTATCGGAAGAAAGGGCCGCGACAATGGAACCCTAGGTGAAAGGAAAAATCCCGGGGACGGGAGGCGGCGCGGAAGCCTTCGTCGACAGTTTGAATCGTCGAAAAGGCGCGGAGAATGGGAGCGCAGAAGTGGAGGGCGAGCTTCCATAGGGTGGAACGACACCCTCTTGTCCTCAGTCGCGATTAGAGGCGCGAGAGGAGCGAAAAGCTCGCGTGCTTTTCGAGGACAGGCTCCTTTTTTTTTCGATACAATCCGATCCACTTCGCTATCCCAGTCACGTAGGCTCCTTTGACGCGCGAGCTTCGTCAACGAGCTGACGCACCGGAGGTGAATCTTTCTCGAACCACCCCCTGCGCACCTTCCGGGGAATAAGCAATTCTGATAATGTCCACGTTACCGAACATGTCCTCCAACTCGGCGTAGAGCATCCTGGCGATCTTCGCGCAGACACTCGCGGTACGTGCATACCTACTGTTTGCAACTGACTGGCTGACTTTACGCGACCTGATAGCGCGAGGGAACGATGCTCGATAAGATTATGCTGAGCGAGATAACCCTATCAGCTGGCGCTCCTTATATGGTAAAAATCTGCTGAGACCGATAAACGTTCAGGCCAGTCACGACGGGGGAAACTGTTTATCTCTGGAATCGCGTGCCCCGCGAAAATTTCCACATTTCCATTAACAAAGATTATATTTGGTAGAAATGTTGGAGGAATTCTCGCAGCGGTGGACGTGGGAGTTTCTCTTTTATCGAAACGCCGAGTGAACTATCAGCGGATAGGTTTCTCTCCCCTGTTACGCGACATTTCGATGACGAGTCGTTCCTTTTCCACGCTTTCACGGGCCGTTTTCATTTGTTCTGTCCACGGATAATTGGAAATCCCGGAGTTCCACGTAAGTTCCGCGCGCCGGCCGGAGTAACTCAACACGCGCGTTCGAGTGGCCATTCATTCCACGATTGGCCATGGCCTGGTTTCGCTGTTTCTGTTAATAGCCGCTTGTGTTCTTGCCCAACGCCGCGTGGGTATCACCTTTCCTCGCCAAAACTCGATTCTCCATTCTCAAGAGCCGTTCAATCGACCGCGAGCAACGCAGCGCGTCACGTTCAGATTGAAAGAAAAAATGGCCCCTGAATATTTCTATGGAAACTGCTTTTGCGTTGGACTTTTCCGTATACGAGTCCGAACGGATTGGGAGGAATACGTCGATAGTAGGAAACGATTCCTCCGCGTGTACTTGACACTCTCCGCGAGTGTGCTTGTCACGCAACAGCAACGGCGACATCGCTGAAGCGTGAAAAATAACGTCACGCGCGGATCGCTCGAGCCTGTCTACCCAACAGCCAACAAAACCATCTGTTCCTACGTCGCCGAGATGAACGGCGAGAGAGCCTCGGGTACCGTGGACGTTTACGTAATCGCGCGCTCCCTAATTCCGGGAACCGCCGAGCGGATAATCCGTAGCTGCACGGTTTCATCGCATTCCAATGTTACTCCGTTTAATCACACCGACGACTTCGTCCTACCGCGCGACACAGAATCGATCGCGAGACGTGTTCGAAGGCAACGCCTTCGCGATCCTTTCTACCTCGACGGCTTTCAAACTGCAGCCTCTCGCCGCGGAGCCACGATTACGATACCAGGAACGAACGAATCCTAAAACACGACACGCCCCGAGTCACTTCGCAAAGGCACGCTTTGTCCCTTCCCGCCGAAACGGCCCTGAAACTTCTCCCGTCTTGTCCCAGCATCTGGAAAAAAGCAAGAGGCTGGCGAAGAAACGAAACGCCTTCGTCGCGGTCGAGTCTCAAAAACGCGGTTTCAGTTAACAGCTAATCACCCGGCCGATTCAGATATTCACTTACGTAGCTAATCCAGCCCGGAGCCAGGCAATCTGCTGGAGGCTAATGAAAATAAAGAGGTCGTTGGCCCCTCTCGGAAACGCAACGTCCCTGGGAGTAACGGCGACCAAGTCACGTTCCTCCTTCGCGACGACAATGGATGGAGAGCACTCCGCTGTATTGCCCTTTAACAACCCGTACCTCGGCCGTACAAACAGGAATCAAGAAGCAAATCGCGCCGCAGACTTTCTCCCCGAGTCCTGTTTTCCGAACCTCGCACGCGATCAGATGATTACCACGCTCGGCTAATTGCCGTCGCGCTTTTTTTTACCTCTGTCAATGCGATACTTTCGCGATGAACGGGGCAGATAAAGGAGCCGCGGACGGATCCCCGAAGGGAGCTGGTGCGAGGAAAAGGAGCGTTGCAATGGCTCGCGATGGAATTCCTCGGGAGCCCGGGGAATCGATAGGACACGCGAACGAGCCGCGGAGAACGGTGCCGTTTACGTAAATCCGTTTTTCATGGCACGGCTCGGTTCCCCGCCGCGCTGTAATCCACGGCTGGGACCTTGAAAATGCGATCGCCGAGAGCGAGACGCCGGTTTCCACAGACTCTGTACACATACGGTGCGTCTAGGCCAGTGATGAGCAACCTATTCTTGCGACGGGACAAAATTCAAAACCCTGTACGTAATTCCTGATCGTCGCTGCAATCGCAAGTTTAAAAAACTCTAACTTGTGAAGCGGGTCGCACAGGCTAGTTGGCCGAACAAGTGAATATATAATTGGCGGGCCTGCGAGTTGCTCGTCACTGGTCTAGAACTCTAGACTGTTGCCGTGGGCAAGGGCGATTCTACTTAATCTTTCCATCGAGCTAGCAACGTCTATCGCGATGCACCGACACGTGTCGCAATCTCATCGAAATTCTCTCCTCCCTGGGATAAGTCCAATCTTTCGGCCTCGAATTTCAGTCTATCTCGTAATCTGGCGGTAGGTAGTCTTTAGTGTGAGCTCAGTGGTGGTGCACAACTGGCTGCTGAGATATCAGAATATAAGTTTGCATTTGGGGATCTGAGTCTACCAAGTTTGATTAGGATAGTTGAAGCTTAGAAAGGAAAGAAAGTAGAGGGGGAAGTAGTTCCATTGCTTCGTTTTCTTTTAACCACGACGCTCTTAGTTTTCGGTTTTATGGGCCCACAAATTAACCAGCTAATAAGCAACTGTTCAATTACTATCCGAGTGTAATGATAACGCGGTTACGCTTAGCCGAATGCGGACTTTGTAATCACCATTTTAACCGGGTAATGGCAATTAACCGGTTAAAACTGTTTTTCAGACAATGGGATTAGGAATGCGGCAGCGTAGAACGTCACGGTTGAACTCGACCTGTTATACCCCACTCGCTTCTGTTAACAGAACGTCGCTTCTATTTCGAAAAGCTTAAATCGAGGCTAATTTTTCCCAAGGCTGCGCTATTCCCGCTCACTACTCGATCCATTAACTATGGAAGCCGAGGTAGCTCGTCGATTTCGATTAGATAAACACAGCCGATGAACTGGCAGCTATGAAAGGTAGGTTCATCGATATCGAAGGCTCGAAGGGAAAAGCAGATACGAACCTTTTGGTAGCGGATCGACGCTGTTCTGCGCGGAGAACTCTCCCAGGCCGAGCGTTCGATGGTGCTGATGATGATGATGGTGATGGTTCTGTGGAGGTGGCGACGCCTCCCTGACGCAGCCCATCAGCGTCAGGGCGCCTCCGACGCCCCCTCCACCTGGGCCCCCGCCGGCGGTGGCGGTGCTCGTCGACATCCTGCTGCTCTGAAACACCCCGAAGAACCATACCGCCACGTAAGACTCTCTGACACGCTGATACCACGCCGCGAGAAACGAATTCTCCGCGCTTTTCCAGCTTTTCCAGCCGTCCATCCCTGCCAGCCTCGCTCGGCCAAACTATAAACCTCTCTTCCCGTTCGACACCGCGGGTGCGTGCTCCTCCAGCCGGCAAAGCTTCGCGAAGCACACGCGGGTGACCCGCGTCGAGGCGATTCGGCGATATCGATCCGCGCCAGCTGACCTTAGTCCCCGTTCATACCGACCTTGCACAATGCCTCGTTATGTCGCGGTCCCGGCGACCGGTTCGTTGCAGGATTCGCACCGCGGTTTCACTCGTTAACCCGACAGAGGGGACGGGCCACGGCAATGGGGGATCGACGGGTACACAGGGGAATTTCAGTTGAAGTTCGTTGTATTACAGATTCCCAATTACAGCCACTGTGTATCGTTGTAGCGCTTCGATGACGGACAGATTCGACTTTCACCCCAGTTCCTCTTCGTCCCGTTTCACCGGGTCCCACCAACTGCCTCGCTGGGCCACAAGGTCACTGGTATCACAGCTCCAGACATCCATAGGAAAAGGAAGGACCGAGGGATCCTGACGTAACCGCAAGACCCAGAGGCTCGGTGACGAGGGATAGCGAAGTTGCTGGATTCAGCAGAGCGAGTAGCGGAAGAGGGAAGCGTGTTACGCGGTGGTCCTCTCGGCGTGTCCGTGTGCCACGGCGTTCCCTGTCTGCGGCACGCTATCACAGAGGAGCGGACGGTCGGCGCGGCGCGGCGCAACCTTCTCTCCGCGTCTCGCGAGCTCTCTCTGTGTAGCAATGGGTCAGGAGAGATGGTCTCCATGGTAACTGCAGCCAGCGAGGGGTGCAGCAGCGGTATCGCGCATCGATTGCACCCTCCGCTGCCGGACGACCCTGACCTTCGCACAGCTGACGATCCACGTTGGCTTCGCGGAGCAAGGTTGCCGCCCGGGGACGGCGAAATTAACGCTGCCGGTTCTCGGTAACGCATCCTCACGGCTCGCGTTACACCCTCCACCTTTTAAGCTCCCCCTCGGGAGTGGATCCCTGCAGCTTCCGCGGTTTTCCTGCCTTCCGTCCCCTCCTCCGAGCGGGGAAACCGAGGGAACGGAGGCTCAAACGACCTGGAAATAGGGCTATCATCGGTTTCCGCTTTAATCTGTCTCACCCCTTGCGCTTGAATTATTAGCAGACTCTTTCGAGGATGGCGGGGTCTGGGTTAGATTATAGGTGAAACTTGTAGCGTGGTTCCTGTGAAGATTGAGCTTCACGGTCAAATCAGGTAAGTTTGAGCGGATAAAATAGATTTTAAAAGAAATTCCTCTAGCATCTGTGGCACAATAGGTATTTTTCTCAGACAAAGTGCATCTGGAAGTAGGCAATTAAAGCTAGCCAAGGCACTTTGTCTGATAATAATATCTGTTATACCATAGATGCTAGAGAAATTTTTTTTCAAGTCTATTTCTCTGCTCAAAGTTACTCGATTCTACGGCATCCCCTATAAGCGTGTGGTGCCCAGTAATTCGATGACAAGGGACATTGTTGGTGATGGGCTGAGAGAATGCGCTCGACTTGAGATCTGGGAACAAGCACCTTTTAGATAGCGCGCATCATCTTGCTTGGAAGTCATCCGTTGTTCGAAGAACTCGTTAATTCGATGCTGCTTGAAGATCGAAGCCGACTTGGAGATCGCCTGGCCACTATGGGGCAAGCACAACGTGTCCCTTCACGATGGAAACTATATAGTCGCCCACGTTGCGAGACTGCAATCGGCGAAGCAAGTGAAAGTGCAGCAGCACTTTTGTGCAAGCGTTCCCGACGAACGAGCAGCGAACGCGTGCGAGCGCTAATCGATCTAAGTTCGTTAGATAAAGCCGAGAGATTGCTGCGACCTTGACATAGCTGCCACCAACTATCCGAGCAGTGGAATGACTTTGCTGAGACGGTGTTGGCGTCTGACACGATTCGAGAGTCGCCACCCACGTCAGAATTCGGAGCTGCTTCACATTCCTCACTCCATTCAGCTGATTTCATCAAGTTCTGCTCTTCTTATTCCCCAAGTTCGGCTACTGATATTCTCCAAGTTCAGCTTTTGATATTCCCCAACTTCAGCTCTTGATACTTCTCAAGTTTAGCTCTTGATACTTCTCAAGTTTAGCTCTTAATATCTCTCAAGTTCAGCTCTTGATACTTCTCAACTTCACCTCCTACTATTCCCCAAGTTTAGCTCTTAATATTCCCCAAATTCAGCTCTTAATATTTGTCAAGTGCAGCTCTTGATACTCCTCAAGTTCACCTCCTACTATTCCCCAAGTTTAGCTCTTAATATTTCCCAAGTTCAGCTCTTGATACTCCTCAAGTTTAACTTCTGCTATTTCCCAAGTCCAACTCCTGTTATTCCCCAAGGTCCAGCCGTTGCAATTCCACAACTTCAGCCCTTGTTATTCCTCTCTCCACCTTCACACCGTCCAAGTCTTCATTTACCAGTTGGATGCAAATGAGACATCGTTGGTCAGTTCCTGTCTGATTCAGCCACGACTTATGCTAATGACGACACACATTCTCCTTCGATCCAAAGCCGTGAAAGCCTCGCAGCGCGTAAGGAAACGGTCCACCTCCGCGGGCCTCCCATCCAGGGACTCTTGATGATTAATTTTTCATTAATCCTGACAACTTTCACGATGCCCCGCACGCCCCGTGTAACTCGCGTTGAAGCGTCCATTAAAACGTCGCGGGCAATGTCGCTCCCTCGAAAACACTTTTCACCCAGAAGACGAGCAGCGCAATTAACTTTGAAGATGCTGTCCGTGGCTTGGAGAAAGCTCGCGTGTGACGTGCTACGTGTCGCGGTTTAATTATCCAGCGGAACCCAAAATCTTAAACGTGGATAGGTACTTCTTATAAACGCATTAAAGGATCTCCAAATTTACGTTTACTCTTACTTTTACGATGCTGTATCACAGCTGCTAGGTTACACTTTCACGGAACGATTCGATCTCGATCCTCGCGTAACTGTTTCGCCACTAAGGTCGGCGAGGATGGAGACCGGGCTGGAAAATTGCCGCACGCTAGCCGATTTTCAATCCGACTGTCGCGTAATTGCTCGCTTCCGGTTCTGTCCAACGATCAGAGCCGTGCGCAACCGTCTATAACGACGCATCGATTCTCTCATCGCTCGACTATCCAGGATCGGTAGGTCGATGCAAACCATAATCCCCGGCTGCCTTTCCCGGCCCTCGAGGACAATACGCCCGGTTATATTGCATTTGCTCCTATCCCCTATTTGCTATTCGGTTCCCGAGAGACAGAAAATTACGTCAGACGATGAAACGAGAGAACCGATGCATTCGTTCATCCCACTCGCAACCGATATACCGAGAAGAATTATTTTCTCGCAAAAGATCGCGACGAATAAAGTCTATTATCGATCCTCGATAAGTTAATTTCTGAAATCAAGGCTTTTTAACATTTAAAAAAAAAATATGAACTCTACTAGAATTTTTCAATCTCCGGGACGTTTCGATTCGAGTAAACGTCGAATCAGTTTCAAGAGCGTTGAATAAAATTGAACCGAACCGTGACCGTACCACAATCGTCATGTCGGTACAACTAAAGCTTCATTGTTCATGCCAGCGCAAAGAGTCCAAAGAATAGTCGCATTGTCTGCATGGAGCTCACCTTAAATAGGAACCGACATGATAGATACGGTTCGTGTTGCCGTGCCCCGAATATCTGCAACAGAAAACAGAGCAAACTTTTATATAAGTTCGAAGGATTACGCAGCATTATTTAAAGTAAAGTGATCCTCAAACTGTCTCACTCACAATTGCCCCCAAAATGTAGTCGATCCCTTAATAAACCGTTTCGAATTATCCAGCGATAAAACACGTCGCGCCCAGAGCCGCAACCGCACTCTTAGCGTGCGGGCTGCACGTAAACTGCGCGCTCTACTCGCGCCGAGAATCCCGCTTGATTTACGTAATGTTACGATAGAACAGGAAGTTTCCTCGACAGTGAATTTACTCCCACTTCCCCTTCAACCTTTCAAACGACACGGCATCCAGCTGGGGCACTCCTCAAACCCGTAGTCTCCAAAAAGAAAGCTAAAGCTCGGTGGACTTACGGGAGTGTTGCCGATATCGTACCAGTTGAGATATTTTACTTTATACTTCGTATTTGATACTAATTTGATCGCAAGTCACTATTGGATATTGTAGCTTGATCTTTTAGGCACCTACTATTACATGTTGAACCTTTTATTCACAACAAATTAATTAGTTATCAATCCTTTTGCGACGTACTGTAAAAGGTACGATTTAGGTAACTCTCCCCTAAGTTCTTCCGTCCCTAATTTCGCGAGACACTTTGCAATCCCAAAATCTTTCCACCCAGAAGTTCGAATGGCTGCGAGAGCAGCCTCCGTTTCCAGCTTGTCGTTAGGGGGGAGCTTATAAAAAGACGCAAACAGACGGAAGCGAACGCGGATCGCGAGGTCGCGCCCTAATGAATGGACTGCGACGAGTGATCTATCCCGCGTCTAGGATCCTCGTAGATCTCTCTCGCGACCCGCCACGCCCGTGCGCGACAGAATTTCAAGCTTCTATTTATAAAGAGCGAACGAACGTCGCCGAGTGTGCAGCCATCGGGTCAGGCCGCTCGCGCCTCTCTCCGCGATATAACCGTTGATCCGGTTAATTCCGTGGACGACCAGAAAAAGGGGGAAAAAGAGAAAAAATAAGAGAGACCAAGGCGTAATTCGCGACCGTGTCTCCCATATTCGCGGCTGGCTATAAATATACGTGGGTCGCGTCGTTCCTCTCTGCGCGCGGGTAAAACCGCACGCGGCTTATTCGCGGTGAAACGCAATATTTTAACCGCGCCTCTATTTTCACCGACAAGCACCGCTTTGTTTTTTGGGGATACAAGGCGACCCGCTCGGAACGAGGAAATTGCGATCCACCGCGGGACTGGGGAACGCTGTCGAGCGTTAATCTCGTAGAGTGTGGAGAGTCAAAAGCTCACCGGCTGCATGTTGAACGTTGTTCCTGAAATTCTGGAATATTTGATTTCGTGCTATTCTTCCCTCTGCGTTGGTTTTCCCGGAAACCTCGCACAGAAGCGTGGGAGAGGAGCTCTCCTGTTGGAATTCCTCTTTGAAACGTTGAAAATTAACCCACATAACGAAGTATGTATCTATACTGACGATGGACGAACGTATTTTTGGTGCCGTTTTTCCTCGCAAATCTGCTCCAGAAGCTTACGAGAAGCGACGACACGTGTGCCAGGGCCAGCCCGGAAGTAGCGGAGAAGTGTGTCCCGTTCGGTGGATTTCTCCTTCTGAAAGGGACTTTCTGGGCCGGGTAGCTGGTTATTTAAGAAACGTCTGCTCTGAAACGGGTGCCACCGGGTGTATTTTCGTCCCGCGGTAGGAAAGCGAGGTAGAAAATAGTTCCCGCTCGTCCGCGCTCAAAGGGCCTTTCGATGAGAAAACAGATACAGTATAACTGTACGATCTACTCCTCTTTTCTTCCCGTCATCGTCCCTCTGTTCCCCTCCGCCCACCGCAATGTAAACGAGGGATCGATCTTTCCTTTCCACTGGGAACTGTGCTTTCAAAGGACTCGACTGCCGTTCGGAAATCCCTCGAGACGAAGAATCATCCTAAACACTTCGGTAGACCATGGAACGGTTTGTTGCCCGCTGCTGGGCACAGTCCATGGCTCGGTTATCAGAAGGGCCCGCGATATCGGCGGGTACACTGACCCAAGTCCAAGGAAAATCGGTATGGTTTAATGAGCGATGCTTTTCAGGCATTCTCCGTCTAGCTGCTTTATCTCGTGGAACGGTGCCCTATCAATTACCCCCGCAGATTAGAGTACTATCCTCGTGAAAACGTATAGGGCGCACAGAAACCAGTGGCCACGGATTTGCCTGCACACCGAGAACTGTTTCAGTGGGTTCCTTTAACGGGCTCCCATCGACCCAGGTGTATCTGGGCGCGCAGCACCCTTTCAAAGCCGCGGACCGTTCCTTTCTCCGCGAGGCATGCAGAGCGAACGCGTATCGAGGCGCAACAGAGCGGGCGGAGACAATACGCAGACGAGTAATTACCGAAAGGGAGAAGAATCCGAAGGCCGTAGGCCGTTAATCCCGTTCGGAGCGGAGGAGGACGCATCGGGAAATGAGGAAAGCCGGCAGAGGGGAAGCAATTGCTTCCTGGTTTTTCACGGTATTCGTGATTATTCGCTGGAAGGGGACAAAAGGAGAGGCAATACCGGCAACGAGGATGCGCCCGGCGTGCAGCAGCTCCACGGCAAGCCGCCGGTATCTCTTGCCTCGCCATAACAGTCGACGACATATTTCTTTCGCCGGGAGAGAACGAGGCAAGTCTAGCCCCCAGTCCGCGGTCATTCTTCCTCTATTTCTCTAGGACGCCAGGCAAGCCCCGGGTGATTACCGAGGCGCAGCCATCAACCGCGCTACCATTGTTCGGTATGCACTTTTGCGATGCACGCGGCTCGATCGCGTAACGCTAGACCGCTCCGTTCCACTCGCTCCCCCAAGGGAAACGACTTAACCGGATTGGCGACAACGATCGCGTGTAAGCCGCGGATCGATGGTGCCTCGGAGCAGCGCGGTTCCTCGATCGCGTCTTCCACTTTCTTATAATTCGAGCAAAGAAGGCCGCGTGCTAAGTGGATACCCTATGCAATGGGTAACGTAATCCCGAGTTTTCTTCTGGCCTATCCAAGAGGCAACTCGATCTCCATCCTCTTTCTCGAAATGTAGCCCACACTAGGGCCTGCATACCGATCGTCCAGCCGTTCACCGCGCTCCCGCGTCGCGTCCCCGTCCTTTCCAGACGGCCAAGTGCCGGGGAGCCGCTAATTCAGACAGAGAAAGGCGTCGTGGGCTGCTAAACGATGAACAATAAACGTGACTCACGGGCCAGACCAGTCGTTTCCTTTATACGCGAGCGAATAGTTTTAGGAGCGATCTCTGTCGACCGTCAGCGACTGTTAATTGGTTCGACCTCCGGTTCAGCGCGATCTACGCGGCATTTTTCCATAGAGCCGAGGGTAACCGTTAGACGCGCTGTGCTTCGTTATGCTCGGAGATGGAAGCGAGATGGAGCTGCGCGCTTGGAACGGAGCTGCGAGATCTCTGCGAAACGGAGGGACTCACTGGAGCCGTGGGTGGCTGAGTAATCTACATAGGATGGAGGTCCTCAGAGGCGGCTGGCGCGTGGGCGATCCATCGAATCGCTGGAATTCAATCGAAAAGAGTGTTTCGATGGGCTTCCGAGATGCCTGAAGGTGCCGTAGGTGTGTCTTCGGTCTGCAGCGTTTCGGAGACGATCGCGCGATAAATATCCGGCGACCCGTTCGCCACCGTTTCATTCTATAAACACCCAACCAACGACCGTTCGTGATTCCTGACCCGAGGGATCTACTTTCCAGCCGGTGGCCTTAACTCGATCTTCCTTCGGGCGGCGATATAATCTCGGAATAATTCCTCTTCGCTTCGCTCGATCGGCGCGGGTCAATGCACCGCGTCCAAGCTCGCCAAATATGCACGCGCCTCCCGCTCAGAGATGATAGCGGCTCTAATTTAATGTGCCCTTATCGCGGGCCGCCCTTCCTTCGTATCGTAACACTCGGGGGATCGGGTTACCCTCGCAGCCCCGCGATCAATCCCGAAATGACACTTTCAGGGTGCGTGCGAGCACGCGATGTGCAGTCTGCACGCTCTTCCGAGAGGGTGACTCATTGTCCCTCTCGATACAAATTCGGGGAAAGCCGGAGGGAGAGCTTGAAGCAGGGAAGAGAGGGCGTAATCGTATTTTTATGAGAGCAGTTGAATTCCTGTAGCGAGTCACTGCCAGGGAAGTGGCCCTGAGTCAAATACTCTCTTTCATTGCACCGAGGCTGGTTTCTAACAAAAACAAGCTGCTCATCGAGGCGGGTGACTCACTGGCACCTTGTCACCATCTTCGCCCGTGAGCGTCTCGGGATGTCGCGGCCCGCTACGTCCTTTGTACCAATCGACGAAAATTAGATTCCCCTCCCGCTCGTAGTCGCCGATATATAAAGGAGGAGAGAATGAGAAAATGCTCGCGGAAATTGGATCGCAGTGGTGGGCAGCGGCATCGCGCGAAATTGTTTCCTCGCGGACGCTCCTCCAGCGATTATTTCGCGATACTTTCGGATATATGTAACAGAAGAATATTGAGACGGTGTTCGAGAATGTTATAAGTGGAAGGAGCCACATCTCTTTCGGAGACTAAGAGGCCGTCCTTAAATTACGTAAGGCTAATTTTAGTGATTTCATACCCCCTCTCTCCCCTAGTATAAGGATTTATAAGATTTTATATTCCAACCCCATCTCCCCCTCCTTACGTTATATTTTTTTACATTTTTCAGTTATTAAAATTCTTTCCAAGGTTTATATAATTCATTGTGTTTCGGCACAAAAACGAAACAAATACCTAATTAAGTCAAATATCCGTTTAATCGTCTTTATTATACACATCTTAAGTAGCTTCAAACTATCTTTTTTCTTTCCTTTTTTTTTCTCGGGATCACGTTTTTCAAATTGACTCGCAGCATAACTTGAACAAGTTTTATCCGATTCACTTGAAATTTTTACAGTAGCTTCTAAACTACATTCTCCATTTAATCCTAAGAAATTTGCAACTTCAGCCTCTCTCCCCAAGCTTTACGTAACTTAAGGACGACCCCTAAAATAGGAAACACACAGATTTCCCTCGAAACGTGACCGCTAAATGCCGAAATCCTCAAAAGGAATATTCTAAAATTCATCTCGGCTCAGAAATTTGGAGTGCGAAGCTCTCCTCTGTATATACTATCGCAGACAAGCTGATTTATTAAAAATACACCTCAAAATAACCCACGTTTCGTACCACCCTGTTTGCTTCCAAAATAAACTGCAGGACGACGCAATCTTCCAATGAATCTTCCACAAGGGAGACGCGAGTAGGGTCGATCCTTGGTCGATAAGGCAATCGCGAAGCGTGCTCCAATAATGAAGTTCAGGTAGGAGGGAGACGGCGCGTCGTGTCCAAAGGCCGTTAAAAGGAAAGCCTTGTACGTTATTTAATGAACGCTGTAATTACCCTTTCCCCCTGGAGATCCGTAATGGACTGGAAATTCGTCCGTTTCCTGAGAGCCTCGCGCTGTCACCTGCCTCTCCTTACTTTTCCTAATGACTCGCGCCTCGAAGGTGAGACGGCCGTACGAACCGCGAGTCACCGCGGAAACGGGGACGAAACGAAAACGAAAAACGAGTCTGCGATCCCACGGCGGAGCGATGAAAGTACACTCCGCGAGCTGAGCGACTCATCGTCGATCATCAAACGACGCCGGTCGGCAAAAACGCAGCTGACGGCGATGCTCGGGCTGAGCGAAAGTGGTGTAACGGTCGGAGCGTCGGGAAGAGGCAGGCCGCCTCGAGACTAACGGTATTCAAATGAACGGGGTATTATCGGGGGGCGGCGAAGATCGATCGGCGCTGGCGGTGGGGCTTTCCGCGATTCCGCACGGCTCCACGGGAATCGTCTAAAAGGCACGTCCGGCTCCGACGCGCTGGGAATCGATCGCCGGACGATAAGTCACGCGCAACCCGGAAAACCGCGACGAAAGGCCGCCGCGGTTGCACGTTTTTCCGCGAGGCCCGGTAACGTGTTGCGCGAAAAACTCGGCCTCTCCCGTGGTTCCTGACCTTTCCACCGGGTCGATGACACTCGTTAAAGGGGCACCCCCGGCTCGCTTTCCTTCGCCAACAGCCGCGCTTGATGAAAAGCCCCCTCGCGTGCAAAAATCTGGCTAATAACCGTGAGGGTGCTAGGTCGGGGATATTTAAAAAATCATACCAATTGTTTTTCGACATAGGCGAAAAGCTTCTCCGAGAACAATCAGTGCTCAAACAGATTCGTTAAATTTCTCAAAGGTAGGCAAGATTCAAGAGGACCCCTGTTTTCTGAACCACGGTTAAGCTTCTGACTCTTCTTTCTTCATTTTGTAAAACGATTTTCATAGACCGGAGACGAATCGGAGAGAGGACTATTCATCGATAGAGAGGAGTGGCTGTGGAAAGCGTTTTCACGGTGGCCAAGATCGATCGTGGATACCAGGTGGGAACGGCTGTCTCAAAGACGACGTTGCCCTCCTAAGAAAGTACCGTTAAAATATTTTATTGCGAGGGATCCTGACCGTCAGCGGATCTTTCTGTCTCTCGGCCGCAGAGCTCGCCGTCAAAGTGCATCGGATCGGATTGTCGGCGTGCAAACTGCGGCCTCCAGTAGACACGGCTACTGGGAACACCGTATTCCCACGCGACGGAGACGAGCTGTTGCTCGCTGGTGCATACCGTCTACCGGGTGACCCGGAAGTCTATCAATCACTGCATCGAGAAATTAAAGCGGAGTCAGTCGCGAATTCTGTGACGGCTGCGATGCGTAGTTTCGGGGTTTAGCGGGTGATCTATCGTAGTATCACTTGCGTAGCAAGGAAGCTTTCCCACCTTCTTCCTCCTCGTTTATATTTCTTCCACCCACTGCACAGAGATTAAACGGGTAACCACTTTCCTGAATTTATATCCAGCTCATTTTGCGATTCTAAGGGAACCACGAAGCTAAGAAGTCCTTCTGTCCTGGGACCAAATTCGTTCGGTTTTATGTGGTTAAGTTCTCTTGGAGGACCAAAAATCATATGTAAGTTTCAGAATTTTTCTGGGCGAAAGTAGAAAATGAGAAAACTTTTTTAAGTGCTTTACTCTACATGCCTTATGGTATATAAAAAACAATTGTAACAATTTTTTTAAACAAAATGGCATTGTTGGTGCTCTTCAATTCTCCATGGCTAGCAGTAGAAGTCCCGTATACTTTGACGCAGGATAAAGAAACGAAAATTGTCATTATTTACATAACCATTACTACAAAAGTAAATAGCGACTTGGCAAAATATCGATTTTTATTTAAATGATGGGCGTTTGAAGAGAATATCAGTTTTAGCCAAAAGATTTGCCTAAAATTTTAACCTAAATTGTGTATAAAATTACAGGTAACAAAAATAGTTGCTAATGGATCGTAAAACCCCTAAGTACTTCTGTACTTAGTCTATTATAGAAGATACTATTAAAATTTCAAGCGAGTCTGATAAAAAGTGTCCAAATTATGCTGCGAGCCAATTTGAGAAAAGTGATTCCGAGGAACAACATTTTTTAATATTCCTGTACAATAATTATACAATATATTCGTTAAGACATGCCCTAAACATAAGAAGCATACAAATAATTTTCAAGCTCATAGTATTATTAAAAAAAATCATCTTATTTGGTGCCGTTTTGGGCATCTCAGGCGTTACCTTTTAAATAAAGTTCTACCGTACTTCCCCACGCTAGAGGCGTCAGACACGCAGCAGATGTAAATTACGAAGCACCCGGTACAATCAGCGGACCAGGGAGTCGCGCGGAATGCGCGATAAATAATACATGAAATTATTCTGTCGACGGTTCGTCCGCAAGACGTCCGCCCCGCGAATGGCTTTTCTACGCTCATCCGCCGCGAACGATCGGTCGTCGCGTCTTCCACCAGCGGTTCTACAAAATTGACCTCAACTTCGCAAACCGAACGCGTTCTTCCCCTCTATTTTCCATGTCCATCTTTGGTTTTGAATTTTATGTCGCTTTAAGAAGAAAGTTCGAAGCTGATCGGAAAGTGAATCTCCAGGGAAGTCTTCCGCCCAGAGTACAAGAAGGTTAAGAACGTCGGAATACCCGCGGAGCAAAGTTAATCGCATAAAATGTGGGTTGAGCGAGCGATATCTTTCGAACGAAATGCTCGCCGACCTCGAAAGTTTTTCCACGGGCCGGTGGCTCGCCTCGCGCTCCAAGTTCAACGCATCGTTCCTCATCGACTAGCAAGTTTCTCCAGAGTGCCTCCAGCCCGACGTAACTCCTCGTCTAACAGCCGGCGTTCCTCGTACCGATTCACGTTGAAGAAGATTCGATACTACGGGATCCGCTGCTGAAAAAGGTGAAACAATGCCGATTCTATCGCGAAATCGAATGGCACTCGCGAAAGAGCCACGCACCGCGGAAACAACGGAAGCGGCGTGTACTTTGCGGGTTCCCTGCGAGCACGCTACACGCCCCCCATTCTGCAAATTAACCGCGGGCAACGAGAAAGAGGAGCAGCTTTCCCGTTTCGCGGTTTTCCAGCCAAGTGCCTCGCCCCAAGCGCGCTCAAAGCGGGCCCGGCCTTCTCTAATTCCCTCGCATTAGTGCTGGCTTTCCAGGTGAGAGGAAAAAACCGTGGAAAAGGAACGGTATGTTGGGAAATTACTGCCGCGAGGCACCGCGCAAGCTTTTCGACGCAGGACTACTCGTGGGAGAATCTCCAGGTCGCCGGTTGAAGTTTGGATCGCTTGGTAAAGCGTGCCTCGGAACCGGCGTAGTAAAAGAGGGAAATTCGGTGCGAAAATTCACTTGGCGCACCTGCTCCGTGTTTCATAAAGCCGGGAGAACGGGTTACCGAGAAACGGCGAACCGGTCCTGCTGACCGAACATCGCGAGAGACTTCCCCGCCCGGTGGAACCGTTACGTAGCTATGGCCATCCAGAAAACCGGTAGGAGGGTAATCGACGACCGGTGTATATCGGCCGCGGATGGCTTCCACACCGGTACAATCGAGCCGACACCACCCACGAGCCGGTCGAATAAATAACCGATAGGCTGGGAGCGACGAACGGCTCCATCTTGAGCAGGGGGAGAAGAAGGAACGCGTGGACGCGAAGGGATCTTAAAATTAATGCTAATAGATATTCGAAGATATAGAGTTTCTAGCAGGGATCGAATGAAACGGTTAACATTATCAATTAATTATGAAGTAACTGTAAGTTTATGACTATTTTCTTTTCTGTTCCGTGAAAACTGTTACAAAATGCAGCGTGTTAAATGGTAACTTTTATTCCACACGTTATTCTGTAAATAAGAAAACTTTATTTAATTCCTTGAAAGTAGAAAAAAGTTCTAGATAAATAGAAACATTTACTCTACTGTGACAAAATTAAACTTGTGACAAGCAGATTTGCTGAAAATATTTTGGGATAGATAAATCTGAAGTTGAAACCTTAAATCGTTCGGTGAAAATAATTGAATGTATGCCTAAAAATCACAATGTGCTTTCTCTTCTATATTTATCCTGCTTCTAATACTAATCAAAAAAAAATATTCCTAACCTTTATATTTTACCCATAAATATCTGTTCAAAAGTATATGATTCTCCAGAATTGTTAATAATCGAACATAAACTAACTATTAAAGCTGAACTCTTGCAACAGAGTTAAACTGTTAAAATACAAAGTTAACATAAAACAGGAAATAAATGATTTAAAAGTTAAATGTTCGATAAATAACTCTTATTTATAAAAATTAACAGTTTCAATGGACCCCTGGTTTCAAGATCCCCTACCCAGGCAGTCGTCTTGCATGATCGAATCGATCTTGGAAGTGTCCGCGACGTCCTCCCGCGATGAGTAAGCATCCAAGGGGTCTCGAACGCGAAGGCAAGATAATTGAATTTATTCTTTTTATTACTGTGTATATTGGCGGCAGAAATGTAGAAATTGACAACAGCTGGTAGTAACGTAGCGCTGAGCTTCACGAGTCGGTCCGTTTATGAACGCTCGATAATCGATGAAAGGAGCCCATCGACGTGACTTCCGGGGCTGTCGCCGCGTTCAATTTCGAATTAATTGCCACAAACGCTCGGGACTCTGGCTTTCGACTAATTGGCACGTTAATTGCTCTCGCCGATGCATGGCCCCGCCTCCTGACGGCCAATAATGCTGCAGGTAACACGATCGGGATTACCAGGACGAAAGCCCTTTAGTAGGAGTGTAGGACACTGGGAACAGCTGTGAGCTTTCGACGAGACCGACGCGGTTCATAATTTCGAGGGCAGTGTTTCGCTGCCTACGCGCCCAGCGAAATAACACATACCGGGCATCGCGGGGATGCGCGGACGTGTGAATTCCTGCGACTCGTTTCACGATGCACGAGCGTGTCACGTTTCAGACCGGTCGCAGATAAATTGCAGATCTTGCAGAGAAATGAATCTTTGCTGAGATTTGATTTCTCGGGGGATGAAATTGCAAATAAATTGAAAAATTCACAAAAAATCACAACGAAATCCCCAAATCGCAAAGAAATCACGAATTGAGAGCAGCGCGAAAACAATGACCCCTGTTGCGCCAGACTCCGCTCCACTTCCAGGAAGTGACTGTACCGCGCGAGGATCACGGAAAAAGTTATCAAAAGTCGCTTTTCAACGATAACTCGCCTGTTTCCGGCGATGCGGGAACAACAGGCCTCCCAGCAAAGTTCACGCCTGCTGGTTGAATATTTAAGCCGAGTGTTTGGCGCCGCGCGAGGAACAAGGATACGCCGCGCCGCGCTAATGGCTTTCCACCTCCTTTTTCCCGTCGTGACCCGGGACTATTTCGAGCCGGTGCCCGTCGAAACGGCGAGCGAGGCGCGAGCTTCGACCGAATCCGTCTGGACTTCGAGGAAGCCGACGACAGAGGCCAGGGAGAATGGAACGCCGCGCGTTCCGTTTCGAAATTCCGCGGGGAATTGGCGCAACGTGCCGGGGTCTCGTCGCGAAAACGTGCCATTAGGGCTGTCGACGCGAATAGCACATATTCCACCGTCTCGCGTATGGCAGAGTCGTTCCTCCTGAGCGATCCGAAAAGCTCCGGTCGTCCAAGGATCGAGAGGATCGCCCGCGCCACGCTTTCCTTTTGCCCCGAGACGCAGATGTGACGGGATAGCTGGGGAGACACCACGCCTATCCGATAAATCCTACGCTTCTACGATTTATCTGGTAAATTGGCGTCCCCGGGCGAGCGGTCGCTGGCGATTATTCCGTGCTGCACGCGACTGTAACGCGCGGCCTCGATCGCGACGGGGATCGTCTGTTCGAGCCCACCGATCAGCCATTAGCTGGGCCAGCAATGATCGCGAGAAACGGAGACAACGGAATATCGAGTGGAGGGAAAGGGAGAGGAGAGCCGATGGATCGGCGCGAGAAAGCTGGACGACGAGGAAGACGGGAGGAGAAAGGACGGCCGCGGCGAGCCGAGAGAGAAAGACGTGGAAACTCCTTCTCGAGGCGTATGAGAGTCGATCTCAGGGCGGATTCCCACCAAAGGATCGGTCACGACTTAGGGTCGCAGTAAACGCCATCCGCGAGCACTCCCGACGATTGGATAATACGAGTCTCGGTGCTATCGCCTTCTCTCTTCTTCTCTCTCCTCCTCGACCTGCATCTACCCTGCACGGGCCACCATCATTACGGTTCCCCGTGTAAAACGGCAACCTCTGCACCGCGGCGAACGCGGCTCCGCGATCCTCCATCTTCCCGTAACCTGAGCGCAAATCCGCGTTTACGTGGCCTGTTTATCTCGCGCCCGTGGACCGCGGCCGATACAGCTTCAGCTGGCAACGATAACGATTGCCTCGACACGAGCGGCCGTTCGTCTCCCTCCTCTTTGACAAGCTTTGATACTTGACACCGAGGGAACAGCGGAGAATGCAGCTACGAGGGTGCCCATTCTCTGCTAATTAAAAACTAATCACCGTGCCTTTATCGACCAAGATGAAAACCCTATTCTCGCCTCTCGTAATAGGAATGCCCTTCGATACGATTAACGCCGAATACCTCCCTCAGGCTTTCCTCCTATCCACTCGACTGCATCTTCAATGGTGTCTCCTACATTACCCCGTCCCATAATTCATATCCAAATCTCACCAAGTCACGAACACTATCTTGCCCAAGTAACAAAGCTGCAAGTAGATACATATTCCCCCGGGAGGTGTTGCATCTATCGGAAAGCAAACAGTAACCCGCCCCGAGAACCAATCAACCAAGTTCCCCGAGGCTACTTCTTTACAGCCACACTTCATCAGCGCTTCGAGCATCCATCACCCTTCGTACTCGATATCGCTATAAACAGCTGCACAATGTCGATCGCGTATCAGAGGACAGTCCCTCCGCCGTTAAGCAAGGGGAGACAATGACTGCGACCACAATGCGCCTCGCCGATCAAGATCCCCTCGACGTTCACTGTCCCTCGGATCGACTGCACCGCGGGCGCGGCGTGACGGAAGCGCTCCCCGCTTCATGGGAAATCGGAGCTGAGCCGCGCATAAAATTACGGTAACGTCATAGTCGCTAAAAGTCGCCTCTATCCCGAATACCTTTCTCCGTGACGCGCGGGATGCACTCTCGCTCGAAATTCCGATCGTGCCTGATCCTCGGGCGCACGTGCGGTTGGCCGTGCGCGCCAAAGCACACACCACCGTAAATACCACGAGGAAGTCATTAATCTGCGGCGACTCGCGGCAGCTATCCTCGGGCCAGCGCCAAAGGATGTTACCGTGCTAACGCCGCCGGGCAACGACACCCTCCTGCCATCCCCGACGACCACATTCCAGCTGGCTTCCACTGGGAGATGTCCTTGCCGAGTGCGCGCCTTATCTCTCCATCTCGCTGCACATTTTTATTTCGGGTAACGAGAGATAGCGAGTCTCGGATGGATACCTCTTGGAGCGTACTAGCTGCGCAAGTTTGGTTTTAGGTGCACGAGGAAGGAATGCCAGGTTTCTTCATCTTCTGGGGGACATTTTTTGATGGGAGCGAAGGTGCTTGACCTTTCGGAATGCTTGTAACAATTCTTCCTGCGGTTGGAGCACAGCGTGGCGGACGTCTGAGAATAAGACAATTCCTTGGGTATTCGAGGGTCCCCCGCTCCAGATTGCACTCGGTTGGTTCGTGGCTAGTCGCCGGGTCACGTATTCCACGAGGCTCGCTCGACGACTCGTTTTAACCCACTTCTTCTCGACGAACCTTGCCCGAAGCTTTCCACGCGTTCGGTACAATAAGATCGATCAGGCTCGATGATTAGAATGGTTTTAATTAGCCCATTTCGAGGGGACAAAGCGGGTGACGGTGCTAATTAGATGGCACGAGTTACAAAGAGCTTGTAATTAACGATCGAGGGCCGAGGAGGGAGCGGAGCGAAGAGACCAAGTTACGTTCGGCTGGAAAACCGATTGAAACGCGCGGGTATCGGGAAGAAGGCTCGGGGAGCAACGTCCCCGGCGAATTTCATCTCTCTAACCGGAAATACGTGGACACAGGTGCTCGGAAGGCTGTAGACGCGGAGACAGCTACCTATCGATCGCTCCTGAACTCGGTGTTTTGAGGTCGTCGTCCTTTCCAGTTACACGCGAGTCGATAGCTCGCGAACGCTTCTGTGAACTGCCGCGACTTCTGACCAATTATTCAAGCGCAGCTCGTTCATTAACCTGCCGCTAGGTTTTACGACGCTACCAAGGAAAGCTCGACGAGTTCCCTCCCATTACGGATCCTCCTCTTGCCTTCCAGCTGCGCTCATCTCCACTCCCCCATGGATCGAGATCCTCCGTCCTCGCTGCCTGACCTCTCCAAACCCAAACTGTCCCTCTCCGAGACAGAAAACGACCAACCTCGAGATCGCTTTTACTCGTCCTCCCCCCAAGAACACGGGTTAAAGAGCGTCCAAGCCGCGTTTGACTTCTTCCCCGCATTGTTCCGCGGCTCTTTATCCTCGCGAAGGGCCAGCCTCTGCACACGTGGTCACGAAAAAGCGCGCGTCGAGTACTCGGTAAACATTAACGCTGTACAGAGCACATAGGGGCGAGGGGAGGAGGCGGCGGAGGAGCCCATCCAGCGGACAGGATGGAATGTGGGCGTGCAGCGAGTGGATATATGCGAGGGAAACGCGTTTCTACGGTGTCCGGGAAACGAGCGGGCTGATTATACTCGCGCCGTTCCTCATTTTTCTCTCCTTCGCTTTCGCCGGGCTTCCCCTCTTCCCTCCGGCCAGCTATCTTCTTTTCCCCTAAACGCGATTGTTCGCCCCCCGTTGCATCGCGCCTCTTCCGCTCATTGTCCCGACGAATGGTATCGTTAATTGTGGCCCAGTTACGTCACGGCACCTCGCATCCTCGCGATTCATACCGCCGCGCCTGTCGGAACGCGGAGACCATGCCTACCTGTGCCTGGGTCGCATCGACCAGCTTCGATCACCATATATATACACACGCACACACTGTAGCGCTTTCACCGAACACTTGGTTTAGAAGCTTGAGAATTTCCTGGTCCAAAGTATATGCAGATGTGTCTCGAAAGAGTTGCCTAATTTGTAGGAATAGGTTTTGTAATTCCTACGTATTCGAGAGTCTCGGAAAAAATTGGCCTCGGGGCGATGGGACTCGAACTGACGATCTTGTAGAAGCTCGGAGTACTGGTAAACCGCCTTACCAACTCCACCGAAGCCGGTCCTGTGTCTTATGGCGGTTTCTGATCCCACACAGGTAATCGAAATACCGATCGCCTTATTTCGAGGCGGAAGCTCCGTCCTTCTTTCGAGACTACTTTAGTTATATTCCTACTTACACCTGTATGTCACAGGCGACTAAGACAGCGGCTGAGAAATTAAAATTCATTGCACAGAAGTGATCGAGCGGTTCGGAATCGCGCGGAAGCCCCGGCGGACAAGTCCGATTGGCATGGTTCGTTGGTGACGACGCGGTGCGTTGAATTAAGAGTCCCCGTTCGTATAAGACCCGCGCCCGCTCCTCTGAGCTGCTCCCCAGGTTAATTCGAAGGAACGCGGCGGAGCAGAGAGAAAGGGTCGCTCCGATCGCAGTTTTCAGAGGGGGCTACGGTTTCGGTCGAGTTCGTCGGACCACCTCTTGCGTAATACGGCCCTGAGCGGTAGTCTTACAACGGTAATGGAAGCCTCTAGCAGGCTTCCTCCTACGGGCCAACAAAACCCGTTTCTTCTTACAGTTTAACGATCGCGAGCGCGTCAGAATTTATAAGGGACAGGCTTAGGGAGAGGAAACCAGGCCCCTGACGAATGAGAAAAGAAAGCACGGCGCGGTGTCGTCGCGCTGTTTCGAGGAGTACTCTAATCCGGGGCGAACGCGTCGATACCCAGGGGAAATCTGAGCAAACTCCTCGGGAAGTTGCGAGCTGCGCGATAGGCAAACAACGAGGCCCAACTTCGGCTTCTTCGGTGACTAAACGACCTAGAAGAGAGGTTACCGAGATCGCCAGGGAACGAAGTTTCAGCACCGCGATGAATGCCTGTGGGCGGAGTAGGCTTGATAGATACACGACTCTGTTTTTCAGGGAAGTTTCAAACTTGCTTGGAACGCTTATCGACTTAACAACCCACCAGCCGCTGCGCGCAGGCCACTGGAATGAATCGACTTGTCTCGCGATTCGATTCACTTTTACGGCGGGAGAATGCGCGCGAATCGATAGGCTGATTCGATGCTCGGTAAGCGACGAAGAGAACTTGCCGTTTGCACGAGGTATGGAAGGAGTGACGATCGAGATATTTAATTATTTATAGATAAACCTCTGCGTTTGAATTTGGGCGATGATTTTGGTCGGGTAAACATGATTCTATCTTCCACACCCCATACGGCAGGGCTGCATTTACCACAACACATATTTAAAAAATGTATATGCATTTGATTAATAACTGAAATAGACTTGTTCTTTTGCTTAATTTTTCCTGTAGGGACGAGCCGGGCCCGGTCCAACATGGAAAAATCGTAGCCGATGCAACGATCATGTCTCTGTGAAGCAGCTTTTTCATCAACTATCCTCCACCTCCACAGGATGTGGACGCAGCCGGTCGAATTTACCCAGGCCGTTTCGCAACCGCCGCGCTCTCCTCGTATTGACGCGCCAGGGTGAAAAACGATATCGGGCCGAGATCGAATTTGCGGTGAACCTCGAAACCGCGAGTCGTGATCGACGAGGCCGGTGTGCTCCAGTTCGCAGCGATCGTCGCCGATCCTGGACGCGGGCATCGTGACGCGGCGAATCAGGGCCTGCTACCAGCTCGGTCGCTTATCTCGCCCGAACGCGTCCCGCTTCCCTCGGCTTCGATCTGGTCAACTGCCGCAAACGGAAGCGTGGCAATGGTTGCCGCGATGCAGGTGGAAGGTGCCGGCGGAGTTATGCGCCACGGAACAACCCTCTCGAGCCCTTTCTCCGCGCGCACGTGAGAAAGGATGTGGGCGGTATCAGATTACGAGAATCCCCGACGCTTCTCCGTTATTTGTGTTCGAAGTAGACTCGCCCCGGTGCTCGCTACCCCGTTCCTCCGAGAAGGGCGCAGGGAGGGCGAGTGTAGAGAGCAGCCCTTGCGCTAGACACGAACGACGAGGGGGGAAGTTTGAGGAGATGCAGTTCTCGGACTTATTCCGAAGCTGTATTCTGCGATAGACGCTGTTGACGCTAAACTAAATGGGCTTTCATCGGATTCTTGGGAAACTTGGCCAACTTTTGGCTACAGATTGAAATTGTACGCAGAGACTAACAGAAACAAGTAGGTACATTGTAGTAACTCTTAACTATTCCGAAACACGCGGAAGCCTCTCACGCTTCCAGATCGGGGAGACATTTGAGGCGTTGAGAACAAAAACGGAAGAACTGAGTTAGTTTAACTAAAATTGAGTTAGTAGCTGAGGTGGGAGACGTGATGCAACGCGCAAGCTTCTGTGTAAAAATGGCAGGCGAACAAAAAGGATAACCTCTCAAGGCGCTCACTTGCAACCGAATGCCTGATCAACACCGTTGATTCAACGGTCGCGGTCCTTCCAATTCCGAAGGAAACGCGTAACGTGCGCAAAACCAGGAAAAACCTCGAGTCACGAAAAAAAGAAGGTTTGATCGACTGGCAAAATCCAAACACCAAGGCCATGGAACCTTCGGTTCAACTTTACGACCTCCTACCTGGCCTCATTCTGCTCCGCTCGAAAACCAAAGCTACGCACGCCATAGTAATAATAGTGTGCCCCAATAGGCTACATATACTAATCATATCAAATAAGAACAATTAATTTCTTTTCAATGCGGGTTTGTCCGTTTTTGCTCTGAATGTCTGAATTGAAAATGCGGCGCGAGGATACATATATCGGTATCCAGATCCACCACGGGTGGACGTCGACAAGTACTGCCGAAACACTCGATACAAGGAACTCGGTCTGCCCGAAAGTATCGGTTACCGTGTATCGCGCTCGTGGAAACCGCATTGTGAAACAGGCAGCCGCTCCGAGCACTCTCTCGTCTAGGAGAAGAACCTGTTTATGCAAATGCATGTTCGTCATTGGCCAATAATTCGCGAGGCGAGCGCTGGTCTCCGGCGAGACGAAAGAAAAACCGGTACAATAAGATCGCCAGTCGACGACACGAGTTACTTTAATCGTGCTCGCGATCTGCGACGAGGAGGAGGGGCGGCGGAGGGGGAAGAGAAAATAAAACGATCCGTGGAAAGATGGTCGGAGGAAGGAAGGAAAAGAAGAGAGAAAGAGAGAGGGAGGTATGCATCGTAATGAGTCGCGTTCGCAAGGACAAGCAGAGCGTGGCGGTGCGGGCCAGTGCACATTGCATTCATGTCCGCGATCTCGGCGATGCGTCCTCTCCGCGTCCGGGGCGACCCGTAATCGGTAATCCGACCCGCGCTGTAATTCCAGGCGACTTTGAAATTCGCCTAACCAGTGATTTCCAAGTGATCCCCTGTTTACCCGATCGGATTGCATCTCTCCGCGCGGAGGGGGCCGCGCGGAACGGTTCGTTTGCTCGAATTTTCATACACGACCGGCGCGACGGCCGGCCCAGAAACAGTTCCCGTTAATGGACCCGCGTTCGGTCCGTCGGCCTGCGAGCGGAATTCCAGCGCGGCGCACCGCTTCGAGTGATATTTAAATAGAAACTGCGCTGCTGCAGCCGTTCTCGCGGGCCGAGAAACGCGCTCCGGGATGCTCGCCGGACGAGTGGCGGCGAGGGAGGTCGGCCTCACAATCGCGGAGAAAATGAAGGGGAATAGGCGAATCGCTTTCTAAACACCGGCTCGCGAGAATCGTATCGAGCCGAAATCAAACAGCCTCCCCCACTTCGACTGTTCCGCGCGCTGGGATATTACCGAATCACCCGTCCCGCGATCGAATCTGCGTAATATCGGGTAATTAAACGACCTGACAGCATCATTAATCGCGACGATTAACAGCGGATAGCGATGGGCTCGAGGCACGAGCGATCGTTTCAAATACAGTTGCTCGCAAAAGTTTAAGGTACGTTACATATTTAAGTACCTAATATTAAATTCAGAATTTTTCATTGACATTTCCGTTAGTGCAAGCTCTGACTGTACTAATGTAAATTAGAATCGCGAATTCTTAGCTTCGCATAGATTTAATATGTAAAATTGCTTACGTATAGGGTGGACGGATACTTTTGTGAGCACCTGTAGCTCCGAGCTAGAAACTCGGAAGACGTACGAAGTGATTTGATGCATCACCGAAGCTGCCACAAACAAGAGCTATTACCGCCACTGTTACTGCCACAAACAAGAGCCGCAACGAAGATCAGAGGCACACTTAGGATTTAATCTTGAGGGGAACCGAGTAGAACGGATAAAACTAGTTTTAAGAAAAATTTATTCAACGAAATCTCATTTAATCCAAATTCAATAAAATTCTATAGGTGATTATAAAAATGTAGGTATTTAAAGAGTAAAATGCAATTTCCTTTTCTCTTCACAGAGCCCCTTCTTTACTCCTCTTTCTCTTATCTTCTCAGCCTATTTGCCCGCGAGAGGGAAATCTCTAGTCGCGGTGAAAACGCCATGGCCACGGAAAACCGTGTAATCGAGGTTACGCGGTTCTTTTCGCACCTGCCCTTTACGTACACCTGCGCAACGCGTCACCTGGACGAGTAGTATGCAAATCCTCGAGCCCGCGTGCCGATAATCGATACAGCACTGTAATGAAATGATTCCATCAGTACACAGCGTGTCTCCGGCGAAAAAGACGCCACTGCATCGAAAGGGGTGTCCGTGCGTTTCGCCCGCTAACGAAGGGCCGAGCCCTGGCGCGAGGGAAGCGCGAAAGAGACGCATTGAAAAAGAATTGGAACGTCGAACGATGCCGAGACAGGAACATGCATTTTCTGGCTAGCACGGATTCCGCGAAGCGTCTCCACGGCCGTAATTACGGGCGAGCCGGTAACGAGGGCCCCTAATTAGCCTAATGAAATCCGCTAATGAAATCCGCTGGAGCCGCGGCGCGAGTACGATCGAACTCACCGAACAGGCCGCGACAAGAGAAAGATACGAAGAAGATCGACGGTGTCGCGGGAGGACCGCAGCAAACGTTGTCCCGGGTGATCCCCTTGCTCGGCGACCATACGAGTCACCCAAGCGTTAGGGGAATTCCTCGCGTACGATACTATAACTTTCCAATTCATGGTCTTGTTAACCTTTTCGCTACTTACAATTAGCTCGCCGAGCGCACGGTCCGCGAGCAACGCACGTGCTCAGGAATATCAGGGAATCTCGTTCGAGTATTCGCGAGTAAATCGAGTTGAACCCATCACTGCTTTCTAAATATGTATAGCCGTGTTAAGCGATAGGAGCAACTGAAAACGGCGCGCCCGTTAGGTTCTGCTCCATTTTGGTGGCATCGCGGATAAATTGGAGCACGCGCACGGCAATAAATCACGTCGAGCAGGTATCAAGCATCTTATCCAGCGTGCATTCGCTCGCTTCTCTCTTGCGTTACAATGATAGATCGTCGGGCCGCGAGCGGGTGGCGAAGGAAAAAAAAAAAGGGAACACCCGGTGCATTATCATTTAGGCCGATCGGCTGGCTCGTCACGGAGCCATGGTCACCCACGAGCACACTGAAATATCCTCGTTAAACTTAGCGATTTCGAGCAACGTCGCGCGATGATCCATTCGTTGCAACCACCGTCGCTAAATCGGTACGTGGCGAAGCGAATTTGCAGCATTCCGCGTCTACCTTTGTGCCAGCTCCGCCGAGTCGGCTATTAATACGAAAACCAATTGAACGCTCCGTGAAAACAGCGAGGCCGATTCATCGAAGCTGTCCAGCGAGACTCTCGATTCCAGAAACTCGTGGCTGAACAATGGGGAGCGGAGGGAAACTGGGCCAGCGTTCGCAGCGTTTTTAGCCAAGCTACTGTCGATACCGCGGAAGTTGCGCGCTCTGTAGCGAGGATAGAGCCTTCTCTCGCGCACCGAGGAAGCTTCGTGGATCACGTGTACTCGATTCGAAAGGAGGCAGCCACGAGTGGCGGCGAGGCGAGCGTGTCGTAATAAGTATTTACTACGGCTGCGATTTCACCGAGGAACGCGACCAGCGACGCCGAGGAGTCGCTGGACCAGTCTCTTCCGTCAGTGAAAACCGGAGGCTGATCCCTCGAAACGCAGCGAGGGCTGCTGCCGTGTTTCCGGCGTTGCTGCCACCGAAACTTTCTCCAACCTCTATCCGCTGTCTTGCTCCTTCAGTAGCCGCTCGCGTACTAGACGGGGAGCATGTACGAGGAGATGTTTCGCGAATACAACAGCGTCTATGCTTGCCCGCGCTCCGAAGCCGATGACAACGGCGAGCGCGGCAAAGGAACACATCGTTTCTCCAGGAACAGCTTCGTTACCACAGTTCGCCTTCTTTTTGCCCCGTTCCTAGACCGACTACGAGCGACGCCGCAGCTAGGAAGGTTAAAGACCTTATCCGCGAACCAGTTTCGATCGGAGAAAACTCGCCGCGCGGAGACGAACGTCGCCGCCGTGCACCGGTTATGCACGTGTGGATACGAAGAGGCATCCTCGAATCCCCGAGATCGGAGGCGAACGAGGAGCGTGCACGTTCTATTTTGCTCGCAGCCGGCAGCTTAGTCGACATAGGGGCGACCAGTTGCCGCGGTCGTCTTCCTTACCGGGGAATGGAACAGCCACGGGGGCAGCGTTTTCCGCGTTCGCTCGCTTTCGTAACGATTGACCGTCCCCCTGGCCGATCGGTGCTTTCGTTTCCAACAAGTTCTGTTCGAGAAACACGCTCGGTGCGTGGGTGGGCCAGTGGTAAACGGTGCCTGGCGGCGCTGATTTATCCGAGCTTTCGCGAAATTTTACACGCTGCGAACAACGGAGGCGCTGTGAAGTCCGGGAAATACGGAAAACGCTTGCGGATCCGTGCTCGACTTGCGGTGAAATATTGTCACGGTATTATTGAGTTAAATAACATAAGCGAAAAAGCAAACCTCGGACGATTGGGAGTCGAACCCAAGATCCGCGAAGTCCTCTGCGTACTGGTCAGGCGCTTTACCAACTCCCCCAATGCTGACTCTACGATGTTACTATTTCCGAACTGTACATAAGTAGGCTGGATGTACCAGTAAACGAACGCGTACCAGTGAATGGGCATTTTTTATTAAAATCAGTAATATAAGTTATTAAAATAAGCAACTAATTAATTAGACACTTCTTTTAATTTCTTGCTTCGTATCTAAACAATTTTTGCACTGCGTGGAATGAATCGCGCTGCAAACATAATTTTATAATAGCGTTAATTCATTAGCTTTAAGTGTTCATTCATTGGTGCGTTCACCCTACACCGAAAGCAACGGGGCGCCACATATTTGCCAATGGCACCATGGGCCGTTCTCAAACGAATAGTCTATTCAGAAAACTGAATATCTCCCCGCCTAAATCATCCCCCAAAACAGTTTCCCCGCGGTGGTAAAATCCGCCAGCTGGTTTCCTGCGAACGCGAATTACTTTTCGGAATTACGCTCCCGCGGTCGGCTTCAAAAACTAATTTGCTTGCAGGCTGGATAGTTGGCCGGCTCCGAGCCGACGAATCGTCACCTAGGCTAGAGGAGTTGAGTTTCCAAACTCAACGCGCTTTTCCAACCGTCTCACCCTAGGAACGAGACGAGTCTAGCCAACTAGAGATAAAGCTCGGCTGAACACCGCGTGACGTCTACATCCGCGAGGATCATTAGCGACATTCCACGGCGCCGATCGCCTTCGGAGCTGCGGGCTGCGTGCCCCAGTCGACTACCTGTCCGTGGCCAGAGGTGCGAGAAATTTTTCAAACAGGGACGCACGCGACCGCCCTTAATCGCCGTCTCCGTGGCTCGAACGGCCTCTACGCAACCAAGGCGCGCACGTGTGCGCAAATATTTGAACGACGGCCGCGATAAACCTGTTCCAACCTGGAGCAACGTGGCGTCGCTAAGGTGTCCAAGATCCTCGGCCATCAAACCGAGAATCCTCGAATTTAGTTGAGGGAAGCAATTTTATACCGATGCGAGAGGAGTAGGTCGAAATGGTGGGGAAAGAGGAGCTGTTGAGGTCCAAGAACACTTAAGCCGGGGATCCACTTGGAATCTAAGTTATGCTGTGCTAAGTTTTAAAAAATTAGCGTCAATACATTCTTCTGGAACCGTTTCCACCGAAAGCTAAACCAAGCTGTACCTACTAGGTTTTTTTCTGAAGCTATTTTAACTCGAGGTAGCTATGTTTCTGGAAAATGGCTCGCGAGGGAAAAAGCTTAGCTTTCGAAAAAAAAACAGCACAACTTAGCTTAGCTTTTGGTGGAAACGGTTGGGATAAGGATGTACTGAAGCTATTTTTTTAAAACTTAGCACAGCATGGCGTAGCTTAATTAGCTTTCAGGTGGATCTCCGGCTATAAGGTCGTCGCGTATTTTGGCGAAGCGCGGTGAAGCGAATCGAAGAAATTAATAATAATTAATTGTTTATAAACTTTTCTCTTCGTATCGCTCGGCCAAAACGCGCGACGGCCTTTATCAGTTCCGTGAGAGATCAGTGCCGGCGTGCCAGTGATAAGAAGAATCGCAAGCGTAGAGGATCTCTCCTTCTTACCATTGGCACTGATCTGTCACGGAACTGGCAAGTGTGTTTAGACTTTTAAGCTCTGGATGGACATCATAGCGCCGTATCCGTTCCCCGTGCCTCGGTCCCTGACATTTCAGAGGTGGTTCTTTCACTCTCTTACCTCCGCGATCCGAGGCGCCTGTAGGGCGCGCCTAAACCAGGTCGACTCGCAATAACTCTTCTCTCTCTGCGTTGCCTGTCTAACGCAACAACCCGCACGCGCGCTGTGCACGTAACATCAAACGCTTGGGACACGCCCGCCGGAAGAAGGGGGATATCAACGAAAACGCGTGATTCCTGCCTACGATTCACTGTTCGAGAACTCCAACTTTGCCCCTTAACTCTAAATACAGTGAATCACAATTATCGTCTGTTAGCCTCTCCAATATTGGCCGATCCTTAACCACCAGGATCTCTCAGCTGAAGATCGCTGCGCGGTTAAAATTCAAGGGAACAACATTGCCGTTTGTACACTTCGGCTTTACGTAACAGCTGTTTCCGTATTTGATCTAGCACGACGGGTTACGTCAATTCGCGTTTCAAGTTTCCCAATTCAATTGTTACTTGGGCCAACATTCTTCCTCTTTTCACCGGCGTATTTAATAGACCATCGGCGGTGCGTACCGTGCTTGCGCGTTCGCAAACAATGGCTGTTACGCCGTAATTGAATCGAACAAAGAAACGGATCGAAAAGCCAGCGCGCTCCACGGTCGCTCCGAAAGGAAATTTCCTCCGGTCGCCGCGGTACCGCGGCTCGGAAATCGCGGTTTCAGGATCGCGAGTGCGGTCTGAATTTTGCCAGCGCGCTTCCTGCCGGTTGCGGCCACCCGGGCTAGCTCACCGGCGGCGTGAAAACGCGTAATCAGTGTCGGATTTAAGGGAAGAGGCAAAAAACGGGCTAAGTGTACAGAAATGTATAGAAATAAAGTATAGTGTCTGGATGAAATCATAATTGTTTGTGCGATGATAGGGCAGGGGCCCATTTTCCGGGAAAATCAGGTACTTTACTAAAAACGGACTAAGTGTAGTAGTGCAGAAAAAATATAGCGTTTGGATAAAATCATAATTTTATTTAAAATAGAACCCTAGCACAGTGTGTCGAAATATATCTGCGTTCGGGACAAAACTCATAACTTCTGAATTAATCAGTTTCCGACCTAAGTACCCTAATACTTTTTTTAAAGAGGATACTGAGATGCATTGATTGGTGAAGAAATAAAATAAAATTACATTTAAAAAATTAAAGTGATCTTAATTTTTTTAAAATAAAATTACATTTAAAAAATTAAAGTGATCTTAATTTTTTTTAAATAAAATTACATTTAAAAAATTAAAGTGATCTTAATTTTTTTATCAAATAAAAAGTTTTTTGCCGATTTTTTTCGGTTATAGTTTGTTGTCACATGATTACTGACTAACTTTTGTTTGAAAAACAATTTTATCGGTTTATCGGGAATGAGTGAAAAATTGAATTGATTGTTTAGAATTTTAGATTTAGACTTTAGACTACGCAGAAGGCCTGGACTTCTGGGTAGGGGCAACTGCTCATCGGCCGCCCGTTAAATCCGCCACTGCGCGTAATGTATCGGCCTGGACACGGCCACCGTGGAAAACGAGGAAAACAAGGAGGAAAAGGAGAGGGCGAGGCGCTAACGCGCTTCGACGCGGGCAATTGTGCAACTCATTGTTCCAACACAGCGCGTCGAGCGAGATGGGAACTTGATTCCTGCCTAACCGTAGAAACCTTCCACCAGTTCGATCCGTTCGCGATTTATTCGCATCGCCGGAGGGAAGCTTGCCCGTGCGAAGGAAGCGCGTGAACGTGTGTAATTAAAAAGGACGAAGGTGCGTTGCAAGTAGTTATCGCAGAGCGCGGTTCCCACAATAGGCAACCAAAATGGCAGCTGATGGGATTTGGGTATCAGCGATGGATCTTTCCTGTATCAAGTTTTCAGTAGGTACTCGAATGACTTTTGAATAAGAACGGTCGTGTTAAAAGTAGAATTCTTTTTGTCAACTGCAACGATGCAAGTGCACCCATGCCTCCGCATTATTTCCTGTACGAAAGTATCCAAACAAATGGCACAACTGCGCGCCAGACGATCTTACGAATGACAAAACGATTATTCCGAACGATCGAGGCAATGACGCACCAGTGATGGTTATAACTACGGTTAATTGCACCCGTTAATTACTCTGGCCTCTGGCCGGCCAGCTACACTGCCGCTGGCTGCGTTTCGTGTTTTTCAACAGCCCACGTGTAGCTGTTTCCGATGTTTACCGAGAAACTGCGTTAAATTCAAAGACAACCGCTGCACCTCGTATCGCCGAGGCTAGAGGAATATTTTTAACGACGATTTAACACGCTCAATGCCACTGCGAAATGTCACATTATGTACACAATCTCGGCAACGAAGAAGAATAGGAAGAATGAACTAAATAAATACTTTATACTTTCTTTTCACTAACAAAACTTTTGGAACAAATCAAAAAGACGTCTTTGATGCTTTGACGTTTTTTCATACACAATATTTGGTACTTTTTTTATAAAATAACTGTACAACAATAAAGATTTCACTAATAATACAATCAAAGTACAACTCTTTGCGCTTGGAGTTAACCGTCAAGTGTTTCTTGTCTCACAGAGGCATGTTTTGCTTGCAAAGGTTTAACGCACCATTTAAACGCAGTGGGGAATTAAGAAATCTCTGATTTGGAGGCCGACGCGGCGAATGCAAAAGATGAATCGTGCTTCTGGCGTGGGTGGCGGTTTTTACGGGTCAAAGTACCTGCAGTCCTGCGAGACACGAGTAAACCGGTCCTAAGAAAACTGCGCCACAAAGGCTGGAATGTGGCGGAAAAGCAAAGAAAAGCCCTCGGATGCCGTGGAACGAGTCTCGTTCATGGAACGCGCGTTATACGGTCTTCGTGCATACCCCATTCCCGGATAAAGACTTCAAGGAAAAGGGAAAAACCTACGAATGAGATTCAATCAGCTGTTTACGAACCGTCCTAAATACTCTGTCTCGAAATAGTGGGACTATTAGTGAGCCAAGTACCCGTTTCAATCCATCCCTTTCTATATATTCACCGCGCGCTATTTACTTCAACGCTGAAAGGATCGAGCGCGATTAATTTAGACTTCTTATATTTCTATCGCCAAGCTCGAATAAATTCAAGCGGCGCAAACAACCGTCTTCCAACTTCTTTATCGCGAAGACCTGGGTACTTCCATGTCTGTGGAAAACCGCGATAATGTGTCGGGACGGTTTATTCTCCTGCCAGAGTTACATAAAGAAAACGCTGAACTTTGTATTCCCTCGACAAAAGGATCTGCTCGAGATGCAGGAATAACGAGGCGTCATGGTCCGCCAGAACGGAACCAATATCGAAAGAAGTTGTTTTTTTTCTTCGAATGGATCGCGGTTATCAAGCCGCGCTAATAGGATTCAAAGGAGGGGCTATCGGCTTGCAACTATTTTCTGGGATCACTCTTCGTCGCGTACCCGTTCCGATCGATCGAGGTCAAAGAGCACGCCTCGCGCATACACCTCGTATCGATGACTAAAAACGGACCTTTCATGCTACTTCAGCTAAAGTACTTCGTTTGAAGATGGCCTAATCGGTATTTGGCCAGGCTCAAAGGAGGAATCCGATTATACGAGATAATGCTTGCAAGCAGGCCTCACCTCGAAGTATTATAATGTAGACGTGGATACTCTTCGACGGTCCAGGTATAAGAAACGACCGTAAAATATGCAAGATAATCCACCAGAAACAGACCACCTCATTATCTTCTGCGTTGTTGAGCATGAAAAACACTTCTCAAGGTAAATGATTTCATAAGGCGAATCGGGCGTGAAAACAACCTTTTTCTCCAAAGGTCGTTACTGGTCGGAGATGCAAAGGGCGTTAGTACCTACATTTTTCAAAGAGAACTGCAGACTTTAAATAATAGGAAAAAGAAACGTAAGAAAGCTACTCTTGATAATATCAAAAAACTATAATAAGAGACGTGGCGTCAGTCCGAATGCAGAAACACAAAGGGAGAGTTATATCGAAGAATCTACAGTGTAAATTTCGAACCTGAACTGTTTCAAGGTGACCCGAAACGAGCTACATAAATTCAAACTCCCGAAAGGTAATTTGAATGAATATGGACGGATATAGTAGTCATAATTGCCTGAATCTTTCTTGAAAAATCTCGAGATTTAATTTTTTCCAAGATGGCGGGCATTGCGAGAGCCCGCGAAAGAATGCACGCGTCGTATTACACCCGCTGAACAGCGTTACCGATAATGATCATTATTGTGCATGAGAATTTCTCACTTGCCCCGGCGCGCTTCGCAATAGCCGGCAATAACGCAAGAACAATGTGGATGCATAACGAGCTGGCGTTGCATGCGCAAGGGAAACCGTAAACATTGTTACCCTGACGAAACGTTACAATGCTCTTGAGAAAGAACAGCGTCAGAGAGAACCTTTCGTTGACAATAATCCACGGACGAGTAGAAATACGCTCGCGTGCTTCCCCCTCCCGATCCCCTAAAAAAATAAAATGGCAGCAGCGACGCGAGCCGTTTCTATGCAATATTTCTGACGACTCGATCTCCCCCTCGAAACATCCTAATCCTGGAATATCTGCATCGAGTTCCAAGTATTTCAGACCGGAGACGAATGGATGCCGACATCCATTTAGATATTCGTGACGAATGTCACGCGCGAGGAGGGTCAGGAACGGTAACGCGAACGACCGCGTCGACTCGGTCGGCTGGTTGGAAAATCCACAAGTGGCCGAGAGACCTGCGAGCCTCGCGAACGCTAGCCTACGCTGTATCCTTTATGTAAATGACTCCACGGGAGAACGTTTACGATATCTTAAATTGCGCCGATAATAGAACGTGACTGTTGTACTAACAGCGTTTCTTGCTTCCCGAGGAATGGTATCTTTCCAGCGGAACGGGTCCGTGCCAAAGAAACTGAACGTCAAATCGAGTTACTCGCGAGAAAGACGAGGAAAATTACGTGAACGTTTAAAATCTAGTCATCGTCGGTTGACACGCATCTCGGGCGACCAACAAGTGGTGGCAGATCGATCCACCTCACGTGCACCCCCGATTTCCACGTCCCATTATAAGTTATCTAAAATGTACATGAACTCACTTTGGAAGCGAAGCTCGAAACACCGCCCCGACTGCTTTCGATGTTTTCCAGCTCGTCGGGTTGGGCTCGAGGTTCGGTGTAAAGGCCAATTGCACAGGATGGATCACACTTTTGTAACAGTTCGAAGGTGAGGCACAAAAATTCGACGTTTCACAGGTTCAGCACAGAGAAAGGAGAGAGCACATCGGATATTGTTTACCGCAACGCTCTGTGTAATACACGATACAATTGAACGGTTCGCGACGGACAAAAACAATGTACGCGGTGAACGCGGTGAAAAACAGATCGCGCACGCTCGGCGGTTAGCGAGCGAATGAGAGTCTGTTTGGTACCCTCCCCTCCACCAACCGCTTCGATCAAGGGCCAATAACCTCTGGTAGCGTACATGCGAAGGTCGTGATGACCTCTCGACCGTGTCGATAATACAGCGTGGATTATCGACCAACGATATCAGTCACCAATGATGCAGTGTTGTTTGCATTTCTTCGTCTAATCGTACGATTTTGTTTGCCGTTACATTATAGTACAGCATGGAACCGTTGTGTATCAGAGATGAGAGAATTCGTAAATATTTGTTGAATGGAAGTAAATTCAATAACACACTATAATTCACAATTGCTTATATAAAAATTCAGTTTTATTCAATCGCACTACTGAATACCATATACTTTCCAATCGATGCGTTACAATTAATTTGCGCTAACCGTTAACAATCGACGAATTATTTAGACAATATATGAATCTTTGAAAAAGCGTAGATATGTTGATGACGTGTGTACTTTGTGCGCTTGCTTCTCGATGATATGACGTTTTAATTAACATGTACTAACGCGTCAGTGTAGCTTGAATAATTAATTTCACAGTTTGATGGCGCGATACCGTTTGTTTTATGCAAATCGGAGAATATTCTGAAACCATTCTACTTGCCCATTTTTGGTCTCAGTGGGTCTATTTTTGGTAAATTATACTTCGAAACCCTAGCAATTAGAGACGGTATTTATCGATGATTCTTTTTATCATGATTGCAGTGGTGAGAAAATTACAATGCCGTTATTATAAAAATAAAATTGTATACATATATGTATTTTCATGTGTGTATGGATATTTTGTAGATAAAATATATTTTCCTGTACTTTTAGCTCATTATATGTACACACGCCCGTGGCGTGCGACTCTGTAATCCAATATGTTTCGATTAGTGGCTTCGATTTTATGGCCAGGATTTCCGATTACCATACTTTAGTAGTTCATGCCAGCTGGTACACCGAACACACTGCCAATGCTTTAATATAAATTCTGCGTTTAAATAATTGCCTTCGAAACATTACGAGGAAAAAGAGAATATCCGCTGTATATAGAGATCAGGTGGAGAAAAACACATTCGCGCGACACTGTTTTTTCGGGGGTGAAAAGAAAAACGGTTGAGAAGCAATTTTTGTATGTCCATAAATACGAAATTCCATCGCCCGTCCATGATATGCGATAACAAACAACTCATCACCTCAGCAAAAAAACAATCAATTCAGGCACGTTGAAAATATATTACATATTATCTGTTTAATACTTAGAATTAAGGTATCTAAAATTTTCAGCAGTTGCATACGCATTTAATTCGTTGCATGGTCGACAATAAAAATGCCTCTGTCTTATTTTAATAGTATGTAAAAGCCTATATAAAAACAGTGATCGTACCTAAATGTAATAATACTTACTCTCCTAATTAAAAATTCTTTAACAAATCCTGATACGAGTCTCGCAAAAGAGCGTCCTCTTTTATCATCTCATCACCGTCTCCTCTTAACTTTAACATTACATTTTTGGTCCATTGAATATTGCTATCTCTTCGGTTCCCAACTAGTCGTGTATCATCGATAACGAAAATTCGAAATCATCTTCGATTCAATAACAAACTTAAAGATTTAAAAGATATTGGAGGAGCCGCTAAGTGCTGCGTTTAGGTATCGCAGTCCCGTAATGTTGTAAACTGCTGTCCAGTAAAATAGTAACAAGACTATACACTACCTAAAAACCTTCGCGATTCTCTCCCCACTCCTCCTCGTCGCATTCAAGAATTTCGCAAATAAGATTAAAAACAAAGGTAGAAGCTTACGCTAAGCAAGCTCGTCCGTGCACTGTTTCCTTTCCTCCTCGACTCGCTGGCGAGTACGATTGAACGCCTCGGTTTTCAAGAAATCTACTGTTTTATAGACCGTCGTATTTGGTGGGGATTGGGTCGGCGGCAAGCTCGAGGATGTGAAACTTTCTGTCGCTTCTAAATCAAGATCCAAATATTGCAAAACAACGAGGCGCCGATTTGAAGCAGGGATGAACGCATTCTGATCCTGATAGTAGTATATCTGAAAGAAAGATCGTAGAATAAAAGAATACTAATAAACACTAGACCAAAAATATATCGATCTGTTCCAACCTCTTCTTTATCGTCGAAAGCGTTATTATCTTCGTCGGAAGTTGACTGGTGTCGATTCGAGTGCGCATGTGCTGGCGGTGTTGGACTAGGGGCTGCTCGAATTCTTCCTCTTCCCGGTGGAGATGCTAATTGTAGAGGTCCTAAACGCACAACGGGATTTTACATGAAATTTCCAAACTTTCCTTTTTAAACTGTCTGCCTTACATCAGGGACGTAGATGACTATACCTTCCACGGGAGATTTATTTAAAGGTGGCTTCAGTTTCCTATTGATGCTCGGCGGTTCAGCGGGCGAGTGTTCAGCAGAACTCATTTCCAAGGCCGGCATCGTCGGCCCTGGAGAAGCTTCGTTACTAATGATCGATGTAGAGTCGCTAGTTTTCCTTCCTGGCTTCAATTCCCGATACACGACCGGCGGTGGCGGTGCCATTGTAGTTGGTACAGAAGTCGACGTATCCCGGACGAGGGGACTCGGCAAGTTTGAATACGTAGCGGTCGCTGAACTCTCAGAACGAGGACTAGACGGTTCCTCTTCTTGAAAGTCGTAACGGAATACGCGCGGCTCCTCGACGCTGCTAGGGGCAGCGTTCGAATAGAAGTGTTTAGAGGACTGATCGATCCACTGGTTCATATCGGGCGCTTGCCCGGGCTGGTGAGATCTCGGGAAATCGTAAGACTCATCCGTGACGATCGCGGTGGCAGGTGTCGACGGCGCGGGGGTCGCCGGGGTGGTGGGTTTTGAGCTTTCCGTAGCACCATCTAAATTCAGATAGTTGTGACCAGGATTTTCAGGTAACATATGCGGAGGTTTTGGCGGTCTAGGAGGCGCTGGTAACTTTTCAGCGGAAGGCGGCACAGCGGAATCAACGATTCTGAGCTTCCCGAATCGTTTTCTAACGCTCCAAGAACCGATCTCCGCGTCGCTTGAACCTTGCGGATTTTTGCTGTCACCTAGCATAAAGCGTCCAATTAGAAACATTGAAGCAGAAGTTTGAAACTTTGGTAAGCAGAAACTCGTGCCAGGGAATAGTTACCCGAGGAGGGGAACGTTTCCCAGTTAACGCTAGGCACGGGAGCAGTCCATTCGTCATCGGTGAAGACACTTTCCGCGTCGGTGGTCGTAGGGGACCTAGGTGGAGATGGGGCCAATCGTCTCGGTGCATCGTAATGCTCGGGGCCTTGACCGAGGCCCGAGCTGAGGGAACTGGTGTCGTTCAGGCGACGACCAGAAATGCACTCGCTGATAGGAATGTAGGGACCAGAGATAGTGCTAGTGGGTGATATCGGTGGGGACTCTTGGGTTTCGAATTGGAACACTGCAAGAGAATTTCGTCGTATGAAATAATGAGCTCGGACTTAAACTTCTTAGATGGCTTAGACAATAACAATGTATACTTTGACATTGTTGCTCCTCGTCCTGCGTATACGCCTTCAAACCGCAAACTTGGCAGACTGCATCCACCCACTTGTTCATGTCGGCATCGCTCTCGGCTACTAAATAGTATGTCCTTTTTGGTGTTTTAACGTTAAACATGTACTGATACTTTTGCTTCCGGTTCTCAAATCTTAGCCCCGCATCTACCTGCGAACAAACAAAGCCGAATGTCGACTGCGAAGACACGAAGCATAAAGAGAGAGTTGAACAGAAAAGTACCTGCTCGCATTGGTCAAGATCGATACGACCTTTCAGCTTCCTACAACGCCTGTCCGTATAATATTCCAGAAAGTATTGTCCAGGCAACTCCCCGCTATGCCGAAGAGCGAACCACCTTTTCCTCCATCGCTAACAATAAACAAGTACAGCGGACGCATTAGATCTCACGTATGAGTGGATAAACACGTGAATGGTGAAAATTGAAAGGAGTAGGATATTTCGCACTCGGTAACGCAACGATTATCAAGATTCGAGGTTAGAGTTCGGAAGAGTTGAACGGCGGAACATGGAAACGACAGTTTGACAAACGTTGAGGAACGTAAACAATGAAAAGTTGACGAATGGATGGAATTGCGTGCTCGCTATGGTTTCTCGTAGGTACTAACCGCTCGCCAAAGTTTCGTGGGTGGCGATTTAATGAGCCACCCTTCGTGCACTATCTCCTGGCTGGTTTTGAGCACCTCCATTCCACTGTGGCGTTGGCCGCGAACCTTTTAATAATCGCGCATTGTTACGGAGTGCGTGGAACCACCGACAACAACGATGGCACGCTCGTCGTTCATTTATATCTATTTTTGGACGGTGCACCAGCGATCCCGCAGATATGTACCGACCGTCTAGCGATTCTATCCACGACGATGCACACATCAACGCAACAGCTTCCCACCACTGGCGCGCGTCATCCAGTCGATAAACACCCTTCGAGGAATCGGCCGAGAATCAAAGAGCGACAACGAGAAGCGAGGGACGACGACAAGCAGAGAGAGGCCCGATTATCGCTGTCGTGCCTCCATTACCACCACCATCTTGGCCACGCGTGCCAAGCCATGTCAAGCATCGCAGATGACACACGCTCCAACACGCTCCTCTTGAGCTGCGCCCCCCTGTCCGCGATCATCCAGCCGTCCAGCAACGCGACATTATTCCCATCCAGTCTTGAATCATTATTTCACCGCCAACTTACTGCTCCCGTTATGAAAATATCTCTCTCTCTCTCTCTCTCTCTCTCTCTCGCTCTCGCTCTCAACTCATTCGATTAACAGGCCTGAATGACGCGTCGCCAAATCGTCTCGTGATCCGAATCAACGGCGCGTGCGGGTCGAAAGCTCTCTCTGGTTCTGTCTCTGAATCAACGCGAACAAAGAAATTCCGCATCCAGTGCCAGGATCGATAGCCAATGCAACTTCCTCCAGATAAGCGCGACATCCGTCGCTCAAATAGACGATAAGAAATATCGTTTATACGCAAACGTTCGAGCAAGAATGAAGAAATGAAATTGCACGGATTCGCGCTGGTAGCCGAGCGACTCGTAAGATCGCAGTCCGTCAGCCAATTGCGAGCCATTTGCTTTCTCGGCTGCGAGTTGCTCGATATTCCGGATTTCTCGATTACAGGCTATGCTCTGAATCATAATATTATTCGTGGGCTAAACCCAAGCCCTCGTTTTCGTATTGGTTAATTATATTTCCGTCGGGGATTACGAAACTGCGATGAGCTTTCCTTCTATTATCGCACAGTTGCCTCTTCAGCAGAACGAAAAATGCCTGTATCGTTAATTACTATCGGCGATAGGCGTTGAAACTCAGAGCTCTGCTAATTACCGGCAATTATACGACGCTTAATAGGCACGGGCGGATGAAGGACAGACACAGCGCGGGATATATAGTGGTTAATTTGCAATTCAATGCTTAACGCGGTAGACGCCGATCGATATTTAAACCTAGCCCCTGTCCACGATTAGCTGTGTTCGTTGGCACTTTCCAACGCTGGTTTTACCCTTCCCGCGGCGAAACGACTATCTCGCGCGGACGGAAAAGCTGAATAGTCCAGGCTGGAATGATTCATAAATCGTTTATTAAATATTTGTTTTTTTGTCTTCTATACAATTCCTTTACGAGGGTAATATCGGTGTCGCAAACCAGTCGTCACTGAAACAAAACGCGTTAAAGGGGTTCGTACAAAGTCGGAGAAGGAGTCTGTAGTGATGCGGCGAACGATCCTGTGCAAGCCAGGGTCCATTTCTTTTTACATAAATAATGCAACGCGTTCGAGTGGAATGTCTCACCATCAAAGTCACGTCGGCATGGTACAAAAGGAGGCTCGATATACTTTACAGGGCGATCACAACTCTTATTCGAACACGTGTACACGGTATAAAATGGAGGATCGCGTAATGCGCGGATCTTAGTTACAGTTTTCTTTCGATATACAGGCTATTCTATAATCCGTGGTACAATCGAGAGGTGTTGATCTCTCGATCGATAATCAGTCAAAGAGTATAGAATAAAGTGTACTCGTAGGAGGCTTCGCTTTCGAGAGGATCGTTCTCAAATTTAAGAACAATTTTCTCGACGAAAAAAAAAAGTAAGCGAAGCCTTGTACAAGGAACTATAGTATCCCATACATTTAACTGAATTTTAAACGAGGAATCACCTACTTCGTGGTTGTGCTACGCATTACGGGATCTTATACCCCAACATTTACTGCTTTGGACGAATATTGTTCCGCTTAACGTACTTGAAACATTCCTCGTCGCGGTTGATCGCCACGAGCGCGGCTTCCAAGTATGCATCAAGCGCATCTTTCTCTCGGCACATAGAAAACTTCCTCTCGTCACAGCTCGCTATTTGCTACAAATTGTCTATACACATCTATACATTGAGCTTTCTTTGGTCGGAGGCGCGGTCCTCCGCGACGATCGTAATAAATATTGTTGTTACATGTGTATTGCACGTCTGTGCACAATATGTATATGTATGCATGTATAAATGTATCACCTAATTGTAAGTGTACGTATAGATCAGCAAGGGGACTCTATAATTTCCTCCTCTCGTCATCCGCCTGATACGGTCCCGCAAGGATTCGTCGCCACCGGAAAGATAAACCGAGCGATCTGTTCGAACTTTGGCCAACGAAGGAAACACGTGTCATCCGTGGAAATCGGTGAAAGTCCATCAATTCCGATTTAAGGATCCACTAAGTGATTCGAGCTTCGACGAATCCTCGCGGGCATATCTCGCGCGCATCTCACGATCCACGGATACGATGAACCAGCGATGAGCAACCTTTGGCCAGTAGTGGGCGAAAAATGAAAACCTAATTACTCTACGCGGGTATATTAAATATTTAAATATACCAATCAAAGTATTCTAATTTGAAGCATCTTTGTGGGCGTATCTGTGTGAAGCAAATTGCGAGCCGCAGGTGAGGAGGGCCAAAGCAGGCCCGGATTAAGATTTTTGGGGCCCGGGGCTATCGAACCATCGAGGGCCCCCCGTGATCGAACAGCGCGAGGAGAGGGTGGGGGTAGTGAACTAATCGCTTAGAACGGGGCCCCTCCGGAAAGTGGGGCCCGGGGCTGCAGCCCCCCTAGCCCCCCTAGCTCCCCCTATAATCCGAGCCTGGGCCAAATGCGGCCCGCGGGTTGCTCGTCACTGCGATAGACCGTGAAACAAACGAGATATTAAATAAAAAAAAAAGGCGATTGTTAATGAGAGATCCACATGACCAAGGGAAATGAGTATCCCGAGGGCTGGCGCGATGTTGGCCCTCGAGGTGCCCTACAGCGCACAGGTACAACGTCCAACATTTCAAATGATCATACGTAAACTTTATTTCGTCAAATATCTCCAATTGTGTTAATGGTACGGTATGTATAAATATATACACATGTATGTATAACTCTTACATGTCGGTCTCGTTTACGTTGTTACATTACGCTGCGATCGGTTAAGAGATTAGTTCCTCCTACGCGCCTGAGGGAAGCGGGCGCGGGGCTCGAGCGCAACCGGGGCGGGAGAGGGTGAATGTATAAGGGGGATGAAAACACGGGGAGGGGAGGGGAGAGAAAACCGGCTGCGCTCGTTTGCATAATTTAGTCCCGGCTCGCTTTTCGGGTCACCATTTCGATGAGGATGGCATCGAGGCAGTGAGAGCCAAGGAGTCCCTTGGAGAACCAAGATCTCGTCGCGTGGAAGTCGCAAGATTACTCTACGCTACGTTTCTTTGTCTCTTCTCTTCTCGTCGGGGGGAAGGGGGGGGGGGCGGTAGTCGAACAAGAGCGAGCGAGCAACCGAAATGGCAATCGAGAATCACTGAAACGAATCGAACACGTCTCGCATTCGTCCTCGCGTATAGAGGATCTGTACAGTTTGTTCGACAGGCCGAGACCAAGGGTGCACCGCGTTTTCGAGCGCTTGCTTGTAAATTGGAGCGATTCGATATTCCCTCGCCAAGCAGCAGGAAAATCGTGGCTCGAGTGCGCGTGCGAATATACAAGGTGCGCGTAATGAACACGAAATAAAGGCGGGGAGGGAAGAAAGAGACCATCCTTTTGTGGTAAAAGAAATAAAAAATAAAAAAAAAAATGATCGGACGAGATCGCGATCGGTGAAGCGAGCTTTAGTTCCTCCGCGCGCGATGACAACGAACCATTAGTGTTTTAATAGGATCGCTCTGCCCTGCTCGGAAGCTAAGAGAAAAATAATTCGTCCTATCTTAGTGAGTTTTTTTTCTCTTTTTCTTTTTAGAAGGATGTTGGTCTTTTCGTACGCGTATGTACATGCGTGAACCTGAGCTGAGAGAAAAATAAAAGTGGAATGTACTTTTAAAACTTGTTTTTTTTTCTTTTTTTAATAATAATGTAACAATATTCGGGGTTAAATATTCATGAACATCAACATACAGTGTCCTTATCTACGTTACAAATCGTCCAGAGGAAAACGAAGTCTTTCTTTTCTTTCTTTTATTTCACGTCCAAGAGTATAAAACCGTAGCAAAAAACCTAAATTCACGTTTTCATCATGACCGAGCGGGTCGCGAAGCTAGCGTCTCGCGCGCTCTTACAAAAAAACCGAACGTACGTATGTTACAAAACGCGTTTACAAAAAAAGTAATAGCGAATGAGATGGGGGAAGAGAAAAACAGAAAAATAAAACGAGGGCGAGAGAAGACAGTAACTAATGCTTTTTCCTAAGTCACTCTGCGAGAGCGGTCTTTACAGCAGGATAGTAATTACAAAAATGTATATATGTATATTTGAATGAATGGCGAGAGACGGTGACAATTGTCTTTCTTTTCCTGCATTCGCGTGTGTAATGTGTGTGTGTGTGTGTGTGGGCGTATCTGTGTGTCTCGTTCAGCGAGAACGACGAGAATCCCACCGATAGAAATAAATAAAGGAACGACGCGCATCGTTAAGTATTGTACAACATTTATCGTGACCGATGCAGTGTTGGATCAGGATCGCGGGGGATTGAGAGAGCGAGTGTCGCGATCAAAACGTTTCTCTCAGTCCCCCTCGAGATTTCCCTCCCGGGGGTAAAGTAAAAGAAAACGGGACCGGGATGAAGGCGGTGTGTGTGTCTCATTTCTTCGCTCAACTGTTTTCCACCTGGAGGGGGGGATAAACGTTACATTTGCGTCTCATTAGTCGTTTAATTAGACAATCAATTCGCTATTTACGAAATGTCATAAGAAAAAGTAGTACTCTATAATCGGTATTCCAATAATAATAGCGTAATAATAATAATCATTATTATGTTCGATAGGTTTCGTCTGTGGTTATCGTCTATCTGTTAATAATAATTAATTCAATAATTAATCGTTCACTTCGTCGTCGATATAACCGCGGCCTATAATCGTGTGCTCGTTTAATATAAAAAAGAAAACAAAAATCGTATAATATATATTTATATATAGCGTTGTATCGTTCGCTTCCTCGTTACAATAATAAATTGCCCACGAACAGCCGACGTGCCAACGGCCAAACACCCGACGAGCCGAACCCCGCTCCCGGCTCCCTCGGCTTTCCACGCCATCATCCCCACCGCGCGGAATATTCCAGCGGCCCCGCGATCTCTTTCCCGATGTTCGGAGTACGCTTAAAATCCATTTTTACACTCGCAATTCCCCCCGAACACGTTCGAGAAAGAGAAGCTCCTTTCCCTCCGCTTCCCTTTCCCTTTTCTTTCTTTTGTCTCGTCCCCCGGTACGTGCCGCCAGCGAACTTGGTTCACCGCGACCGTTCCATCCCCCTCTTACAGTTAATTTAATAAAAGCAATCGATAAAATAGAAGCGTGGATCGTCGGGGGTGTCGGCACGCCAACAACGTTCGAACGTCCGCACTTATAAACGAGCTTGCTACCACAAATGGTATACCACTTTCTGATTTACAACACTGCCCTAAACACAGCCATACTAAGCCAAATACTTTTGGGTTCCTTTTGTCGTTTACGATTAATCACCTCTCTCCGCTAGGGTGAAACCGTTTATTTAAATCTACAGTCTCGATCACCGCCCGTATACACCTCCGTCGCTCGTGTTACTTTTTGCCTTGGAAGCTTTACCGGTTAATCTCCTCGCTCGCCGTCTCTTTTCGCGGCCGTTCAATCCACTTTCGTTTTCTCCCCTCGGAAACTGCGTGTACACGAAATACGCCTACGACTCCATTCGATTCGTTCCGCCTTTTCTTTGTTCTTCGATCGATCCGATCAACCCGCTTGGCATCGAAGCGTCGTTATATTATTATCGGTGCTTTCCATTGCTTTTCATGCGATGAACAAAAGAAAGGTGCGAAGAAAGGCAGAGGGGATGGGGTTGGGGGGGAAGAGAGAGGCAATTTACAAAGAAAGGAATGTTTCATGGATGATTCTCGCCGGACGATCGTTACGCGAAGCGGTAGAAAATGATACACTTGGGAAAGCGCGACTCCCGATCGAGTTCCAATATTAAGACACGACGCAGAGCGCAGTGATTTCGCGAGGAACATTGACGCTGAATCGATTCTACTCTTAATGATCCTCCGCGAATTGTCAGTGATATTCGAATGAAAGCAAGATCGACTGATGACCTTAATCTAATTCTTTCGTGACCCATTTTTTCTCATTAAACTTGTCGCTGTATGGCTAAAGCTTTCGAAGCGAAATGTATCCGTTTGGTTCCCATAAAAAGACTCTTCTATTATTCTTCGAACGGATTCGAAGGGCACCGGTGTACCAATGTGTAATAATTAAGAATAAAAACAATCAATACGCACACGCGGATCACGTATGAGGATTCAATATGCCGCGCGCGTGTGTGTACGTGTGCATACATAAGCGAGTCGTGTGTATCGTTATACTGTGCTCCTTTTTCACGAGTCGTGATCCCTTTTCTCTGGACAGTAAAGCAACGGTTTCTAATCTCGATTCGCATGGGCGGGCTAGCATTGTGTACATCGCGTGTATCCGAAAGCTACTCGACGATACGGACTCTCGAAACACACCTCTCTTCCACGCATCATCCGTTGCCATTATCAGCTAATCATTTAAATAGGTATCGAAGAAAAAAGAGGGAGGAGAAATTACACTTACAATTTACTATGATACAGCACTGGCATAGTCACGTAGTGTCGGTACATACGTGGTTTGACGTGTATCTCTGTTGCGCGCGTATGCGTGCGTGTGTATGTGTGTGTTTGTATGTCATTTGCGTTGTCCTCTATCGTGCACGAGGGGCTTATGCAAGCCCATGCTGATAAACGCGCGTGTGTGGATCCCTTTCTCGCTTTTCTTCCCGAATAATACACTCTATACTCATACGTTTGAATTTCTTGCAATAATATTAATAGCAATAATGATAATAATAATGATAATAATATTAATAAGAATCAATAATAATATTAATAATAATAATAAATTCGTAAGAGACAGGGAAATTAATAATAATCGTTATTATTATCGTAATAATAGTATAGTATGTACAAGAACGCTTTTCACGCGAGGGCCCAGTTACGGTTACGCTTCGTAGCTACATATTTTGATTCAACTGTACATGGTTGGACCCCCGTATTTGAAAAACATTTGCTTTTTTTCCTTTCTCTTCATCATCGTCGTCATCGTCATCTTCGCCTTCAAAATTAACACGATTTTGTTTATATAAACTCCTCCCGTACTAGCGAATAGCAGTGTTTGTCGTGAATTTCTACTTTTTGGTTGCGACACCGTTAATCCGCGTTCGTCTCGCCTGTCCTGTCAGAAATGAGAGGGGGAGAAGAAATCGTCCCTTCCGCGGGGGGGACGATCCGTCGAGCGGATTCGTTTTTTCTTTATCCGTGGATTAATTTCAGAATGATCCATAAAATTTAATGGCGCTAAGGTACAACCTCCGGCAGCCGTAGCGATCTCTTAATAACAAATTAGCCTAAGTTAACATTACTTAACTTTTTCACTAAATTCTGTTCTCCCTTCTTTCAAATACATACAATGTCGTCGGTATTTCTTTCGTTTCTGTTTCTCTCTCTCTCTCGCGCGCTTTCTCTCTCTCTCTCTCTCTCTCTCTCTCTATCTTCCCGTTTCATACAGTCCTTCTTTTCGTTCGTTTGTTATATACTTTGCATCTTGTCACGATAATAATAATAGTGGTATATAATAACTGCATATAATCGCTACGCTAATAGTATTTTGAACTATTAATTATTAATTAACGTTAAGTATACACAACACATTTGTACGATTTCACTCAGCCTGCACGAGAGCAGCAGCGAGGGAAGGTGGTAAAGATGTAAAAGGTCGTGTGTTTGTGTGTGATGGGGGGGGGGACATAGGGTGGAAGGGCACGGCACGGCACGGCACGGCACGGCACGGCACGGCGGGGGTTCGGGGAGGAGCCTGATGTGTGTATGTATCCTCTCATATATGCATGTTTGTTTATTTCAGGGAGAACGTACTCGATAGTCTTTCTCTTGATTTTACTTTGTCGTTTTGAATGAATTTTCTCGTCGTTCCACCGGTTCTCGATTAGGGGCGTAGAAGGGGGATAGCCGGGGCTGAGGTACGACAGTACGGAGTAACGTAAGAAGAAGTGTTCAAGTGTCCATTGAGCCAGCTTGTTAACATTTATCTTCGCGGAGCATCTCTAAAGCCAGCACCACATCACGCTGTGTATCGCTCCTGCACCTTAACTCGCAGATAGAAATTAGGGAACACGCGCTGTTTATCCGGATTAATTTGGTCGCACCAGGTCGGTTTCAGGCTACTCTCTCTCTCTGACCATCGTCGTCGCGGCTCAGACATCGCGGAGCACTCGGCGTCAGTGTACCGGACGTGGAAGTAGTTTTATACCTGATATATCTCCACGAAGCTAGGAACGCAGAACGGATGGAGGTTAACGCTCTCTGCCTCATGGCAGAGAGCTGGGAACAGCGACCGTCTTTCAAACGGTTGACATACGACGTCGCGAGATCATCGCCGTCGTCGTTGCCGTCGTCGTCGTCGTCGTAGTCTTCGTCGTCGTTCGCCCATTAACATACCAATCACACGTATCGACCGACTTCACTAACAGTCACTACAATCCTTCGACAAACTTGGAGAGTTGGTCTTGCGGCGTCATGGGCGTCACTTCACTGGAGTCCGTGCCGCTGGTGGGCGGTGGCGCCGGAGACGGATGATGGGGCATGGCGCCCGGGTGGCCCGACGGCGCGCCGGTACCGCCGCTAAGCTGCGACAGCATCATCTCGCTTGGCCCTCCGAGCTCGTGAGCCGGCGAGTGGGTCGGCGTGCCGTGAGGCGGGTGATGATGGGGCGACGGTACCGGGCCCGAGCGAGGCGAAGGAACTGGTTGATTGCGCGGGGATGGAACCGGTCGCGGGGAAGGATTCGGTTGAGGAGATCGTATGGGTGGCGGAGATCGAACGGACTGCATGAGTTGTTGCTGTACAGAGATCCCTGGAGGTCCCATCACACCTTGCGGAGAAGGTACCGGGGGTGGAGTTGGTTTTAAACCGGGCTGACCGTAGCCTTGTTCGCTAAAGCCACCGTAACCTGAGGAAGAATACGCGGAATCGTGGCAGACGTTAGACCACGAACCACCATGCGGCTCGACGAATCTCGTTTTGTTGTCGAGAATCAAATGATTCTTACCGAGAAGGGACGGCCTGATTGGTCGCTGTTGACCGTAAGGTGGTGCTGGTGGTTGCGTGAACGGTTGCTGCTGCTGCTGTTGTTGTTGCTGCTGCTGCTGCTGCTGCTGTTGTTGCTGCTGCTGTTGAGCCTGCTGTTGTCTCTGCATCACCAGCATTTGTTGCTTGTACCACTGCGGCTGTTGCTGAACAGGCTGCTGCTGCTGTTGTTGTTGCTGCTGCTGCTGTTGTTGTTGTTGCTGCTGCTGTTGCTGTTGTTGATTCAGCATCGCTTGTATCTGCATTCTGCCTTGCTGTTGTTGTTGGTGCTGCTGCTGCTGTTGTTGTTGTTGCTGCTGCTGCTGCTGAGCCTGCTGCTGCTGCTGCTGTTGTTGAGCCTGTTGTTGCTGCTGCTGCTGAGACATCATATGCTGCAAACCAGGTTGTTGTTGCGGCTGATTAGGACCCAAAGGGCCGCCGACTCCTCCGCCGTACTGACCACTTTGTTGCTGAAGGGCAAGCGCCTTTTTATTAAAAAAATCACATGGTAATCGAAATTGTCAAAACCATAGAGTGTAAACTGTAATAATCAGTGGGACCTCCAGTTTCGATTTGAAAGAGGCGAGACGTGTGAGTGAGCGGTGCGAGTGAAAGAAGCAGAAATAGGTGTGAGTAGGGCGAGCAGGGAGTGAATAGTGGGAGTGGAGGGAGAAAGGAAGCAGAAAGATAAGGGAGAAAAAGGAAAGAGGGAAGACGTAAGGAAAGATCTAAAGGAGGAACAAAAGCAGGTGAGCGAGGCGAGAGAGGAGATAGGAAAACTCAAAGGGAAGCTGGAGGAGTGGGAGGAAAGTTGGAGAAGAGAGAAGGAAGAAAAAAGAACGTGATTGTAAAAGGGGTAGGCAAGGAGGTGACGGTTCCGAAGACGATTTGACGTGGAAGGAAACAAAGATGCAATGGTTGATAAGAGAGATGGGAGAGGAGGAGGAGGAAAGGAAAGGAAAAAGAGTGAGAGTAAGCTACGGGAAAATAGTGATATAGAGGAAAACGTGGTTCTGGGATGAGCGGAGGGAACTACTAAAAGACTGGCAGGGGAGGGAAAAAGGATGGGAAGACAGAGAAGGAGGGGAGGGAGGAGGGGCCACGGAAAGAAAGAGTTAGGAAAGAGGAAGGACAAAAAAACTATGCAGGAAGGAGGAGGGGAGGAAAGGAAAAACTGGAAAATAGCGTTTTGGAACTTAGCGGGGGTGACAAATAAGGAGGAGGAATTTTGCAAGGGAATAATAGAGGAATGGGAGGTGATAGTCATGATGGAAACATGGGTGGAAGAGAAAGGATGGAATAGCATTTAACGCAGGCTGCCCGCAGGATACAAGTGGAAGGCATAAAGGGCGAAGAGAAAGAATAGGAGGGGTAGAGTAATGGGAGGCATGTTGATAGGAGTGAGGGAAGAGAGATGATGGGAAAAGAGGAGCAAGGGCAGGGGGAGGAGGAAGGGATAATGCTGGAGAGAGTAAGAATGAGAGCGTTAAAGCCGTAGAAGTAACTAAGAGGCGAAAACGCTAGGTTAAGAACAGCATAGGCGTAATGTAGACGTAGTGTAAGAGAAAGGGAAGCGAACAGGCGAGCGAGCGGAAAGAGTGCGCGACCGCGGCGGGAGAGCGGATAATAGTTTAAGAATAGAGGATAAGGTTCGATTAAGGAAAAAATGTGAAGAGGAGGAAAGGAGAATCGGGACTTGTAACTCCCTGGGGAAACAATAAAGCATATAGAGTAATAAACGGTAAAATGAGATTGCTTATCGTCATACCCGTTGCTTGATGAATGCGGCCATTATCGGTGGATTGCTTTTGAGTATTTGAAGTATTTGGTTCTGCTGCTCAGGAGTATGGGGATTCTTGAGAGTCTGCATGAGTTGCTGCAATACGTGCTTGTGCATGTTACTTTGAGTCTGTGGTCCGACTTGACTGACCGGGCCACCAATCACTCCTGGCTGCCTGGGCATCTGTCCACCCATCGCCATCACCTGCTGGCCCGGGTGCTGCTGTTGTTGCTGCATCAGCTGCTGCGGCGTCTGCTGCCTCAGACCAGGATTCTGCTGCATCACCGCAGGTTGATACCTACTGGGAATGGCAATATTTTTATAACAGTCCCTTCGGCGACTACGTTCAATTACATATTATTCAGATAGAACAATACCTTGGCGTCCACTGATCCATTGGAATGAGATGAGTACCACCGGGGTTCGGCATTTGGACGGGCATCGGCCGTTGCATTTGAGGCGGAGGCATCACGCCGCCTGTTTGTCCGCCTACGCCAACACCGACACCGACACCGCCGCCAGGCGTCACTTTGCCATAACCCACGTGCGGCGCCTGTTGTCTCGCGGCTTCCTCTTGCACTTGCTTGACCACCTGGAGCACGTGAGCGGGCGGCGTTTGCGTGCCAGGCTTCAACCCTATCCCAGGTTGATGCGGCGAGGGCAGATTGGTAGGGCTAGTCCCTGGTTTCATGGCAACACCGGCCGTCATAGTGACGTTGGAAGTTTGTTGTCCAGATTGTATCGCTCCTACAGAACCCGTGGGTCTCGTGTTCATCACAGCCATTCTTCTCCTGCAATCAGTAAAAGATCCATTGGTTCAATACGCGACCTTAGAGGTGATACTCGATCTCGCTAGTATTTTAATCCGTATCTCCTTATTACCTTAACAATTGCGCTTGTTGTAACCGTTGCTGAAGTTGCTGTTGCTTCAGCTTGTGTTTGATGTTCGAACAGAATGGGACAAGACACTTAGTCTCCTGGCAGTGTTTAGCATGGTAACAGCATAGCGCTATCAATTGTTTACATATTGGACAGCCTCCATTCGTCTTTCGCTTGCAAATCTTTGTATGCGTTACTACACGCTTCATCTTCTGGCAGCTGGATAGACGACAGTTAGCATCTCTGCACTGGCACGCGTGCACCAACGATTGAATACATCTCTGTATCGAAAGTTTACGCGCCTCCTGTTTAAAAATAGAAACGTCGCCGTGATATTTATCCATTAACGTTCGTTACAATTTCAACGCAACACTCAAAACAGGAGGTCACTAATTTACCTGTGGATTTGCTTGTTTGGCATCGGCCGGCGATGAACCGTCATCCAGATCAAAACCAAGTTTCTCCATATGATGAGGATGACCGTCTTTCTCTTTACAGCTTATACACAGGTCAAAGTCCTGTCGGAGTAAACGATAACGTCAGATTTGGCAACGAAAGACGAAAACAGTGGCAACAAGTGTTACTTCGATACTCACATCACAAACTGTACAGTGATATCTCGTTTCTACATGACTCTTACAGTTATTACAAGTATAAACAAATTTGTCTTGGCCTTGGTTGTGTAATTCGTACAGCATGGACATGGAGCTGAATTTCGCACGCCTTAGAGAGGAGAATTCGTAATGTCTTTCTCTAGCCATCGTAAGGAAAGCATCGCGACCATCCATAAGGTCGCAGTTAATAACGGGGTCAGGATCCTGAATCGGCTGTAATAAAGACAACTATACGTAGCGACGCGGGCATTTCGTAAATCGAGGAAACAGTGAATGCAGAATAATTCCAAGCACTTACTGCTAAACTGGCTGCACTTTGAGCACTATGCAACCTGATGACAAAGAATACTTCCTTATGCTTCTCCATGGTCGCAAAAATTTTCGCAGACAGGTCATTCCCGGTCTGAGGAGTATTAGACTTTTTACTATTCTTCCTTTGATTCGCTTTGGATTTGTTTGATTTTTTGGCCTTCTTCTGCCCCTTCTTCTTGCCATCCGGGCCTGTTTCCGAATCTTCCGACAAGGAGAAAATCTGAAACAAGATTCGAGCACGTCCGATCAGTAACTTACGTTTGCAAGAGAAGTGCATCCTTGCGTTGGATCGTGTATTATTAAATCCGCATACCGCATTGGCGGCGGCAGCTTCCGCAGCCTCGGCCTGCTTGCGTTTCTCTTCCTCTTCTTGGTCTAATTCTTTAATACTTTCTTCCAAAACATTCGGCCAGAAATCGCCCTCGAAATATGGTAAATCGGCGGCCGACGACAGTTTGTCTTCCATTGCTTGTTTCAGAATATCCTGAAATAGATAAATAAAAATTGATTCACCGATTCGACTGCGCTCATCAGTGCCGAATGAGATAACGTTTATTCAATTGTCGTCTGCTAATCCTATGTTCATATCTACGAAATCAATATGAACATTAGCTTTCTCAAACGTTGCTTTTAGTCTCCCTTGACACCCAAGAGTAACAGTTCACTCTCAGATAACACTCGAGACTGTACCATATCGCCGCATTAGATTAGATCGCTACTAACTTTGTAATCGAGCACGATCCTCTCGACCATGCCTTTGTCCAACATTTTCTTGTACCATTCCTGTAATCTCTTAGGCTTTGGAATCTTTTGTTCTTGGGGGTGGCAGTGAAAGATGTAGTCGTCTCCTTCGGAAGGTGGACAGGCCCAGATGTGAGCCATTGTGTACCTACGCGGAAAGCAATCGTCACAGACGCGAACACGCGACGCGTATGATTCCGTGAATCACTGCCAGCTTACCCAAGTTGTTTCGCATAATCCAAGTATCCAAGAAGTATCTCGTGGTACACTGCTGTTCGGAATTGCTTAGGCCGGAAAAAGTGTACAGAGTCCAAGTACGCTATGTAGACCCGTCTGGTGTTAGGTGGCGTACACTCGCTGCCGTACTCCTGCACGTGCATGCCGAAAAAACACACGTCCGTGCCGTCAACCTCTTCAAATGCAAACAACGCCTTCGCCCTGTACGGAAATTCGCCGGACATGTCGCCGTTCTCGACGAACCTGCTTCTCATCCCGGGCTTAACCTCGACGACTTTATCACTGGACGCCACGACTCTGATCGCGACTTCGCCAGCACCGGCTTCCTTTTTTTTCAAGAAGTTGTTCACTCGCGTTTCTATATAAGTTCCCAATTTAGTCACCGGTAAACGTTTCGCGTTAAACTTGTTCTCCTTACGTTTCTGGCCCTTCTTCTTTAAGCAATTATCACAAGTAAATCTGTAAGGTAGAATATCTCATGCATTCAACGTGACCATTCTGCGGAGCATCGGCTCGCCAGCGTTCCGCGGGTATATGCCTACTTACCCTAACGGCCAAATCGATTCCATGTGAAGCACGCAAATTTGATGCACTTTTCTACCGCAATCTGTACACACAACGAAAGGCTCCAATTCCAAATGATCGTTCTTCATTTCCTGGAACTGTTCCTTTTTAATGGCACTGCAACAGAAAGCAACCAGTCACTTCACGGTCCTTTTGCGCGCGGCGAGAAATCGTTATCTACATTTTGGAAAACTCACGTCTGAGGTTGCGTTGGATCATCTCCCAACGTCACAGTGTCACCAGGAATGTCGTTGAAACATTTCTGACAGAAGGTGTATCTGTCGGAAACAAGACCATATGCCTTTAAACTATTGTTCCCCCGATAGTGTTTAGATCCAAATTGCAATTCGCCAATGTCATGCGTGCATCGTACGAAGGTCAATAGATTTTTTGTTTCCACGCCCCAGCGGATGTATCCAAATGTTGAGTATCCAATTTTGATAAAACGATTTGTTTACATTTGCAATTATACACATGCAAGTAAGGTATTTTGCCAATTATATCGTTTCGTTTTATATTTTATTCCAAAAGTTGTTTCGGAAGAGAATCATCGTTCAGTTTGATTAATGTGTTTTTATTTATATATTTTTTTTATTCATTATTTTTGTTTTACGTTTTATTTGTGTATTCATTGATAGTGTCGGGTGTCCAATTTCGATCGTCCAATTTCCAAGTATCAATTTTTCGTTTGGCATGAAGTAGTAGAGTTGGAAAGAAGCAAGGGGCGCGGGCAACACAAGAAGCAAGCAGCAAACAAGGATTTTTGTGTGTGCGTGCGCAACCCATGGGTAGAGCGAAGGTAACATACAAAGAAGAGAAGAGTGCCATTGTTAGACACGATATATCATATACATTAATTACTAACTTGCATATACCCAAGAGTTACATACGATTCTTTCGTTAAGCAAAGATCGTAAAAATAAAAGCATCTAAGTTTTAAGTATCACTACGTCCGAAGTTGTATGCCCCTTAAGTATATGCGTAATAAAGTTTAATCTTTACACGGTGCGAGCGTTACGAAAAAATACACTCATCGATAGACATATTCTAATGGCAATAAGAGAATTTTAATAAAAAGAAAAAGAAAAATAGAAAGGGAAGACAAAAATTTGTAGGTCAGGAGACTGGCCTGGCATCGACTGGTATATATCATCGAGGCAAGCTAATTTGCCTGCCAATTTAATCTGGCGTATTCGGTTGTAGAACATTTTTGTTTCGCAGAAATGCACTGTGTAGTCGAATACGCCTAAAGGGAATTTCAATTGATCGAACCAGATTAGGATGAAACTAAGGTTACACTATTATAGGAATCGGTAACGTAATATTTCTACGGTTTTAGGAGCCTCGGAAAAAGAGAGAGTCGCGGCGTCGGGAATCGAACCCGAGCCGTCCGCGTGGCGATCAGAAGCGCTAACCACCACGGCTATGCCGACTCTCCGTGCTCCCTTAGTCCGGGCTCCATCTTATGGTGGGGGTTCCTGATACCACGCTATCCTTTCAAGACAACTTGTCTGAATCATCTAAGTAAAGAAGTCGCTAGAGGGCAAGATGGAGATAATAAAAAAACCTACTAACAGGTGCCCGTCATGCAAACTATTTTTCGTTTCTCAAGTGAGTTATCATGTGAATTCTATGGTTATGCGTAATTATTCCATCGAAATCGTTCGGTATACTGACCTATTCTGATAAGAGTAGTACTTCGCGTCTCTCGGTATCGTACACAGCTGTTTCCCGTAGCAACACAGTACTTGCGGATTGAACGTGTACTTTCTACCGCAGCAGTATCCAAGAGCCTGCATCACAGGATCTATCTCTTGCTCAAAAACCTCCGAGAGCTGAAATCAATGAGAAATGTCCGTTGTTTCATTGGCCGCGCATTAGTGGCTACAGTAACTGGATTGAAGATTGAATTAAAAACGTTACCTTGGTGCAGTATCTGTAAACCCGAGATGTTTTACGATTGTAAAGCCACGCGTTGTCGAACATCATCCACACGTCATCGACGTACTCCCATGGATCACTGTATTGCCCTGTGTCCAATTTCCTTTTGATTGTCGACAGATCCATCGGTTTCTTGACGATGTCGAAGTAGTCGGGAATCCCGAGTGCCTGCGGATCGACGGGTTGCCTGAATGGTATAGACTCCGGATCCTGGCGGTAGAGTTTCTCCAGAGTCGGCATCAACGCCTGGCGAAGTTCGTCCGGCTTGAACAGACACAACCGTTTCTTGTCCGTCGACGTTCCGCTCGGCTGTATAGGCTCCGGGACCAACGGTTTAATGTCCGGCGTCGTGGTGTCCTGGCTGGACATAGGCGTGACGGGCTCCTCCTTGATACCCGAGCACTCCTCCTTCACGATACCCTCCCCAGATCCTTCTTCCATCGGTTCAGTTTTGATTTCGGTTTTCATCGACACGTCGCTGTTGACGCTCTTGCCACCGTCCATCCTGTGATTCTCGGAGCCGTCCTCCTGCTTGATCTCCATCTTCATGCTCTCCTCCTTAATCGAATCCAGCTTCCCTTTATTGTTGTTCATCGGCGGACTAGGAGAATTGTCACGATCCAGGGCGGCCGTGATGGCGGCCATTTGCGAAGACATCGAGGAGGTTCGCGGCGCGTTGAGCGCGGCCCTCTCCTGGGACGTCATCCCTTTGCCGAGGCTCGCCAGACCGGCCGGGGACGGTGTGGTGCCAGGATGAGGGGGTGTTTGATTGGCGGAAGATACTGTCTGATTGGGTGTCATCAATGAAGGAACTAATGGCGTGTTAGGCGTGGAAGTGGTAGACTGAGGTCCGTTCGTTGCAGTCGCTGGACCAGGACTAGGCCCGCTGGATGCGGGAGGTGGGATCGTTTGAGGAGTCGACGTGCTGATGCCGTTGTCGTTGGGCGTTGAAACCGACAGAGGCCGACTATTGTTAAACTGCTGATTCTGCTGACTGTTTTGTTGCATAGCGTTGAATGGCGACGGGGCTTGCGGCAACGACGTTGTCGTCGCGCTTTGATTCGAGGTGCTCGACGGTTGCTGCGGCTGCGACTGATTCTGCTGCTGCTGTGGTTGCGGCTGTGGTGGCTGTTGCTGCTGCTGTTGTTGTTGTTGCTGCTGCTGCTGGTGTTGATGCGCGATCGCTACTTGCGCTTGCGCCAATCTAACTTTCATAAGGTCGGGGAACTGATGTTGATTCTGTACAGGAGAACTGTTAGGTAAGCCGGAAGTGCCGTTCGAAGTTGGAAATTGACTAGTTGTTGCGGATGTAGTGGTTGTTGTTAGATTTGCCTGCGGCATTTGCGGCTGCCCGAAAGGACTGAGACCAGGATTTGGAACGACGTTGGGGTTGGAAGTCGACTGTCCGTTCGGACTAGGGCCCGGTGGACCGACTAAAATTCCTGGTTGTTGTTGCTGCTGCTGCTGCTGTTGTTGTTGTTGTTGCTGCTGCTGCTGCATTTGTTGTTGAACTTGAGCCTGAGCCTGGGCTTGAGCCTGGGCCTGAGCTTGAGCCTGGACTTTGGTTTGGGCTTGGACTTGCACCTGCTGCTGTTGTTGCGCTTGCTGCTGCTGCTGCGGGAACTGCATCCTGTTGTGAGGAATGCCCATTGCAGGTAAAGTTCCAAGTTGACCCATGCCCGGCGAGTGACTGCGCAAGCTAGGAGTGACCGTTCCGACCGGCCGTGACGGCGGTACAGTCCCGACACTGGGCGGAGCGCACGGCCTCAAACCCGGTCCAGACGTACCGGCAGGTTGAGGCTGCTGTTGCTGCTGCTGCTGGGCTTGCAGTTGCTGCTGCTGCTGTTCTTTTCGCTTCTGCCGCTTCTCCTCCAATTCCTTCTGAATCTTGTAGATCTTCTCGGCAAGTAAGTGGTAATATTCCGATCGCGAATTGGCCATCTCGTACATGTCCCCTTCAACTTTCCGCGCATACGCAACCAGGTTATGCATCCGTTTGTCCAGCATAGCCTGCGGGTCTGGAGTTGGAAATATCGCTTGAACCAATTTGTGAACAAGGTGATTTCTAAGATCCGGAGTTACAGACTGATGCCAGTCCTTTGTCCCCTGCACTGGTGTCGCTGTTACTTGCCCTGGCTGAAGTCCGGCTGGAAGTTGAAGGCTCGTTAGCCTGTTTTCGCCGGGGACGGTGAGCTGTCCCGAATCGTTCAAACCGAACAATTGCTGCATATTCGCGGCAGCCGCTGCTGCAGCGGGCGTGGGTCCACTGGTAGGCGCGGCCTGATTGCCCGCCACGCCAACTGTATTGGGATCGGAATTTAAAGGAAGAGACACGTTCGGGGCGACCACTTGCTGGCCGGCGCCGACCACCGACTGACCGGGGGTCGGCTGTGCTTGAGGCTGAGTTAGCCTGACGTTCCCTATTGTCCCAGGCGCTCCCTGCATCCCCGGCGCTGGTATTCTTCTGGTAACGCATTGGCCAGGCACCAAACCAGGTGTTGTTGTAGGACACTGAATACCCAGAGCATCGTATGCTCTTCTCACGTCGGTCGGACTCGGATTTGGTTGACTATTTGGTTGCGTGGTGGATGCTGCGGCGGCATTTGTGGTTTTGTTCTTGTTCGCTTGTTTCAAGGGTAAACAGACGGGGCAATCGTTTCGATTACAGTGCTTCCAATGGCTAATGATCTGTCTGGAGGAGCTACAGTGCGGCACCGAGCAATGTTTCCCTGCCTGACAGGCGGTCATATGGGTCAGAACGTTTTTCATGGTCTTACAATCGGGCAGCGTACACTGCCAGACGTCGCCGTTCGCTTGGCTCTCGCGTCGTTGACATTTATGCGCGTGAAGCAACAGAACTAGTTGCTGCTGAATAAGTTTACGTTTTTCTGGATCTGCAGTTGATTTCGTAGCACCTGATAATACGAGATCCTTTCCTTAACTAAATTCGTCTTTCGGGATAATCCTGGCGGAATACGGAAACGGATACTTACCAGTCGGAGCACCGGCACCGGATATCTGACCCTGAGTAGCTTGTTGCGGACCTGGTTGCCCTCCGCTTGGTGCACCGGACTGAGGTTGAGCTGGACTTGGCGTGGGTGGTTGAGCTTGTTGCGCCATACCACCCTCCTGGCCACCCACGACGGTTGCGGAACCAATAGGACCTGTTGTTCCTCCGAATCTACCGGCAGCTTGCATGGCGGTCATGCTTGTTCCCACTCCTTTCTGCTGGGGCGCAACAACTCCGACAGGACTATTAGTACACACGGTAACGCCAGGCCCTGGTCCACTGCCTGGAGACGCTGCCGGGGGATCATGTGTTTCAATATAATCCTGAAACCCGTCGGTTTACACATACACGCTTGATATACTTACCATAGCCATAAGGGCTGGATGCACCCATTTGCCCCATGTTCGGCATATTCGCCATGTTAGGAGGAGCTTGCATTCGTGGCCCGCCTTGGCCAGGACCAACGATACCGACTTGATGTACTTGCTGATGCGGACTTTGACCCCTCGCTGGACCGACCAAATGAGCTTGTTGTTGCTGCTGCATCGCTACAGCTCTGGTGTTCATTATCCCAGGTCCATTTGGTATTTGAGCAACGCCATGATGAGACGCAACGCTTGGATGATGAATTCCTTGAGTATTAGGCCCCATCATGGTTACCTAAAATACACGAGACTCGTAATTCTACCTGTCGTAATGTTATGGTATTTTCGCATAAATCTCTGCGAGAATGTGAAGCTTACAGTATTTAAAGGTTGTTTGTTCAAGCTGTTGGTCACAATTAAACTTCCACCTGCCATGCCACCCATACTATTATTCCCGCTAGCGCTGCTGGTCATAACTATACCAGTATTCATTCCACCTGGCATCGACATGGTAGCATTACTGCCGGCCATGCTCATCGACGATTGAAGGCTGCCCATGGAATTGGCGATGGACATTTGATTGTTGGCCAAAGAGCTGGCTATGCTACTTGGTAAATTCCCCAGACTGACGACCATTTGAGGATCGACTACTTTAGAGACTGAGACATTCGGTGGGGACTGCATGTTCGGACTTTTGTTACCCAACGTTCCAGCTGCCATCGCTAAAGAATTAGTAACCATATTCTTGTTGCCCTGCGTCAAAATAGATTGCAATTACACGATATGAAATATGATTTCCCCTGTAATGTACATGTACATATATATTTTCTGAATACAAACTTGTTGCTGTATTATGTGCTGCGGAAGTTGTTGTTGTTGCTGATGTACATGTCGCATTTCATCACCGTTTTGCTGCCCTGGACCAGGGCCCGTCGCCGGTGGCTTAGCACTCTCTGTTGCTGAACCCCAAGACGCAGATTGCAACAGATCGTCGGGTAGATCATTTTCAAGATCATACATATCTGTGTTTGTTATGTAATCTGAGAATAGATGTTTACATTAGTGACAGGTTCCTAATATCTAAAATGCTGCAAAAATTACTGGTTACTACAAAAGTAAGATCATCGAATACAGAATGCTCGTGAAGACTATACTTTGATGCTACGCGTATCTATCGCTCTGTTACGTTAAACTTCCTTTAAAGAGTAGAATTTATACAAGGGTCCGATATTATAGAGGCAAACAGTTACTTTTCTAGATAACCAGTTTGAAATATTAAGATTAGAGTATGATATTAGATGTAACATGTACCATAGAGACCAAAAAACCATTAGTAATATTACAAGGATGAGATTCAGCACCGTCACCATAGCTTTTATCCAAAGTTTCGATAGTAGGATCTTTGTATTACCGTTCGATGCGTGCTGTATAATATATCTGCATGTAAAACATACATGCGCATATATGTACGCACGCACATACTTTGTAACACTTATATACATGTCGTGTTTTGAATTACAGAAGAATCGTATTTATTCAATGCAAATTAACCTAAAGTATTGGAATACATTTGTCGCAAAAATGTACTTTTCAACTTACTTGACTATCCGTGATTGATCATATATTAACGGAGAAAAAAGGGGTCAAATGCAAACATACGAAGAGAAGAGGGTAAAAAGAAAAATTTTAAAAAATATATATATATATGAGAAGATGCTACAACAAACTACGTATAAATATAAACAAACAAATACATAAATAAGACATGAGACATACACTGCATGAGCATAACTTAAAGGAATCCATACTACAGCGGAATAAAAATTTTTTCACAATAAAGTCGTGCTAAACTACAAAAGCATTAAAGCTATTAATGGCGAACTTTAGAGTAGACAGTCATGCGAAGAAATCATAGTCACTCTAAAGAGTATATATATATATGTATATATATATATACACACAACTGTTTGCAAATGAAATATTTCTTAAATATTGTAACATTAAACAAATATAAAAAAAAAATAAACAAATAAGAAATAAAGTTTCTGAAACTCGTACAACTTCTTTTATTTAAATTTTTGGTACCAATCACCTACAAAGTATTAACACATCTGAGTAAAGAGGAGCATATTTACCTACCTAAAAGCCTATTTCAACTTTATCTTAATAAAAATCAATTTGTTGTCTTGAAATTTATACGCATTACTTAATATACTTCCATCCTAGTGTATAGGTCTAGAGCTCTGTGCATGTGTGTCGCATGTCCATATTATATTTATTACTTCTAGATGCATTTAAATCTCTGTATCATGTGTTAAATGAAAAATATCCTTTTATATTTATGATTTTGCCTGCGATATCAAGCGCGATCCAATTTTTCTCCAGTATCTTAAGAAAATCAATCCGTGTCTCGTGTATAAAGCGTTTGTATCCAGTATACTTATCTTTACATTCGTGTTTTCTTTTATCGCGCAAATAAGCAATGCAATCTTTCCCGCTGTGGATTTTGTAAATCGACTTTATTGAACCATAGTGACAATATGCCAAAGCTGTACATACTTTCCGAGGGAATACAAGAACTTTGATGATAAAAAAGACTTCTCTAACTGGTAAACCATGAGATAAATTGGAGGTAATCGAATGGCTTTACAACTCGGCGGTATTAATAAATGAGATGAATGGACAGACAAACAAATTTTTGCAGTGCTGGACTTAATACTTTCCAACTTCTTGCTGGGTTTTGTAATAATATTTACTTCTTTTCTGGACGGTATGGTTGTTCCAATGTGGCTGCAGCTGATGCTGTTGCAGATGTAGTTGTTGTGGCGGGCCCTGCATTTGTTGCATGTTACCACTGCCACCTCCCCCGTAGTTTGTATAAGCATGGTGCATCATTAGAGGCGCCATACCCACTACATATATATATATCACAGTTTTTATTTCAGACTGTGGAGAAACTGCCTATGCTCTGGATCACGGCATTTAAGCAGCAGAGACAGCCTAAGTTTTCTCTTGGGTAACACTAGTACCGTATAACCTGGACCGACGCACGCGTTCGCGAACAACGAAGGCTGTGTCTGCTACTTAGTTTCTGCAACCTGACTAGATGTTCCAATTTTGTACATCGAATATCTAAGCGACACGACGGTCGTCGATTCGATTCGGGAATACACGAGATATTATTGAGTTCAGAAACTGTTAAGGCGATAAGAGGGTACTTAAAGAAAGTAAGAATAGGAGATGGTTAGCGCATCGATCATGCCAGCAAAATGTCATGTTTTACTCATTGTTTAAATTTCCATGCATCTGCCATGCACTACAAAAGTGAGATATATGAAGTCTAAAGACAGCTAAAAGAGAATTAAAAAAATATATATGACGCACTATTACTCTTTAGCGTTAAACCAAAGTGAGGGAAATAACGTGCAACAAGACAGAAGTTATAGATTGTTTAGATACATGTAATTACTCATCGAAACATGGAATGCCTTCTGCAACCTCTGAGCAAAATTTTATACACTATAAGCGAATTGCTCGTCGTCTAATATCGAATAATGTTTGGCGTGCGCATTCCTTGGTAATGACAGAACAAACTTTGCATTCTTTGTATCCAAACAACGACCCCTCTGCACTAATCCATTTAAAAACAGAATCCACGCGACCGAAGTCTGTTTGTGGCTTTAAATTTACCATCACCAATGACAGTGCTGTCATAACACACTGATTTTTCGAATAATCTATCATTTCGGCCAAATAAAGTTCATTGCGGATCGCATGAATCGCAGAAGAGCCTCGAGCGTGCTTTCCGATCGTTCGCAATATATCGTTCGAAGCACGATTGCACAAATCGCAGTATAGTGTAGTTCCAGCGACGGTATTTCTCATACGGTTTAGGTTAGTTTATAAACGGTTAACTAACAACCGGGGATAATCACGATCGTTACGCGGGTCCGATGAGGTAAATACATTTGACTTCGAACGGTGTTGGAATACACTTAATACAGGGCCCTGTCAAAGGATGACACTCGTGGCGCAAAGCGAAACAATCAGCTACAACCACAACGTCTTCTCCGAGGAGTTGAGGAATATAAATCTAGTCGTGAGAAACAGAAAAACAAAGAGAAAATACGACGGTCTCGAGAGGAGCCCTCGGTCATGGAGACAATACAAGGATGTAGAGAAAAGACCGAAGCGTCGACTATGGGATAATTTTGCTCAAAGGTTTTGGTCCGTCAGCGACTTGACAGTGATGCCACTTCGAGATGATCGAGGCGGGCATGTACGTTTGTTTTCTGAATGAAACAAGAGAGAGAGAGACGTATGCGGCACTTATGGGCCATTTGGTGCGACTAATAGTCAGTGAATCCCTGAAAGGTTAGCCGCGCGATGCGACCCCCGACTATGTAATTCAGCAAAGTTTCTGGATACGGTCGAGACGAAGAGAAAACTCACCCGCGGAGTCCGATGTCCCCGGGAAGTCTCCGAGCTTCGGCCGCTTGTTCGGCGGGCCGTCCACCATGTGTTCGGCCATGGTTTCTTTTCAGGGTTAATTTCTCGTTTCAGAGTGTTTACTGTCGGTAAGAAGTAAGCAGCAGCGGCAGCGGCGGTGGTGGCGGTGGCGGCAGCGAGTCGTCGAGTCGACCGCACGCACGCACGCAGGCGGCAGGCAACCAGGCAGGCAGGCAGCCAGGCACGCACGCACGCAGCCACGGGTATACACCGCGGGTAACACACACGGGGCGAAACTCTGCACTACGCCACTAGAAGACCGCTGCTGCTGCTGGCGAAGCCGATGATTCTGGTTGCTGTTGCTGCTGCTGCTATTGTTGCCGTTGCTGTTGCTGCCGCTTCTCCCCCTTCGTCGGTGAAGCCGCGAAAATTCACCGAGCTCTTAGCGTATTCACAGGCATGACAATAACAATGAGAACCGCGGCGCGTGGAGCGTCCCCGAGCACGCTTCGTTACACGATCAACCATTGGGCATCGTCGGGGGTACGTCGAACCCCGCGCTAAAGCCCACACACGCACACACAGTAAATTTTGTCGACGGGCGCACGGCCACTCGCGCGAGCCACGGGTGCAGGCCGAGAAGTAACCAGGGCTATCGTCGAATATTGCTAATCGCGATGATCACCACCGTGATATTAAATGCACACACTGTATATACCGGACGAGGTGTTCGCGTTTCAATTCGTTTTACTTAGTCGGTCGCGCACGACTCGTCAAACACTCGAGTGTGGCGGACTGGCTGCGCGCACGGCGCTAGCTCGCAGCAACGATATCGCTCTCGAGGCCCGCTGGCACCATCTTCCTCTCCTCTTCTCTCGCCTTGGCACACTGCGACACGGGGCGCGCGAACGATCACCGCGGACGCGGCTCGCTTTCCCCGCACATTCGAGGCAATCACGGACGCCAGGAGGCGAGAACGATGAAATGAGTCGGCTCCGGGGCGGCCACCGCGCGCCACAGAAATTCGCTCGGGAAAAGCGATCGCGAGAGTTCCGCACCGCACGAGTATCGGCTAACGTAAAATGGCGGCTGCTGTTGACGAGAAGTTTTTCTACGCTTGTCAGAAAATGTCCGACTGGTTCCGTATGCTTGCCGTGACCGTAGACTGGCCGCCCGATTGGCTCTCACCGTCACGTGACCCATCGGCCGCACGCGATTGGCCGATCCGCCGCGAGGCCACGAACGCCGTGCTTATAGTCCCGCCGCCGGTCCAACAGCCACGAGAACTTCGTTTATTCCTCTGCCGCCATTTGATGATGGCCGGTCTCGCACAGTGGTTGCGTGACGCTTTTTAAACCAGCTTTATTATTATTAGTTTGGCGGTACGTTCGCGTCGAAGTTTAGCCATTCGAATCGTATATGCCAAGATATTTCTGTAATAACCTATCACTGTACTCTCCGCTCCGATAGTTTACGTCTCTCGAGAAATGCCGAGAAATACCCTAGCCTGATTGTTTCCTGTACGCCGCATTATATCGGAACAGTGCGATTCGCGCGATCTACCACTTTGCGTCTCGAGCATAGATTTACTGCAACTTTTCTTTCAATTCTGTGTCGTATTATTCTGTACGCGTTAACACTGTCTTGCGTTCCATTTCTACGCATCAGACTATTAGACATGGATCCATCGATACCCGCTCCACACGAATCAACAGCAAAACGTCTCACGAACGCAAAGATAAATTGCGTTAATATTGTTACAAAAACAGGATTCGAATGAGTCATTTTATACATTATAATCGTAACGATGGTATACATCTACTCCAAATGATCGTGAATATGTCCGCCATTATTATGTAATACCATTGAAGCATTACTGAAATCTTAGAAATTATATGAAATAATTTTACTACATTTGCTATTACTAACGTCAATTCTGTTAACAAATTCGCTTTAAATTCTATTCAGTGATATAATCAGTGCCAGAAACGAAAAAGTGCTATCGATATTCTTTGGGATTAGGGGTCTCCCAGAAAACTGCATTTACCGTCCCTTAAACGAAACCTCTCACAGCCATCAACCATATCTCATTAAAGTAATGCTATCAAGATATCCCAGTGTTTTATTTCACTATAGTCGGACCAAACACAGTTCATTCTCGTAGCGCGCTCCCGCAGCTACTCGCTGGCTGAAATTCATAAATCGCGTGCATCTGTTCGTCCTACTAATGATCACTTTCTCTTTTCAATCATAATTTCTGCACCGATAATTAATTCGTCGAACAATCGTGCATGTGTATCCCCGTTTTCAAGGACGACTCTAATTCACTGTTACCCGCGGTGCAATGGGAGAGACATCGAGGATTGGCGTTTGGCTGGTGCATTTACAGAGCGTCGCGAGTGTCAAAGGGGGATGTTGTTACAAGATGGCCAGGGATTTCTCGATCGACAGGTTAAAAGGAAGAATGCGCGCTAGGTGGGGAGAATGCGTTGCGCAGAACGTCCTCTCTTCGAGAAAGAGAATCCGACGACTCGTGTGGATAGGTGCGAACGGCACGCGACTCGCCACACGCACGTATTGTGCGTGAACTTACTTCCATCTCCCTTTTCCTACTCCTATCCTTCTAGCTCCCTGCTTCCCTCTCCGTCTTTTCCACCGTCGTACGTTTATGCGTGCGCGCGCGCGCCCGCTCGCTCGCGATAGTGTCAGATACACAGCGAATTGTGTAAAGAAAGAGGTGAACGCGAGAGGAGAGGGAGTATTGGAAATGGGACGGGAACTGGATGACGGCGTGGTAGCAGCCACCTAGCCATCTCAGTGACAGCGGCTCTTTGTCGTGCGAGCTAGTCGCCTGTACCTTGTTGCTTTCTTCCACGATAGAATCTTGATCCGATCGAAAATCTGTCACTGATCACCGGGCACGTACCATGAATGCTTCCTTGTAGGAGCCTCTCCCGACATCCCGCCATTTGTACCCGCGAATCTTCGGATAAACAGATCAACAGATCTCCTACGTCGATGCTACCAGATGTATCTTTAATATTCTAGTCGTCCGTGTATACTTTCTTGATTTTTCGAAAACTCGTGCAGAAAAGGTATCGTTTATCCTCTAATTGGATAGGATCGGTGGAAGTCTCGTCCCAAGAGCGAGGCAGATACGAAGTATACGAACCTAAATTATGATAGAGACAAAGGAATCACGAAGATCTGTTGATAGTCTTTATCCGAGTATTACGTAACTAGTCACTCGCCAAAACGCTTTACAGAGTTAAACGGCGCAATGCTATCAAGTACTTGCTTTTTTTGTTTATCGTTTATTTTAGTCGAATGTTGGTCCAGTTGACAGATTGATTATTACGGTTATATAGCCCGGAATATCTCTCCGTTATTGGCTCGCATCGCGAGAAAATAGTCGGCGACCACGAGATTACGGTATCCAACGAAACAGTGAACATACCGATCGCGTACTCTTCTATGACTGAGTGGAAATAAAAATATCCGCCACGGGTGCATTGACCGATCTCTAACACCGGCCAATATAATAATCTGTTAAAAAATCTGTTACGAGCAAGAGACCACGGAGCGCCGCGTATTCGTTGTTGTGTATTGTGTTTTCGATTATTACCAACCGAACGAGCTATTTTCACGCGAGGCTTTGAGTCACTGATATCACTTTCGTTGTCTGACACGATAACGAACGCAATTTTCATAATCTTGCCTGTCGATACGATACGATTTCGTCCCACATTACTTATAATAATCGCGAGTCTCATTAGTTGTATATTTTAATAGAAATGCTATAAGAGTAGCGATGAGAAATGTATCAAAGGGAATTCGATTCTTATCGTCGGTTAAAATAACAGTGAGCCATATTTTGTTTCAAGATAAACCAGACGAAAGTTCTGGCTATTGAATATCGATCTATCGTCTGTGGTACTATGTAACAGAGTAATTATAATGGGTTAAAGACACAAGGTCATGCGTTGAATTACGATAACCGCCATTGTTCGTAATTTACATCTCGCTGTAAAAGATGAGGAGCGTGTATCTCGTCCGGAACGGCACTGGTCGTTAATATTCTTTTCGAAGTAATAAATAATACTGGCAGTGAACGATGCAAGAGCAGTCTAGATAGCAAATATTTCCAGTCTCCAATTGCAGTCACATTAGCATGCTATAATATCAAGCAGTGCTATTAAAAAAGGACTATGTATGCAACAGAGATAAACGCCCAAGCAACTAGCGATCGTACATAAGTCGAAGAAGAGCCTAACTATCGTCGAGTATCCATATTGAGGATGTATTCAAACTTTCTTTTCACTTACTCTTACTTTTACTCTTTACACTATCGTAACTTTGATTATCAACATCGCGCGCTCAGCGTATCCAATACGGTACAATTGATTATGAGAGAACATGTGAACTGAGAACATTTATCTCATCCAGACACGATTCACCCTTCTATTGCAATAAAATTCAGCATTCCTTTGTGCAAATTTTTCTTCCTCTAACTATGTTTGTTTCGGTGTACGTTTTGGACAGATACAAAGTTAAGTGTCTGAAATAATTCGAAGCAACTCACTCGTTCAAACTGTTGGCGCTTCTACGTTTGCTTGAAATCGACATGTGAACCGTCAGCGCGCTTACGTAAAATTCAATTTGAAACGGATTCGAATTCACAGCACCGTTTCCAAACGCCGTAATACCGTTTTACGTAGAAAATTCAAATCGAAGAACCCTAATTTTTATACACGTACACACAATTCGTATTATATAAAAATATTCGTTCGCTTCGTTTCAATGATTATACCTGAACTTAGAATCATTGCAAATTGTTAATTATATATTTTCTCAGCCGTTAACAACAGTATTGTACATCACGTAGACTACTATAAGAAAAACTAACATTTTATTGTAATAAGAACATGAGTTTTAACAGTACACGTGAAGTAAAAAGTATTATTTGTTAAAAATTGGAGGTAACAACGCCTGGCGTGAAATATGTTCAATATACAAAGTGCACGTTCTTGCAGCGCTCGAGATACGCCAAAATTATCTCGCGCAAAGAGGATGGGGCAAAATTAAGTACAAATGGGTGGAAGGACTTGTTCGAAAGGAACGGTACTTTAATATAAACAAGATTCGATATTATCTGTCAGTATCATGATATACCTAGTAATAGGATGCCCAAAACCTTTACAAACTGCCCACTCGTTCCTCTGCAATAACGGAAAGTACAATTGGATAACAATATGTAACGCTTCTACGAGCGTGCCTCGTAGAATATCGCTACTAGCCGATAGTTAAAGTAATGAACAGACGATTACATAAGTTTTCAAACGGTTCGTTAAACGGAGGAGGCTTAACGATACATCTTGATAAAAATGTTCCTCGATACAATATAAATCTCGCGTATCTCAAAACTATATGGAGTAAAATTTTCTCAAGCTTGGTCAAGTACTGGATCTTAGATTTAATCTGAGCGATGTTCTTTCGTACGTGGTGCAACAAATTGTATAAAAAAATATGGATTGTTCTTGTTGTTCAGAGAGTGAGAAGTTAATACTATCGACGTGAATGGTCGCTAAGGATTCAGTCTCTTCTTACATGCTGATCGTATTAGTGAAAGAGATTGAATGGATATGAGAAAGAAATGTGATTCTTTGTTCACGATAGTGCCATTTGTTGAGATTTAAATTCCAAAAGCGTATTGTCGCGTAGAAATGCGGAATATCCAGAATCCGAAACAATCAGAAAAACAGCTTATAAATATTTCTATTTAATAGGAATGATACAGAATTAATCTGACTTATCTAGACCGAAAGAATTTTGCACAGTTAAAATCATTCGAATGGCAAGCTCTAGCAAATTACATACAAACTTTCGTATAACTACGGTAAAACGACTTTTATTTTTCGCAGTAACTCTCTTGATGAAACCAGTAGTACGGCTTTATTTCTCACAATTAAAACAGTCTAATTCCATTAAATTATGCGTAGCTTTCGGCGTTTATAACGCTTTTATTTGTACAATTAATAAATGTTACTTTCTTCAACGACACAGTTTAAAAGGACGCACTTTAGAAAAACAACAAAAGTTAACAATTCAGTCTAATTGAACATGAACTAAACGTATTTGTTTGAAACAAATACCATATTTAATTAAAAACTATAACTAAAACATTATTAATTGCACGAAATGGTCACGAACTCGAAAGAACCCATGCATTTTGAATATACATATATAACATGTTCCCATGTACTAAAATCATTGCAAGCTTGTTACTTTCTGTTAATTTACAGATATTCTGTTAAACAAATGCATAATAATAAATGTCTCGTAGCATTACAAACGGTAACACGAATATTAGTAATTTATAAGAAGTCCCCGTTTCTAAACAATAACAATTTACACAAAGTATTAAAATGTACAAGAAGTTTCGCAGAATGTTCCATCATTTTTGTTTATGTAAAAAAGACTAGTCAACTTCTATCACACTATATAAACTTTCAAATGGAATTTTACTGTAACTTGGTATAAAAACAAAACTCCAAATTTGCGTCTTTCATACTCGATCTACTCCTCTTCGCAATGTTTCCTGTAAATGTATTGTTCGATCGAATATCCCCGACAATATAACTTAAATAGAAAATCGAAGTTGCTACTTATTTAATAGAGGCTTTTTTTTTCTTTTAAAAAACCTAGGGTTTCGATTTTAAGAAATATCGTATGCTTTCATTGTCTGAATACGCAGAGTGTTGCATCAACTTAGTACTAAACTTCAAATGCATGTCAAATGTAACACCGTTCTATTAAACTTTACAGATAGCAATACATACTGCATATGTATTCAATGTTATGTGGCAAAACATGGACGATAGTATAAACTATAAACGAACATCCTTTAGCAATGGAATATAGCTCGAAAGTTTCTCCTGCCTTAAGCCTAGTGCCCAGTTTTAAGGATCTGTAAGAAATCTTTTGTACACATATAAAAACATTATACCATACAAGTATCCATATCGATTGGAAAAATGAATACTCAGAAAGTCTTTGTGTGTAACACCAGTTTTTAAACATTTACATATTTCTAACTCGATCAAAAGATATCACTTTGCTTTTTCCAGTTTAGTATTATTACGCTTGTAATAAAATATTCAATTCAATTTCCAGACATATATCCATGAGTCACGATTTTAAGAGTTTCTTTAACAATGGTGTGTGCGCAATATCGTTCTGAAACTGTTTGGCATTTGATGTATGATTAAGCAGTCAATCGTTCTTAGACTTTGATTCGGCTCCTTGATGATCGGATGTCGTTTTACTTTCTTCTAGCTCAGACTTCGACTCGGTCTCCTGCTGGCTACCTTCGTCTTCTTCGTCTGAATAATTTGTAGGCACTTCGCCAGGCTTTAACAACTTTCCCACATAATCATATTTCTCTAAAATGGGAAAGTAATACAGTTAGAAAATTCGAATAACAGAATTGTGTACTATAGCGAGACTTTACTTTAGTAAAAGTATCAAATTACTATATGCAATTAATAACAGGATTTATATAAGTTCAACATCTGAAAGTGTCGAGTTTCACAGTTTAATTAGTGGTTACCTTTAAATTGCTCTTCCCATTCTTTAATGGAGTTCATTTCTTCCGTGTTCAAATCGCTTAAATCATCGTACTCAGTCTCCTCCTTCGTCGCCGGTATGGAAAATGTTGCTAGAGCTCTGCTAGCATCTCGCCCTCCGAATGCAGCGTACGGGGCACCTGCAGTAAATTCCGAGAATTTAAAATAACCGTTCGTTTAAATAATCGGGGAGCACTGCTGTATTAAAGAATTATTATCATTTTTCAAGAATTTTATAGAGTACTTTCCTCGATCGTGTGTCGCGTCGTACGCGCCTTAAATTGAGCGGCGGTAGCTGGATCGTTTGAAATTACATCGTTTCGAGAGGAAAGTGTAAACATTGTAAAGAAGCCATAAAGAAATTGCGCTACTTAAAGAGGCAGAGGCGCTTAGATTTCATGATTTACTGTTATATCACGCAACTTTCCAAACTGATTATCATGATCTCGTGACCGTCGCGAGTTTATTTTTACATAATCGCCGGGCGGCGATAAGCGGTGCCCGACGGGAGCCGCTCGTAAGTTAATTAAAAACATCGGGATCTCGTGGAGGTAATAAAAACCATCGAGATCCCGTGAAGGCAATAAAAAGCAGCACGGCTGCGAGACAGATCGTATGGTTCGTCCGAGGAAAATACTTGATGATCGCGCGAAACATCGGCAGGGGAACGATCGAGTTCTTACCAGGGCCATAGAAACGGGCGCCGCGGATGGAACAATCGTAAACGCTACCATTGACAGCGACCAATAATCGTTCGTCTGGCCCCGTACCGTCGTACTTCCTCAATTCTTCCACCGTAAAGTCACGTCGCAGTTTTGGCAGTGTCTTCACCTCTGCCATTGGCGTTTCCGTCTTCGTTTTGCTTTTCACGATTTTGTAGACCAGCAGCGCGATCACGCCCACCAGGGCGAGGTTCACCGGGCTCTTTATAATCTCCCCTATAAAGCTCGAGAACAGTTGTTGATTTTCTTGGCCGGTAGAAGATGAGGTGGAACCCGGCGAGTCATTCCTTTCCGCCATTTTGACCACCAGTTTACGGATATTCCTGAGGAATGTGACGATTGTTTCCTGCTTATTATCAATCGGCTCTCTCTCGCGCGTTCAAATTAACAGGGTCCACAGAAGCTTTTCGACGAACTTACTTAGGGGCGAACCAATATCTTCGAGATGTGCCGCTCGAACGACTCACGTCCAACCTCAACCGCGTACTACTGACGTACCGGCGCTGGTTGCAAATGGAATCTACACTGATGCGCGACTGTACAGGGCCTCCCACAATACGTGGCACAACACGGTGGCAAGATAAAAGGAATCCAGGCTAAACTGGACTTACGATATCTCGCTGGGGACGTTTATTTCCTTATCACAAATATAGCAAACGCGTTCTAATTAAACGATGTTAACAGTCTATAGGATTTCCATTTGTTTTCGAGAGGAAGCATCGGTGCTCCGTTGGATCATATATTTTGGGACTTCCTGTACATTTTCATACAATACCCCACTACTTACGAATCTATGCACACAAGAGCGTATAAGTTTTTTACTTGTTTACCGTAATACTACGACTAAAAAATATTGTAACTAAAACAATGGTATTTTTTGCATTTCTCGGCTACACTGCGCGCGAGACTAGCCATTCAAGAGAATGTATCCAACTTCCTTGTTGTTCTCCCTAATGAAATAAAATCTGGGTCAGCAATTCCGCGAGGCTGATACTGATAATGCGTTTTACCGTAACTCGTGCGAAATCAGCACTGCGATACACGTATAGAAATTTGAATTGTGTGGGCGGTATCCCCAGTCGTTTCTTATTCTTAAGATCGCTTAAGCATGCGGCATCCTCTACTAACCTCGTAGACTAGTAGAAGATGCCACATGTTTAAGACGCTCTTAAGAATAAGCAACGACTGCGAATACCGCCCTATGTTGGCACACGTCGTGCACTTGATTTCTGTATAAACTTTTGAATTTACAAGTAGCCGTTTATTTGTACGAGTTCCACCAGTTTTAACTAAATCAACGTAATCAAATTAAGGTTCTATACTATTACGCATTAGCCGTTAGATCGTATACGGCAACCAACGACTCCTCTGTTTCTTAATTCGTGATATTGAGCGTGTCATTACTTGCTCTCAATTTTTCAAAGTCATGCCGTGCTGTCATTCTACGCGTACGTATTTTAATTGCATTTGTGTGTGTGACAAGAATATGATAAGTTAGTTTTCAACTGAGGCATATCGCGTTAGATGTCGCTTTGATTTCCTATTTCTGTCTCTATTATTTGCGCCGCAACGCTCGCCATTCAAATCATTGTTCGCGAGATTTGTAAATTTATGACAAATTTATGCACCTGTTGAATAAGAGCGAGCTAATTATTGCGACGCGAAGTTTAATGTTTAAGGTCCATGGGGCACACGAGCGTTGTTTTTACGGACGTCACGACAATACGTTGCAGTATATTCGATTTACGCTAGTGCGCGGTGTATAATTACGTCGAAAAGAAAACGCTGCTGGGCCCTCAGCCCAAGTTGTGCGAGAGAACCTTTCTGCATAATGCCCGAGCACGTTCGTCAATGATAAATCGATTGACGCAGATAGAACGGCGATAGCGAAATTGCATTAATATGTAATTGTTGGAGACTAGTTTATTGAGGACAATATCTACATATTATACTTGCATGTGTGAGCATTATTTGACTCGTGCGTTGCCCTTCGAAGGCATTCTATGAAACATTTATGTAAAATAAGCTACTTGTACTTGATTGCATTGTACTCAATTGGACGGCACCGTTTTACAAGGATAATTTCCTATTTGTATATCCTCTTGTACTGAATTACACCTACCTACTTCGTACGGAATACATATATGATACGTTCTCCTAATTAAATGAAAGTATTAGTGTAAATTCGAAGCGAGACTGTGTAGACATAAACGAAGATAATTAAGCTTTTGTTGAAGATTTGCCTTCTTGAAAATCAAGATAAGGACGGATGTTTAGGGTGGACGAAATCGTGTTAACGTCTACTTTCTCCGAACACATCGGACACGTTTCTTCGGACTCGATAATCCTAACGAAATAAAATACGAGAAAATTATTGTATTTAGAATAAGCCGAGGAATGTATACCTTAAAAATTCGCTTCGTATGGCGGGGAAATCACATTGGGGACAAGTTGTGAAGTCATCTTCCACGATATGTCGTCCCTAAAAATAGTCGCGCAGTTGGAAAAGAAATGTACCGCGTCACGATATAAATGTAATAGAGATATTACTAAGAAACTTACTGTAGCTATGCAAAAGGGTATCGTATTCTTGCACTTATCACAGGTAATTTCTGTCTCGGCAAGTTTACTCTTGCAATAAGGACACGGCGTTGAATGTTCATCTTCGATTTCATTGTCTTTCGATCGCGGTGGTTTCCGTACGATCGCTTCGATCTTCTTGCTATATTTACCATCGATTTGGTTTCTGTACTCAGGGCGCATTAACATAGCGGCGAAATTGAATGCTGCATTTTTCAAGCCGGCTCTTTGACATTCTATCACAGTGGAAGTCAAAATTGGAACGATATCTGGAAGAACATTTTTCTTGCAATATCTTCGGAATATTCTTCCTGTTGTCAGCGAAATATTGAATTCCTTTTTTTACTAACGTGACGGGAATTTCGAAATATTATTGGCTACCCTTATCAACATACGGGCACCTCGCAAGTGATCGCTCCTTTTCACGTGAAGTCTAACGAGAATGTACGAATGCAACAGTCTCAAGTTATTCTGCATCTCTAACGGTATAGTAATCTTGTTCCTCTTCAACTCTTGATACATGCCGAATAAAACGTCGTGCGCGTTTCTGTAATTTCCTAGAAAGTCACTTGTCACGTGAAATGTGCCATTCTGAAAATTGATGTGTTATACGATTACGCTAGAAAAAACAGACCATTGATTTGTTCTTCGTTCGCGATTATGATCGCCGTCTTCGCGGCATCTTTGTATTGTTTTCTGGCCATGTATAATCGAAACAGATACTTTGGATCCTACGAGGTAATAAACATATAAGCAAAAAGCTTTAACGTCACTGTACGTCGCGGTAAAGTTTATAGTACTACCTTTGGTACTCCATCCCCACCTAATAAGAAATCTATTAGCTGATTCGCTAGTTTCTCATCCTTTGAGGAAGCGACTGTGTCTATAGCTAATGCGAGGACCTCGTCCTCGTCTGTTATTAATTGGGCCGCTTTCAATAAATGCCGCAGTGCTTTCTGATACTCCTTCCCATGAAAGTAATATTTCCCCGCCAAAAGATTATTCTTCTGAGACTCAAAGTGCATGGCAAGGCTTCTGAAGTCTTCCTTTCGCGCGTTGTCGTCGTCCACTGTGTTTATTAAGATCTCCCCGTACAACTCCATTTTCCCATGCTGGCTGGCCAACTGAAAGGCTTCGTCGTGGCAGTTGGATAAGATCAAAAATTTAATCGCGGAATTGTAATCGTTCATTTTTTGAAAGTATTTGGCAACCATCTTCGCTCCTTCTATGCTTTTCGTTTGCTGTACCACTTCGACACTTCGCGCTGTAATATATATAACACTGTAGGTGGATATTTACAACGCAACTAAATATATTATACAAAATGCCTTGGAAGTAACTAGATTACCGGGATTGTTTAAATGTTCCAGATTAATTCTGATTATATTTTCGAAATCTTTTGCGGTCTCAAATGCTTTAGCCGCCTCTTCGTACTTGCCCTCGGATTCTTTGGCTTTGGCATATTGTATATTAATCTTAGCAGATGATATTTGCGGTAAAAGTAGTCCCACTTTCTGCCAGTTCTTCAGTTTTATGTAAGCGGACGCTGCTTTGTCAAAATATTCTGCTCTCTCGTATAGTAACGCAGCTTCGTTAAATTGCTGTAAAATCAGTTAAATTAATGAAATTGTGGATTATACACGCACGATTCTACGTACCTTCATCGACTCTAATATTTCGGCGCATTCTTTTCGCAGCTGTCTTGAACTCTCGTTATCCACAGCTATGCTCACGCCCTTTCTACTATCGCCGCATCTAATCGACATCCTTGCGATTCCAGCGAGGCACAGGTTTCGATGCTGTGGATTGTGTATAGTTGTGCTGGACGAGTGATTGGAATCTACCAACCCACGTTCATAGTTGGTTAAAGCTTTTGGGTAATTACCCCTAAATAAACGAAACGCGCGATGTTAATATCCCTCTGCCATAAACAATTCATAGGCTTGATGTAAAACTCGTACGTGAATTCCAATTGCTGGGCGTATTCTCTAGCGATGTAAGGGATTTCGTCGGCTTTCAGCTTCTGCGCCAAATTCAGCGCCTGTTCCCATTGCATTAAATCCCTTCTTAAATATAGCGCTTGTACTGGTTCCGAAGATTGTAAAAAGTATTTCTCTGCCTGATTGTAGTCGCCAAGCAAGATACATGCATGGCCACATAATAATGGCAACTCGTCTATATCCTCCATCTTTTGCAATGCCCAGACCATCGAAGCATCTTCTATGTGCCGGTAGACGCGGATCGCTGCAGTTAAAGATAATTAATTAGCGATGAAAGATCGATAGAATTTCTACATTCTTCGTAGTAATAACAATATTAAAATTTACCAAACTCCATATTCAAGTTTGCGATTGCACTCTCTCCTAATTTCAGCCACGATTCTTTCTCGTTAATCTTCTCGCAGGTGCTCCACGCTTGTTGGAATCTGAAATACGAGTATAAACGTTAATTTTAACCAAGTTAATAGACAATTGAAATATTACCTTCTGCAGAGAATTTGATTCTCTAAAACTTCCCCCATCTTTTTCGATTCCACGATATTTCCAACGTCTTCGTGCGACGACAATGTAATTTGAATCAATTTATTACTGCTCGAACTCAACGTCAATTCTCCAGAGTACATTAACAGCGGTAACGTTTCGGATGGCAGTTTGGTCGTGTTTATTTTTATGATTTTTGCACCTATTTTGTAAAACATCTTTAACACTCTTGCCCAGGGCCATCTTAACAAATTTGAGCGGCCTGGGCTAAACAATTATGGCGCCCTAGCTCCCAAGGGTGCGATTTCTTCGCAATCGGTGCAAGGCAGTAGATCACAACCCCGGGTCTCCATCAAGGCAAACACGAACAAAAACAATACCCGCAAACGCCCCCGCCGCGTCCACACCTCCACAAACATGAACAAAACTCAGCAAACGAATCGTATGTGAACGTCTTGTTCCGTTTGCGGCAGTGTGGACACGGCAAGAACGGACGAAAATGTCCGCGAACAATGCCCCAGCTCATGCTCGCCCTGGTGGAGACCCGGATAGAAGAGATCCAGATAGAAATTTTTGTCTCCAAAATTGAAGAGAAAAAAGTGTTTCAACATATTTGATTCTTACGCGCCCTTGAATCACGGGCGCCTCTAGCCTAAATAGCCCATTTAACTCATTGGAAGAGGCGGCCCTGTAACTGCGCCATTTATACCGTAATATCTACAGTTTTCAGCTCACCTTCGATAAAATACTTGACGACTATATATGCGATGATAATACTCTTATTGTATAGGGCGAATATATTGCGCTCCAAAATATTCTCATCCCAAATCACACCCTCTATACAATCCGGGCAATCGGGAATTGGTAAAACAGTCTCTTGTACAGGATTATATACATAAGCGTCCGACTTATTATCTATAAAACATAATTGGGTCCCATTCGCGTCTAAATAGATTTCCTTTATACCGTTATCGTGTACATGTTCTGTACATTGGTTGAATACTTCTAAGCAAAAGTAGACTATATGGCCCATCTAAACGCGCCACAAATATAAATTAGTGTTTCGATATATATTCAAGTTTTCACGTATTAACATACTTAAAAGTAACTCACATCGCTGGTATAGATCAAGAAGTCTGTGCTGAGAGCATGGCACGTGATTCTAAAGTCTGAAGCATTTAAATCGGGAAATATTTTCGTATCTTTCCCATCCTTTGACAGCGACTCATCCATTTTAATCTACAATAATAATATGATTAGCACATACTCATTCAATCCTACGTTTCGGCATTGTTATTCATTTTGATATACTTGTTACCGAGTGCAACTGTAATTTCCCATCAAATAGAACGGAAACGTAAGCCTCGTTCAATCTTATGCTGTCTATCGTCGCAAGGTAATCCCTTTCAAAGTGCGTTGCAGTATTATAGCTACTTCCAGATATATCCCAGAACAGTGCTCTGTTATTTAAACCCACTGCGATGTGCATGGGGCCCACTGCTAATACCGACGGCTCGATTATAGTATTAATTATTATTGGTTCCGGCCTCTCCTGGAAGGTAATTTCGGATATTCGTGTATAACGTTATATACTGGTCCTTCTTTCGTACAATGTATCCTGCGTGTACCTGGTCTAATGTGTATAGATGGACCGCAACTTCTGTTAAGCTGGTCAGTAACGCAATTTTATTACCACAAACGCTAGATAATTTTGGGATTTCTATTAAATAGACTAAAACGTTGCCAGTGTAACTGACGGCCACGAGCATCGTCCCATCAGGGGACCATTCTATTTTGCTGATACCAGTTTCGCCGCTCACAGTAATTAACTTCTCAGTTTCCTCCAAATTTTGCAGGCTGTGTACTTTTATATTATTATCTCCACACGTAGCGATCTTTCCTACCACTTGACTGATTGCCAAGTCAGTTAAACAATCTTTATGATTCTTAACTTGAAACAGCTCCTGGCCGACCTCTTTAATGTGCGTGGATATCGCAGTGAAATATCCGGTCTCGAAGCTAACTAAGATATACCCGTCGCCGTACCTGAAATACACCGAATACGGAAATAACGTTAGAGGACTTTAATTATTAAGAGTGCGGCAATTATTCCAAGTAAATGAATTCGTGATACCATGCCCTTACCATTTATAAGTAACAATAGGACCATAACGTTTTTGAAAAGCTAATTCAATTGGATTCTCTGGATCCAAAATATTATACAAGAATAAAGTGGTTTTACTAATAATAAGAGATACCTAGTAGATAGCAGGAAATTAATATTTTATGTAAGTGAATATATAATTACATAGTCCGCAACAATATTCTAGTAAAGAGACATACTGTATTTTCACCCCCGATTCTGTGATCCATCTTCATTTCATTGAACTGAATATCAGACGGATCACCTTGAAGCGGTATTTCGCGACGAGTGTCCCCGTCGCTTGTGCTAATCGTTAAAACTTTGTCCTCGCTGGCTAAAGCGAGCAGGCCTTCGTAAGACCAAGCTCCGCAAGTTATACGTTTCTTATGCTTCCCCAACACTGGTATTCGCCTGTTTTATTCATAAAATCGTATTGAAGAGAGTACATCTACACCTGACTATTGAAACAACGGAATATCATACTTGGCATTTATATGGTCGTAAAGTACCAAATTCCCCTTCTGCGTTCCCACAGCTAGCAAGCAAGTTCTTTTGGCCCACATTACGCAAGACAGTCCGTCTCTTACGCCGGCGTCTATTTGCGATTTCTTCCCTGTCGTCGCGTCCCATAATGTGATGGCGGAAGAATTCTGGGATATAATGGCCAATAGGTCTCCGTCGGAGTCCCATCCGAAACCGGTGCACAAGCCAGCGATGTTGATGCGCTCTTGTAAGTCGCCTTGTCTGTCGAAAATAGCGACTGAGGAATCGTAACCGGTGGTTGCTAAATGAGTGCTGTTACCGGGGCGCCACGAAACAAATACGGTACCAGAACCGTGGGGTTGATACAACTGATAGAGAACCTGCATTGAAAGGATTTGACAATTCAATGGTCATTTGAAATAAGCACTTGGGCTGTATCGGACACTTGGGGAAAGTGGAAATAAAGGAGGCATTCGTGTGACAGTGGTTTCAAATACAATGAAAAGTTGGTAATGCATAACCTACCTTTTCAGCCGACATTTTTTAAAAGAATACTACTTTTTAACAGAATAATAGCAAGGGCGAATCGCCTAATGGCATATACAATTATCGCGGCGGCGCATAGTTGACGTATCGATTCATTAGATACTGTTTTTTACGTATAATATCATATCCATCTTATCCGCCATGTTGTTTATATTTAGGCAGGGAAGATGTTTATATAGAATAGGCTTTACATCTTGAAATATGATTTATCTGTTGGGGGCGCTTTAAAAGGCGCGACTATGAAGTAGAGCTGTTCGAGTACTTGAAAAAAGTGAGCCGAGCCTGACTCGGCTCGAAGAACCGAGTACTCGTAAACACCGAGCGGCTCCAAACAATCGAGTACACGAATTATTTCGAGCGGCTCGAAGAGAACCGACTAGTCAGTTTTACTATTTTTTTCTCTTCAAGTACTCGGCTGGGGTCGGAAACCGAGTCTCGGTTCGCTCCGAATTTCAAGCTACTCGAATATTCGAATACTCAAACAGCCCTACTATGAAGCAACGAGCAATAAATGATTCCTACAAATTCTCTAACAGCTTATAATTAATGTACACCCATGTTATTAACTTCGATTCCTCAAGGAATCGATCACAGACACTTATTTCCATCAACAATAAGGGAATGAATAAAGAATCATGTTGAAGAATTTATATTACAGGTGTCGGTGATGATGATGCATGCGCGCGTAATCAAACGCAATTTAAATCCGAAAAGAAAGCCAGAAGATTGATTCGCAATCGATTTTTTCCAAGCGGTTTTATCCATTACATAAATCGATACATATTACGAAGGATATTGTTCAGATTAAAATGGAACATAACGTACAGTATTCGCCGATGTAACGGGTGTCTGGTATATTTTCAATAAAAAGTGAATTTGCACTTTTCTTAGCTGAACGTTAGCACATCATATTAATTTCTTAAATGGTCTTCCTTCCAGTTTATACCTCGCGCCGCTAGGATTTCTTTTTCATGAGAAATTATGGGCTTAACATTAAGTAGAGTGTTGCCTTATTAGTGATTACTATTACTATACTTACAGCGCAGTTAGTAGGCATATTTAAAAAATCAGAAGCACCAACGTTCTCGATAAATTGCTCAAAATACTTTTATGTATCAATGAAGTATATACTAAATTACTCTTAAATAGTCACATTATTACAGAGATTTGATAATGGGATTGATTACCCTACTTACCTAAACGAGTGAAATTCCTTTGCCAGTGTGTTGGACATACGAGCTGGTGCAAAAGCACGACAGTACACCTTACACGATAAACAAAGCGTTGTAATATTATTGCGCTAGTTTTATTAATAATTGTACGAAGAGATTTTATTGGTATGTACAAAAAAAGGAGAAAATAATGATGAAGTATACAAATCATTAGTGTTTACGTCGGTGTCCTTACACAGTTTCGACTATTATTAAGTAGCTAGGGACAGCACGAAACGAAAAAGAAAAATTATCTCGTAATAATATATCAAGGAACTAGGGAAATATTCACTTCATTCCGCTAAACCACTACAAGCGCTGAGTATATGTATTTCCTTCGGGCAATATTGAAATTTAAATATTCTTCTCTGCTTTTTTATTATATTTTTTTACCGTTTTTTTTTTCTCTTAACACTTTCAACATTTGAAATTTTGGTCTCTCAATAAAATTGGCTAACGAGGAAACGAAGGATAAACGGTCACCATTTACACATTCCATGTCTCTTTAAAGATTCGTGTTTCGTATTACTATTTACAATTTCAGTCGTACGAGCACGGACACACCACCACAGAGTCGGTTAGCTGTATCCGGTGTATTCCTTTCACTTGCGTAATCAAAGCTCACGCTCAGTTTTAATCAACTCCAAACCCACGAAGCTTCGTCCCAGTGTGAAAGTTAATACTTAAAACATCGAGAGATCTCAACAAACGTTATTAAGTTAAACTAACTTTGTGGACGTAGCGCGACGCGCGTAAGAAATTCGTGAACGTACCACGGTACTCTTTCTATCTCGCGAAATGACTCAGCGATGTTAACGAAATAATCATTGAAACTTAAAGGTATATGTGTGTATATATATATACACACATATACCTTTAAGTATATATATAGATCCGTTCATAGCAAAAATTATGTTCTACGTCTAAAAACTGTGAACGAACAAGCTGTCGGAGACCTGCTTTCGGAAAGCAGCCTTCGTAGCTTCGTTGGTAACAGAACTTACGATTATCTCTATCGAGTTCAACGTATTCGAATCTACGCGGGTCTTCGTGTACAAATAAAACGAAGACAATTATCGAATAGAGTCTAAATCGAATCTTTTCGTATTAAAAACTCAACGCCTACGAAGAATGTTCCAACAGGTCTTTCTCGACAGTTCGTTTTTCTTATGCTTCTTCTCCTCCTCCGTTTTCTTCTTCTTCGTCTTCTTTTCCATCTTCTTCGTCTTCTCGCTTATACATTGAATTTCATTCCCCAACTTTTGGTTTCGTAGCATAAATAATTCCACACGAAACGGAGAAGTTCTCGAATTCCCTTCAAATCTTGTTAATTTCATCCACGTCTTGAGACCAGCAGGATCAATTGATGTACCCGCTGATAACACTGTTAATAGTATATGATACATCGATATAACTTCTTGAGCCAGCCCAATCATTCTACATACTTCGTTATGATTTCACTTGCATCGAACACGCCTGATTATCGCAAGGTAGATCAATTGGCCCTATTAATTCGTTTTCATTTCATTTTCATTTCACCTAACGTTAAAAGATCGACGTGCCAACTACAACGCGACAAGCACAGTGCTCCCAATAAAGTACTTATGTTCGTACCGTGTATTGCTTAAGTTAAAGAGCTTGTAAACGTGGCGTGCTCCACGAATTGGTGGGTTCCCTAGAACCCCGTGCAGGAAACGATGAAATCTCGAGCGGCATTTGTACCTTCAAGGTCTACGCGGCTCCAAGCAATTTCCTTACACCCTCAAATAATTCGGCTAGAATATAAATAGCACTTTCATCGGTGAACCAAAGCAAATTGCATAAACTGAATCGATATCAACGAATTTCGAGACAGAGAGGAAAGCTCGTTCTATCTAACGGATTCGCGACGAGGAGCGGCGCGATAATTGACGAGAAACCGTGAACTGCTACTCAAACGTCTACGTTCAGCGAACGGGAGAAGCAGAGCTGTTCGAGCGCGTACTTGAATTTATAGGTGGCACGTCTGAAGAGAGAGAGAGCGTCCGGTTTAGAAGCCCGTTAATTTATTAATCTATACAGAACTGATAATAATTAGCGTTTATCGAGTTTTTTTTTTTAATGCGTGGCCGTCTTAGGAAATGGATCACGATTCCCCATTGCCGCTATCGTCGCCGTCCTCGTACTCGCTCGCGCTCAGCTGATCGTCCTCGTCGTCGTCCAGCTCGTACTCGTCGTCGTAGAAATCCGTCATGTCCAGCATCTGGTCGGCCGGCCTCGCATTCGTCTTTATGCAGTAATCCTCCAGTGTCACCGGGACAACGATGCCCTCCTTCTCGGCCTCCATCTTCGCGATCTGTGCTTGTTTCCTGCAACCGGAAAACACGATTCTCTTCGACGCGTGACTCACTGTTACATACTCCTCCTCTATCCTCAAGGAAAAGGGTCATCGATCACGGTTTTCGCCAGCGTAAGTACTCGAATTCGTGGAGACACTATTGTAAAACCGTGACCATTGCCATTTTAAGAGGAAATGATTGAGAGCAGGACGCAGGACAGACCGATACCACCGTACCTTATGATATTTTCATACTCTTTGTCTCGGCCCTTGGAGTCACGCCAGCGCCTGTACATCACCGAGGCATCCACGTTGGCAGGGCTGTAGGTATTGGGCTCGTTCAGGAGTGAGATCACCGACAGGAGGATCGTCCTGTTCGAAGAGTAGTTTAGTTAGCTGGATGTCAGTTGACGATAAAAGCTCTCGGATGTAATTTGTGCACGTATAGGTATACAGTAAACTCTCCTTAGCGGCGAACGCTTAACGCATAGTTGCGACGAGCTCATATCGAGAATTTACTGTACCGAGCAACATTGCTCTCGCGTTTCTACAATTTCATTAATTCCCGATACTCCTGTATTCGTATACGTTCACAGTGGTGTACATCGAGGACGGTGCGTGGCAGTCGGAGGCACGCAGGAGCTCTCACCTGACGTTCTGTGTTGGATTCCACCTCTCGCACGGCAGTTCGCCGCTCTGTGGATCGTCTATGGGCGGGTGCAAGATCGATATGCAAAGATCGCCATTCTGCGTCAACATAGAAACACACAACGGGTTAAACGTATCCTCGCAAATGAATCAGGCTGATATCTACACTGTAATCCGCCTTCGAGCAGCTCGGAACAATCAGGGGGAGGTTCTCCGCGCCTCATCTGCCCTCCCACCCGCTGACGGATCAAACTTGCGAGCTTACGCACACTCGCAACAGCGGGAGATAAAGTGCGAAGACGAAAGGGACGCCCAAGGGCAACGATCGACTTCACCAGACAGAAAGGTAGCCTCCACGAGCGCTTGGGACGGGAAAGGAAGGGGGTTCCAGTTCCGCGTTAATCGTCCCTGAAAGCGCATTGCCTACGGGGCAAACAAACGTCTGAGGCCGAAGGACGAACTCTCGCGGCGTCTTTCGCGAACCTGAAAATCCTTGCCCCCCCCCCCCCACCCCCTTTAACACGCCATACTCAGAGCTCGAGGTGCAAAACCTCCTGTACCGCGCTTTTCAGCGCTCCAAAGCTTCTTCGTATATATTTTCCCTGCCCTTGGAAGTAATCTGTAGGTACTGCGGAGTAAACCAGAGTACATAATGGAACAGCTTTACAGGAGGAGTTTCATAATCAGCGAATGCTCGCCACTGTAATGACGCGTTTAAATCAAATAACTGCGAGACATCGCGTTAGGTAATTATTTATTGTAGGAATTAGGGGTTTTTGTAAATTTTGTGTTCAGGGAGCAGGAAAAAAACGGATTTCGGGCGCGATGGGACTCGAACCCACGATCTTGCGGAGGCACTGCGTAGTAGTCAGCCTAACTGCCTAACCAACTTCACCAAAATCGACCCTCCAAACTCTCCTATTCCGGGCGCCCTCTCAAGGCTGACGCGCATTTTGGCGAAGCGAATCGAAGAAATTAATAATACCTAATTAATTAATTGTCGTTGCGCTTTAGTCAACAATTGTTTATCAATTTTTTTCAGCACATCGCGCCCCGCTTCGACAAAATGCGCGACGGCCTAAGGGAAGTTCCTGATCCCACAATATCCTATCCCGGTGCACGTTGTCCTTGGAGCTTTGTTCAAAGAAGCTTCTCCACCGGGTTGCGTGCACCGAACGATTCCAGCGCGCCGAGGGTCGCCGTTTTCGTGTTACAACGTTGTAAGCCGATGGCTGGATGCTAATCCGGTGACGCAAGACGTGTTTACTCCCGACACTAGGCGAGATCGAGCTTTAAGAGACTTGTTTGCGCGACTCGAGTGTACGGGGTGCTCTGGAAATTCGCGACGGTTTGTTTTCAGCGAGCGCAGATGTAATTACGCTTAATCGACGGGTATACGGGGTAACGACACGCCGGAGGTGGAGCAGAGGTTGCCGGGAGGAAGTCGTGTAGTTTCTCGCTCGTCAACCGTTGCCGGTGACCACTTCCGCGTCTAGCCGCTGGAAACGGCCAGCGATCTACACGGTGATCGCGATTAACATTTACACGAGCGACTTTTAGCGCCGCGCGTCCTCGTGGACCTCTCGTCCCGGTTCACTGAAGCGTTTAAACCCGATCGATCGGTATAAGAAACGGCTACATGGAAACCACCGGCCAGCGTTCTTCTCTGCCGTTGGCCAATCGTCCCGCTTCGAGCATGTTCAGACTCCGTTGAGTGGAGGAAAGAATCTTGGAGATCCAATTCATCCACGAATCACGTGTAATAGCGTGCCGTTTAACGGGGACCGCGATGCACGAGGGAGAGGCGTTTAACGCTAAGTAAATTAAGTTTGAGAGGCGACGGGGTTGTAGAGAGGGAGGCCTGGACAGCTGTTCCAGTCTACCTGAGCCTGAATGGGGGCCCTTGGCCCCTTGTTCGCTGCAGGTCGACAGCCAGCAGAATTTGGGGACAATTCTTGGAAGGAAAAATTGAAACCTGCCCTGGCGTGGGAGTTCTACGCCATGAAAAATATATAATGTCAATTCTGTATAGTTTCAAGACCCGAAACTTTCCTCGGATCATCGAACCTCAGTGAAATACCGATAAATAATATTGGAAGATGCTACGGCAATAAGGAAGTATCTTGAAACGTCGAGCCAACTCGCTCTCCCCAGTTCGCGGGTTAAGCACCTACTGCAACGTCCTGTTTCAGATCCAGTCCAATTCCAGACCAAGATCAGTTCCTAACCCAGACCAGTTTAGATTCAGCGAACGCCAGCTCGCCGCGCGAAGGCGAGTGGACAGAAAAGTGGGTCGTTCGATTCTCCCCTGGACGCGACGAAAAGCTCGCGGGATCTCGATTGGACGTCCAAGTGTTGGGGCCAGGGGATCAAGATCGACCTGGCTGGCAGATAAGGGGCCGAACGCGTGCATTTTCCCCCCTTGCCGTCGACCTCGGCTCCTCGAGCTGCCCGACAGCGCAGAAGGAAGCGGCGAGGATACAGGTTCGTGGGGTAAGCACGCTCTTTGTGGACAAAAGCACGGCATACCGCAGTGCCGCTGGCGAGTGGCCAGCGCCGAGCGAGCGTTCCTCTGCTTCTAAACTCGCCGCGATAACCGAAATCCCTGGCCAGCACTCTGGCAACGTGGGAGCGGGGTATTAGATGGACAGAAAGATCCTGGACGTTCGACCTGGCGCGAGGAGCGTGGATCAACGCTACTTTTGCATCGCCCTGTGATAGCGAAGAAATATTGTTCGCAGGGTGGCCTTAATATTAATAGTTTATTAACGGAAAAAAATTCCACTTGTACAGCGAAAGAATGGCTATAAAGCTCTTAAGTATAAAGCGTCGACATCACAGATACCTAACAACTAATTAGTGCAAATTGAGTAGCTTTGAGTTCGGATAATTTAGGATCCATTTAGCATTAGATATCTTCGTCAAGCGTAGACTTACAAACACGTTGGACAATACTAAAAATAAACCTGAAGAAATCTAAAGAAACGAAAGCAAAATGGACGCAGTAGCGCGTGTGCGTTTGTTTTTTAACGGTGCGCAACAGGTCGCACCTTTTCTTGCCCGATTATGGCTGTGACGCGCGATAAGCTTTCATCTTTGGATCGGCATTGTCGCGTGCGCGCGTTCTATAATGCCAGAGACGTAAATGAATCCCGCCTTCGATGCGTGACATCCAAAAATACGCGTCTCATGTATACACCACGAATTTAGATATATCAGTTGCGGATATTTCTCGATCAGCCTCCGTCTATATGTGATCGAAACCCAATCGTAGAGTCGAGCATTATCGATGCCCACGTCTGCACTCGACGATAACTCCATTTGCATTGTTTATCATCCTCTTAATCGACGCTATGTACCAAGTATCTGGCAACGAATTCATCGAGTAATTTTCTCCGGAGCAACGTGTCCGCGATAAGGAGCCCAATGATGCACAGATCGCAAGTGAATCGAGCTGACATTTCCGATAATTTCGTTGACGAAGCCGTCGCGTCGGCGCGCGACGCGAACGAGCCGTACGCGACGAAAGAGCGAATTTTTAAAATTAGCGAGGCCAGCAGGAAACGAGGAGTAGGCGAGGAGAGGCAGAGAGGCAGAGAGACAGAGAGACACGGATCACTTCGAACGAGGTGAGAACCTTGCCGGGGCACTGGTCAGCCTCGAAAATAGACCGTCTGTCTCTCGATCGGAACTATCGCGGCAAAGGAGACCGGTCCCATCGGATCCTCGTAAATCCGGAACCAGAGAGCTTTCAATTAGACTGAAACATTCCCACCCCCGCTCCACACAGAGCGCAGTAATCTGATAATGCGCAGGGAACGAAAACCTTTGAAGCTCGACAAACGTGTCGATAAGATTTCCCAAGATTTATATCGAACCCAACGATCGCTTCAATCCCAGCCACTTTTTCACACTTTCCTACGCGATGAGTCACCCCGGAGCGTGTGGGTACGATGCCACGATGCAGTTCCGCGGAGAAACTCAAGCAGGAAGACCAGCAGACGATCGACGTTTCGAAACGTCCTCGGCTCTGAGAATTTTCGAAATAAATACACCCGGTGGTCGTCGAAGCTGGCTTTAAAGAGGCAATCGTCCAACGCTCGCTCGACCGTGAATACTTATTTCAATCAACAGCTTTGACCATTTGGAGACCGCCGAGGAACAAATGCACTGGGTGCGCGCAGAGGTTCGTCGGAAGTTTCCCAGAAAGGGTAAAGAGGTCGAGTATTCTGATTAAATTTCCAGAAGAAGTCGGGTGTCTCGAACGAAACGGCTTCCACGAATCCATCGAGGGGACGTGACTACTTTTCGAAGCAGCCAGTGCGCCTCAAACTCGAAGCGGCTTGCTCGCTCTCGGAGGAGTTCGGGGAGTCCTTCGTGCTCCGAGCTTCTAGCCAGTCTAGCACGCCCACTAGTCCTGTCCCGTTATTGCCGCGAGAGTCCCGAGCGCGACTTTATGCGAGAGAGCGTTTCCACCTTACCAAGCGCTTCGTAAACGGCACACCACCTATACACGCCCGCGATTCGCGAGCGACGGACGCGCTGCGGCCACGGGCACAGGCGCGCGCGTGGATTGATCTCTCTGCATGTACGCGCGCGTACGAGCGGTCACAGACGTTTCACGGTTCGTCGAATCTTGAGGCGACGACCTCTGCATGGCGAGGCTGAAGGAGAGCCTACCACGTTACAACGATTCCGCTTTGATACACGGACTGGGGAATATAATCCGTGCTATCGGGGCCGTTTCGCAATTCCATGCGCGTCTCTTCGGCTCAGATTTTCTTCATTCGCGTAACAGAGTGACTTAAGCGAGGCGTTGCGAATTCGCCAAGTGCTTTACCTGCGATTCACTCTCGCTCACTTTCTCCAACCTCCGCAACAGAGAAACGAACTCGGGCCTCCCTGGATGAGGCAACACTCGCTGCCCGATCCGGAGCGCAATTAACGAGGGATCGTTCTTACGGATGCAACCAGTTGAATTCGTCCGATAACCGGTATTCCCACGTAACCGAAAGCCAGCAAGTGGAAGGAAAACCTGACCTGCTTCGCCTGTGGAAAAGGAGGAGGACAGAGTATTCTTTGTTTTCGACGGCGGATGGCGTTATCTAGATCCCAGCGGCGCGGCTGCGACACTGTCGTTCGACAGGCGTAGCAGCGACGGAACAATACGGTCGCGGAGGGAAAAATTTGAAGCGGGCGAGCTATTATCGTCCCCGGGCCGCGGCTGGTGTTTACAGAAGACGGTAAGATACCTCGCGGGGCAAGAGATCTCTCGCGCAGGTGACTCGCGTGGCGAGGGACGATCGCGGACAATGGGGGCCATTCGAAAGTCATTCGGCCGTCACCGAAGGTGGCCACGCTACGCGGATTTCAGTGGTTTCGCGCTCTCAGGAAGCGGCCCGGCGATACGCTGGGTCATACCACGCGCGTGACCCACTTCGGCAGTGGATCCACCGCTGAAAGACGAGAAATTAAGCTCGTAGGAACTCGCGGCTTTCGAGCGGCCGACCATCTTGGATTTCAACGCCTCTGACAGTTTCCGCGAGTCCATGAATCGAGCGAATATCTGCAGCCTCTCGATTAGGATAAGTCGTCGCTATCACCTTGGTTGTTACTACAAGTCACCACTACACGGACCCGTTATCGAGGGAGCTGCGTGATAGTGTTTGGAGAATGGTCAACAAGGCCGTGCACAAGATATAGAGAGTTATTTATAAACAAGCGAATGAAATTAGAATCTTTGCTTCAACATGGGAAAGGAAGATGAGATCGGGCATATGATTAGAAGAGCGACGAATTTCTGCCGAAGCGGTGTCCTTTTAGAGGAACAAGGACAGAGCCAACGCTGCCAAAGAGGAGTCGGTTCGATTGGCCGATAATCGTGGGGCACGGGTTGCAGGGTTCATCGGGGTGACGCAGGAAATCCGCGTGGTTCAGCGACGCGCCCCGTTACATGCTCATTAAACAAATTACTCGTATTCTTCGGTGAACGTGTCACGCTCTCGCGGTGAATTAATCTCGTCGCGGAAAAGGGGGAAAAGCCGGGGCGCGAGAGGATGGCGCTGCGGCGAGGTACGTTGGCCTCTGCTCCGAGGTCGAAAAGACGCGGCTCGTGAAAAGTATTCGTCGCGCGGAAAATAGCGCGCGCGAGTGTAGGACGGCGGAGAGCGTTCGCGCGACGGGGAGGAACTTTCATGGGGAAGGGAAAAGTTGGGCGCGACTACGATAGAGAGGTCCCTGAGCCTCCGTTTCCTTCTTTTCTTCTTGCGGCTGAACGGAAGACGTTTCCAGCTATCGCTTTCGAGTGAAAGCGCCTGCTGCTCGCTCAACGGAGATCGGCGAGCTTTCGTCTTCGGTATCCCCGTTTCCAAGGGTGAAAGCAATTTCGGGAGTTTAATTCCTAGGAATCTTCTTCATAATCCGACTCGCTGCACCCCGTCGGGTAGGTATAATTAATACGCGGCACTAGTCGACGCATGAAATTTACGCGAGCACGTTATTCCCGTTATTCATGGCGTGTGCTTCTCGTCTAGCCGCGGCCCTTCCAACAACAAGTGACTGGACACGGATATGTCCAACGAGCTTTCGACGGTCATTGACTCTTTGCTAGTGCCCGCTGAAGGGTCAACCGTGGGGAGAGCCGAGCGCACGGCAGATGCGCTCGAGGTCGATAAGCTTCGAAACCATGGGGATACTTTATACGGGTGGAATTTGTAAACGAAAACAAAGGACGGTGACGAAACCAGGCAACTTTTCTTCCACGGGGAAGTGCTCGTCTCCCAGGGTACGAGAATTATTTTACGATCTCGAATTGAAGAATTCGCAGCGAGAGGGCTGCAGCTCTCCATCTTTACCAACTTCGAGGAAATTAGAAAAAACAGTTGTATAATTATTGCTTTCACTTAAGATTAAGTGTATCACAAATCAGGTCATTTTTTTCTTTGCCGATATTTCTGTCAATTTTTAGATGTTAATATTAAAATTTAAATATTTTTGGAATTTCAACAAAAACAAAATCGCCTTTTTCTACAACTATTTTTTTTAACAATTCGTGATATTAAAATTTACATTTCTATAAAAAGACTATTATTACGAATGTACAATTATCACCCAATAGTCACAAAATTCAAAAATACGAAAATGGTAACTGAAAGTGACGCTGGGGTGCAGTGAACCCCATGCGACCGAATTTCAGAACAAGATAACATTAATTGTATTAATTCTATTTTTGGCGAATGTTAAAATCTGGAGCTGCCCGAAACAAAACTATTGCACAAAGCAGTAACGAGTGCAGGTTCAAAATTTGGAATAAATCCTCATTTTTTTTTATCGAGTTTTTTACGTATATTGCACGTCATAGCTAAAAAGCTATCAAAAATGAAGCTGCAACCCTGTTGCTGCAAGATCCTTAATTTCTCTGGACCAACTGGAAAAAGACAGACCACTCTCGTCGAAATCACCGCCACCGATCCCCTCCCCCCTCACGAAGAAATTCGATAACTCCGAGCACACCATTAAAAATTCTTCGAAAGCAGTTTAAGTTAATTCCTCCCCCTTGAGCAGATCTCGCTGCGGTCTTAAGAGGCCGTCAATTATCAAAATTACGGTCGAGCGTGCCTCTCGAGGCACGCGTACTCAGACGTTTGGCTTTTTCATGGCGAAAAAACGGGAGAGGCTGGCGGATCTCGCCGGCCCCGAGGACCGACGACGCGAAACGCTACAAAAACGAAGGGCGAGGGACAAAGAGGGAATCGGAGAAAGCGAAAGGGTGAGAGCGAAGGGGGCGAGGATCGGGGCGGAGATTGGAAAGGGATACAGAGGACGCGTGGATGAGAGGAAAAACAGACAGGGCGGCAGGGACGCGAAATGAAAAGGGGGAATGAAGGGAGGATCGATAATTCCAGCATTTGCTCACCTCGTACACGTTCGGGTGCCAAACTTTCGTCATAAACTGAATGCTCGGTGGACTGTACGGATAATCTGGCGGAAACTTCATGCGTGCCTGCAACAGAAACAAAACCAAACGTTAACTCGTTATCAAAGAAGAAAAAACAAGGTTCACGACAGGCGCGGAATCGATTGCCCGTTTTCGTGAAAATGGTCAGAAGACTTCGGAGCCCCAGGCCCGGGGGAATTATTTACAAGCCGTTTGCGAATTGCTCGTCGCGTTCGGGGGGGGGGGCAAAAAAGTTGCGCGCCGGGCAGGGAGCGCAGCCGAGCGAGGGGTGAATTTGCCCGGAAAACATCGTGGATCGCAGGGGCGGACCGAGGAATTCGATCTGTTTTGCGTATCGAGACGGGAGAGGAGTGATTTCCTGCTAGCCGCGCAACAGTGGCAAACGGGGAGAAATACAGTGCAGGGGAGGCTTCGTTATCAGAACGCTCCGATGCCCGGATGCTCCGCTGCGGTGTTTCGAAAACATGGAGAATTTGGAGAACGCTGGTTCCGCCGCGGAGGAAGCAGAGTGCGAGGCAACGAACTGTAGTCGACGATCGACGATCGGAGGAAAGCATCGACGCACCGCGCGATCGTCGAAGCGGTTGAAGCAGTTGGAGTGCGCTCAGAAAGGGGACGCCCTCTCCCTCCTGCCGCGTTTCATCAGGCTACGTCTGTGTAGGTACGGAATGAATCCATTTCGCAGGGTGTACCGTAAGGGTCTGCCGTCCCGCCGCTGCTGGCGGACTTTCGTCGATGCCTCGGCGACGGGACGCTATATTGATCGCAACCTGGTCATGGCCCAAATATCCAACCCCGTCCTCCGGGATACGGCGCGTCCTACAATTAACTTACTTTCTATATATCTCGCCACTCTGCATTCCCATTTCAACCGCCACTACTTCCACCCACGGCGTGTGACGCCCCCAATTAATTGCGAGGGCTGTACATTTTTTATATTTTTGTAAGGGCTGACACTGGAGGCCAAGTTCAGTGGCGCAAAACAAAAGAAAACTGAATATTATTCTTTAATTAAATTTTTATAGTCATCTAAGGAATTTTATTGAATTTGCATTAAATGAAATTTTATCCCTTCAACTTGGCTCCCCTCCCCCCCAAGATTAAATCCTGAATGCGCCACTGGTTCAGTTAATGTGTTTCTGTATCCATTAAACATAAAAGATAGATTTCTTTTTTCCTTCACTTTTAGTCCCCGAAATGGGTGGTTCTGAAAGCTTCTCATTGTTCCAGCGGCACTCTAACAATAAGTAAAGTAAAAAAAGCGAAGCGACTCGTGCATCGTTTTCCCCCACGACGATGAGCATCGACCGGCGCTCCGTTCAATGCGACACCGCGAGATCGATCGCACTTATCAGCGAGTAATCTCGCATGACATCGGGCACAGGCGTTCTCAGAAGCGCGGATAAGATCGATGGTCCGTGCAGCCGCGCTGGATTGCTCGCATTCCCTGAAACAGTGACGGTAATGCGCACGAAATGATCGAGAACGTTTCCGCGTTATAAATCGATCCCCGGCTAGCGAGGATACGATGACGGTGTTACTCGTGTACTCGTCGTCGGTGTTAAAAATAATATCGCAACGTGTCTGTATAACACGTAAGGAGGAACAGGCGAGCGCGTGCATTCGATTGTGTTCAATAATGCAGCGGGCTCGACGCACGGACAAGCAACTGTTACCTTGACAATACCGTAATGGTAGGCAAAAAAAAAAAGAGGAGTTTTGTCGGCTGACGGACGCGTTCGATGGCCAGGAGGAGGGAAAGAAATGTTGCCCGTTAATCGCTCGCCGGGATCGATACGAATTGAATTAAGCGAAGCGTGGTTATCGTTATTTCATTGCCGCGATATTCGAGAGAGACTTCTCCCTTGGCGAGCCACCTTCACGCCGGGCGACCTACAAATTTTCGCGACCCATTTCAGCGATAAGCACTCGAGGGTCGCTCCTTAGATGGTAGCGGCGTTGCGCCCGTGTCCGATTCAGGGGGATCAAGACGGTGACCTAAATCTCCAAGGCAGACATCTCGGGCCCGCCTTATTTTCCTACGAGGCGGTGCTCGCCCTCGCGGCGTTCAAAGTGCAACGAATTCCAATGGTCGATCCGGTCTTCTCAATTGTGACGCTTGTTTCGCTTATTTCAGCGCGATTGATCGCGTTGCGCGAGCACGTCGGGGGCGCGATTAATTACGGGGCGACGACGATACGCGACGATCAACTATTCCGCGATAAGCGAGGAATAGCAGCGGGCGCGTATCGCTCGCTGCAAGGCTGAAGGGAGAGAACGCGGGCGAAATGGAAACGTATCTGGCACGTGGAAATCCCTGGGTGATTGCAGACCTCGTTGCTCGAACGGAGAGGGGGAAAAAAAGGAAGATTGAAAGCGCCTGTCCCTGCCGTTCGGGGAAAGGTTCGGCCGGAATGAAAAAGAAAGGAGGGTATGTATCAAAGGGCAACGCGACCGTGCTCTCGACAATAAGGAGCGCAAAATGAGTCTCGACCTTCGGGATATCCCGAGGGTTACTGCAGATCGAACCTGCACGTTTTCCTACGAAAATTCTGCATTATTCATCGCGAGACGTTTCACGATTGCGCAAATGGGAAGTGGACTCGTATCGTTTGATTCTACAGGGTGTAAAAAAAGGTAACGACCCATGGGTCTCTGGAACAATGAAGATTCGTCGAAGCGGGGCTTCAAGTTCACGGTCAGATCCTCTGCTTTTGCATACTCTAGGTCCTCTAGAACAGCTCGGGACGTGGTTCTCGAGTATCAAGGTCAAAACGAATCTTCCAACGAGCCACTTTAAATCCCAATTCGTAACTAGCTTCCTAAAACCAACGCCTATTATTTTCCTCGCGCCCTGCCTAGCGCGTCGCTCGAAATAACTTCATCCTCCACTCGCGAGCAACGGGTGCGCCTTCCTTAGATACGCCAGCCAGCTCTCGGAGCCTTCGAACCAGACTTTTTATCCGTGGATTTCTTCGCCTGCCTCTCTCCTCGGATTTACTCGGCAGAAGTAACAGCAAACCGAGGATTCCCCGTTAGCGGCCGCCTATCGCGATCAACGATATCCGCGATAGTGTCCCGTTAACAATATATCCGAGGCCACGGCCAGCGAAATTCGCGGGTGCGAGGGCGAAACGAGGACTGCGATGGTGCAGAGCGTTCCAAGGCTCTCTGCGATCCGGGTGGGTATCGCGAGAGGCGCATCGAATCGGGCAGCAAGAGTTTCGCGGGGAAGGCGTCGAAGCCGTTCCCCGCGATGCCCATCTCACCGTGAGGTGAAAGGATTAAACGGGGCCGAAATCGCGGTGGAAGGGGCCCGGTGGCTCGACGGTAAGAAAATCACGCGACCAACACCGTGGAGACCCATTTATCCCCGGCCCTTGCGCTGGTAGACGACGCCTAGCTTTTCCCTCCCGGGTAGAAAAATCCTGGCCGTTTATCTCGAGTGGAACGGGATCGGGTGAAAGTCGCTCAGGTGTTTCGAGGGATGCCAAAGATAGACCGAAGACAATGCTCGATAGCGTTTTATGTAACTCTGCGACCGTATTACGTGTCTTCTATCGGGTCGATCGTAAATCCCGCGGAAGAAGCGACCGAGCTTGCGACGATAAGACGTGCATACGGTAAGCGGTAGGTAGCCTTTTCCTCGCGAAATACTCAATTATTCTTTCCTCTTCCTACGAGCTTTTGTACTCCGCGGGAGCGATAATTCATGATCGCCGATAATTCATGCATCCATTAACGATCGAGACTCGAATGCGTTTTATGACCGTCTGTAGTCGAAGGAAATTGGATTGAGACGGGTTTCCCACCTTCTTTCGACAGACCAGCGAGCTGTAACTGTTCCACGGTGTCGGGGAACAATGGCAGGCTGCATCCAAAGGGCTATCGATTGAAGTTGCGATCGAAGAGGCTTTCCAAACGGTCGCTAATTTCCATGTATCGCGTAATATCGCGATAATGATCGTCGTAACAAAGAACGCCGATGCGGTTACGGTACGCGCGGCGACGCTGTTTACGATCCCGAGCTAGAGGAGCTGGCCGTCGAACAGGATTCAAAACACCCACGTAGGACGGGCGAATCACGTGTACGCGCCGGGTAAAGGTAGCATTCGCAAATAACGGTGTCGCTGGCCGTGCGGTTCGTTACAAGCCAGTTACATTGTGGGAAGACAGGATACGCGCTCGCGTTACATGAATAAGCGTTCGTAAATTCATAACGAAGCGGAGAGTGGTTTAGAAAGCGGACCAGGGGCGCACAAAAAACCGTAGAACCGACCGTGGCAGGATTCATTCTATGGTCGCGGGGACTGGGTACCGAACGCACAATGCTATTCGCAATTATCCGTTGCAGCGAGCGCTGGAAAAATGCGGAACTGTACCGTAACAGACACGGCAGCCTTCCTTTGCCAACAATAACTGCAATTCAGTCAATTAAGCGCCCCGTTTCACATGGAAAACATCCCCCTATCAGTCCGCTAAAGTAATTAACGAACGGCGAGCGCGTGATGCACACGAAACGATTCGATAGGACTCGTGTCGCAGATTTAAAGTCATCGCAGAATGCAGGTCAACCGATCCGCGTGCACCGAGCAAGCCTTGGTTTCCAGGATTGCCCGATATGCAGCTTGGAAATCGTCGCTCGGTCTGCATCGTTTAAAAATTCACGCGGCTGAAACTTATCGCCGCGCGATGTTTTCACTTCAATTTTGCGTATAATTGAACACGTGGGACAATTGCATAAAAGTAATGGCAGTAAAAGTTGTTCAGCAATGATCGCTTTTCTCAATGTCAACGTCTTCGAGCTGTTAAGGTGTTTTTTCTTTATAGGGAAGTCGCAAAACTACGTGCCGTTCAAGTTGGTATTTAATCCAAGCATGCAGGAAACCATGTGGTTCGATTAAATAAGAGACTGGCGTCCCTGAAAGCTCGAAAACAATATTGAGGAAGATGATGTTTCAGTTGTCGTATTTCCCTCTTTAAACTGCGCAATTTTTATCCTCCACTATTTTCGCGAGTTTAAAAGCAACGGAAGCATCAAGCATCCATGCCCCCGTGGTTTTAATGATATTTATTTATTATTATTATTCCACGCTCTGAACGCGTACCAAATTTATTAATATTATTCGCAATGTATCACGACTTGTGTAGATATGAAACTTTGACGTCAATTCTCTCGTAACATCTTTAACAGAATGTTACACGGACCACGAACGCTCCCCTCGCGACGAGTGGTATTATTTGACCATAATAAACACTGCAACGTCTCTCGTTGATAAAATCAGCGATCATTGGAAAAAAACCCGATGTATGCATCGCTATCTTTTTATGATCAAGGTGATCGTATCGCACTGCGTGAGTTTTACACGGAAACGCTAACAGACGCTCGAGTTTTCGAAATATGTATATATCCCTGCCAAGGTTAGAGAAAAATAGAATCAACATTGTTTTGAAGCGTAGAATCGTATCAGCGTTGGCGAATTGGAATGATCGTAACGAAAAATGGTGAGAAAAGAATGCGTTACGATGACCTGCGCCGTATTTAAAATCCATGTTTCGTTTCCCTTTAAACGTACCGCGAGTGTCAAATTTAAAAAACTAACGCTAGTAGCTGCGCGCGGTAATGCTCGGACGTAACGAAGCCAACTTTCGTATTTATACAACAAAGGGGCCCGCGAACGTTCGCTGGAACTCGCAACCGACGAAAGAGAAATCAGAGAAACATAACCAACAAAATGGAAAGCGTACTCTATCGTGACATCAACACATACACGCACACAAAGAAACGCTCTGCAATCCGATGAAGCTCCCGGGTCGAGCGAAGCCTGGGAATAATTATAATAATTACCTTGAAATATCCTCCTTGGTAAAGCGTATCCGGAGGCCCGAAGATAGCCACTTCCCACTCAAACATGTTGTCCTCGTTAACGAGTTTCACGCGGAACCCCTCGACGGGTTCCTCTTGGAGGCTTTTATATTCGAGGGCGAGCGCCCTGAGAGCGCTGCTGGTCGGTTGTGCCATATTTCGCGGGTCGGTGATCAGAATCACGGCCCGTTGCGGAAAGCAGAACGTCCAAGAGCCTCCTGAAGTGGTAGCACCGAACACCACAGTCGGACGGACGCCTTTACGAACACTGCTCCTTCCCCCGAGACAGAATCAATTTCCAACGGCTCTCCCACGGTTAAACTCGAGGCCTCCGCCACGATTTTCTTTGCTCGCAGCTCGACTCGACGCGCCGTGATCGATCACACGCGGCAGGACGTTCTTTGCGGCGATACAGTGCGATCCTGCACACGAGATAAACAAAGAAATACGATTCGGACCTACGAACTGCGAAGTGCCCTGCAGTCAAGAATACACCATTCCCCGACGCACGCACCTCTAACAAAACAGCTGACGTACCTTCTGCGTCAGCGTTGCACACCGCGCATGCGCGCTACCAGCTTCCCCCCTATTCTTCCCTTTAACGGCGACGATTTACGGGTTAAAATATACGAGGAACGGAGCCGATCGTTCTACCCGAATCCGCGGGATGGTTGCCGTTTAAATCGTCCCGATTAACGATTAAATGTTCCCGACCGATTCGTTGACCGGTTTAAGAAACTTCTATACTTCCTGTTTCCTCATTGGAAGGCAAGCCCCCAATCACGTGACGAGCAAGGAAACGATGATTATTCTTCTGGCTCGAGCGTCTCTCATTAAAGGGTGACGTTGATTGGTCGGTCCTGTTAGCACGCGCGTATCAATCTCCAATCAGCGAAAGCTATGCCACAGCATTTGTTCATTGGATCCTACTGGACAAACAATACGAACATGGATTCGTTAAGCTTTATTAATTAATTCTCATGGAAGCATGTTATTTTACGCATTATGCGTTTACACCTACGCATGTGGATATGTAGGATGAATCGAACTTAATACAGAGATATGAGAAGGTGTATTTTAGAAAAAAATAAAATCAATGCAAATCTAGAAATACATGAATATAAAAAAACATTTTTGAAAATCTTCACCCATTCAATCCCATTTGATCAAATCACAACGGTTCTTTCGTTTTAAGGACATATTATAATTTTTGTTAACTCATGGTGACACTCAGTTTCCCCACTTCTTTTTTCATATCTCCGCATTATAGTCCGTTTTTTATCGTCCCCTTATCCAGCGTATATATAAGTTGTCTCCGAAACGCCATCGTTATTTCCAGTTAATTCTGATTAACGGGGTGCTCAAGCTTCACATCCATCTTAGCGGAACGTCCGAAGGAACTGTTACTGTACAAGTTGAAATACTTTAAACTTTAAAGAAACATATCCACCTCAGTCATGCTTGCCATAGACGCGGAACTGTTTAAAGTTTTTGGCTTCTGGGGCAGTGTACTTGCTCTGAAAGTATTGGCAATGGCAGGATTAACTGCACGTTACAGATTTGCAAAGAAGGTATTTCTACTACATTAGCAAATAAATATTCTTTACGCACGAGCAGAATATATCGTTAATTTTTGTATTTATTACAGATATTTGTAAATCCAGACGACGTGGCATTTACGAAAAACGGAACGGTTGCTAACAATGATCCAGATATTGAACGGGTACGAAGGGCGCATCTGAACGATTTAGAAAACATTCCCATCTGGTACATAGTTACGGCTCTTTGGCTAACCACAGGACCTTCTGCGTGGCTAGCTGGAATATTGATCAAGGCTTTCGTGTTCGCCAGGATCACTCATACTTTAGCATACGCTGTTTGCCCGATGCAACCTCACAGAGCAATTGGCTTTTTCGTAGGATACACTGTTACGGGGTATCAAGCAATTAGTACTCTGTTGCATTACCTGTAATTCGCAACATTAAACTTTTGTTTTTTGTATGTATCTGGTTATTTGATAGTATATGTGAATAGAGATCATTGTATAGTTATACTATATTTTTGTACGTGTCTTACATGGTGCGCAGAGATGTGGTTTATGAAATAAAGTCAGGGATGTATGTAATATTAACAAATTTTTTGATATCCGCATTGAAATGGAAATATGTAATTTCTAGAATTCAAATAAATTTATTCTTATAAATTTACATGTTACATAGTACGTTTGAAAAACTTCCTGCGTTACTGAAGCACTTCATGTTTATTTCAGTGGTCATTTGATTATCAGTGTTTTTTTAATAAAGTAGCTTTAGATTACTAACTACATTTATCTCTACAAGGTCAGATTATCAAAAACGTGCGTTTGACCTATTAAAAAATTGCCCTGAATGATCCCCTACAACACTGCAACGCGTTGCTGCTTTACTACGGAAACGTTAAAGGTAAATGTAAGGGAAGTGAGTTACATTATAATAAATATTGACAATTAAATGTTCATATATTTTTTCTGTACACGACGACAACAACAACAACGACAATAATAATTACAATAAAAATAATAATAATATTGGCTCTGGTGGAAGTTTCCAAGTCCGCGTGTTTATAGTTCCATAGAGACACTATGGGTGCGTTTCAGTTAGAGCACTAAAGAGGTGAGTGATCCCTGCCGAATGATCCCGAGAGTCGACGAACGAAACATGGTTAGTTTCTTTTGGCTGAAGGTGTGCGTGTAACGCGTATACGTATTATGTCGATAAAATTTGGCTGGAGAAGAAGACTGAAGAAGAATCAGAAGAAAAATCTTATCGTTTCTGACTGATCCATGAGACGATATTACCATATCTCTGTCACGTGTGGTCCGATTTTATTGAATTTGGTTTTATTCGAAAGCTTATATGAGGTTTACATAAGAAAAATGTCTTTAAATTTAAAAAATATTGCAGGCGAGATGAGATATTAATGAAATAAGTTTCAGGTAAGGTTGGATTAGCCGGTTTACGAGTAAAAGATACGCGGCACTCGGCAGCGACAGTCATACATACGGGGCAATACGGGGTGTCGACACATGTACTTGGCGTTGAGATGCTACCGCGTCTCTAGATAATGTTAACATGACAATTCATGGAACAGGTTTATTTTTTTTCTTTGCCCATATGCAATGCAAATCATGGATTCAAACTTCATATATCCTACATACTTATTGTTAGTGTACTTTATATTGGGTGCAGCTGCTTCAGTGATTTATAAGTGTGTGTTTCATACAATTTTTGATCTTCCAAAGGAATTCTAGGGCCTAAACCTTTGCCATTTTTTGGCACTGATATCTGGCGTTATTATATCATGCATTTTTGGCATTGATATGCGTTCCACGACCAAAGAAGAAGTTTTATTCAAAAACATGGGACGGATGGTGTTCGAGCCTAGCTTTGACGTGTGTTTAAAAAGATTTCTTTTTCTTCCATTCAACTATTTCAAGCTGCAAAGATTGGATACATGCGTTAGCGACTTCTTCGTGAACATACTAAAGGATGTATTAGTAAAGATCAAAGTCGAGAAGAGCTGATTCCAGGCTGAAGAAGCAGATAAAAACTTCCGTAAGTTTTGTTTGGTATGTCTTTCTATTTTACTCTCATGTTACTACAATATTATTATTCCACGTTGTGTGTACAAAAAATGGCACCGCATGTATTTGTCTTTTTTGTGGCAGAAGCAAAGATGTCATTGAGTACAATAAGTTTCGCTCTGTACGAGCATATTCAAGAGAAATTACAAAAGGAAATTATAAGTGGCATAAAAGAATGCAAGGGCCAGTTAACATTCGATGCTACGATGAATATGCAATATTTAAATATGGTTGTCCAAGGTATTTGGGAAATATCTTCGGATATGTATAGTTTACAGAACTGGATACAGAATTGTATATAATTACACGCAGAATTCGATATTTGCAGAAGTGTTACGAAAATACCCAGGTCTTCTAGACATTATTAGACAAAGAACGTGACCTCGCACATTGGAAAACACGGGTATACGCTTCCTTCTTGGATGAGGATTATAATACCTGAATATGCGATACACCACGATCCAAAGTATTACCTCAATCCTGAAGTCTTTGATCCAGAATGGTTTACGGATGAAGGGAAGTAGACCAGACCAAATGTGGCTTATTTGTCTTACGGCGAAGTACCAAGGAACTGTATAGGTAAAACGTACTCCTAAACAACAACCTACTATTCTAAGAGGCCTCAATATCTTCCTCTCAATATCTCATTTTACAGGTAAACGGTTTGACCAGATACAAACAACGTTAGCTATAATCACAATTTTGAAAAACTACCAAGCCTCAGTTTGTGACAAAAATTTTTGCCAAAGCTGAACATGAGATATTGAATAAAATGAGATATTAAAGTGACCAGACGAAGAACATGTAACATTTTACATTTTCGCAGTGGTATAAAGTTACTGTTTTCAGGAAAGTTACTGTTTTCTTCTCTGCTTCTCTTTTCAATTACCAAGTTCAGACCAATTAAGTCTTAAGATCCAAATTACTATGTAACTACAACCCCACCGAAATGTAACAGTATTTTAAGCATGTAAACGAACTGCGAATAAACCATCACGTTTAATTGACAATTGTGCCGTTAAATTCAACTAAGTATTTTGTAAAAAGGAGGGAAAGCTGTGAAGATCTAATAATAATACGTCTTTATTACATTCTCAAAAACACGAAGAGAAGTAATTGGTCAGATTCATCAATTTGCTGCGTTTAATGGGGGAGCCCTATTTAGGACGGCTAGGAATAAGGTGATACTTGGGATTTGTTTTCTAAGAAATTGTTAAGCGGATCTTTTCCAAACTTTCAGGATATTTTAGTTTACATTCAAAGAATAGAAATTAATTTTTACGTTACAAAGTGTGCGGTAGAAATGGAGATATATGAATACGTTCGTTAGGACTCGCGCGCCGCAGTTACAAATTGGCGATTGTAATGGTGGCCCCATTTCTTCCATGAAATAAAAAACCAAGGATTTTATTATTTCTAATCACCTTATTCCTAGCGTCCTAAATATGGCTCCCTCTTAAGGCTAATCCGAGGACTAATGAAAAAGTAAAATAAACTTGTAAAATAAAATAAAATACAATGAAATACAAAGTCAAACAAAACCAAACGCATTACAGTAGGCACGTTCAACTTTACCCCGAGTTAACAACACTAATCAATATAATTACACAAAATACTTTACAGACTAAATAAACGAAAAATTGCACTTACCTACTTATCTGCAACTGGTAACGTCCCGTCAAGGTCAAGGGTAATCACTAATCCATACAGAATGCTTCTTGTTGTTTTCCAATCCACGCTATCGCGATATTACGCGTAACATTCGTAACGGTCAGCAAGAAATCGCGAGAATATAAAAGTCTACGTATAAATCCGATCGCGTGGCAGGCACTGAAGCTCGCGCGTTTGGTGAAACAGTTTGAAAGGTAGTACCCTAGATATTGGCGCGTAAACGGCGCTCGAAACTAGCCTAGCACGCATGTGTAGACGGGTGTTGTGCGCGGTCGCCATGACAACGTCGTCTCCACGCTAATGGGCGCGGGAACGTCAGACGTCGCGATGTATCTGTGAGGTGCGAACCGTGGTCGGTGCAACGGCGTCCCGCCGTTACCGAATTATGTGTCGAACAAATGTTCGATTTTGATAGTGAATGAAACGCACCGGTCCGCCGCACGTCGATCGCCTTCGCGGCGATTTTGGCAATGATCGAAGGACGGCTGTCATCGTCCCTGAAGTCGGTGATCGATACGTCATGGACAAACGTCGGTAGAACGGCATAACTCCAGTGGTGAGTGTCAATGAAAATTCTGTCATAAATATTTTTAATTCCGGTAACGATTATGGGAAATCGGAAACTTTGAACACCATTCGTCCTATTAGACCGCTCGATTCGTAGCTTGCGTTGAAACTTTTCGACCGTTTAACCGGAAGTACGCGGAGGTCCGTGAAAAGTCGCACAACGACCGGAAATGCAGAAATTAAATTTGTGCGTTCTTTCTTCGCCGGGCGAATATACGAATTTCTTTAGACGTACCACGTAAAAGCGTAAAGGAGCTCTTTGAACCGGCTTTCAGGAAGGTCTTCTCTTGTTTTTCTTTAAAGCGCGTGAAAAGTCAGAGGAACCGTAGTAGGGTGGATGTATCAGTAACTGAACACGTACCGGTGAATCGATATTTTTGATTAAAATTAGTAAAATAAGCAACTAATTAACGAGAGACTTCTTTTAATTTCTTGATTCATATCCAAACGATTTTTGTAGCACGTGGAATGAATCGCGCTGCAAACATAATTTTATAATAGTGTTCATTCGTTAGCCTTAAGTGTTGATTTTTTGGTGCGTTTATCCTACGCATTTTATGTCTAACACTCTTGTAACTTAAACGTGTATTGCTTCTTTCTTTATTTGTCAAACTGGGTTGGTAACTGTGCTTGGAGTTAGTTTTCCGATGCTAGTACGTTGAAAATGTCAGTAACGATTACTTTTGAAGATTAGAAATTATTGAACGCTTGCATAAGGAATCATAAGAGTTTCGCCGCGCTAATGACAGTGCCGTGCGCCTGACAGCGGTGCAATAACGTTTGCCGTCTTTCAGGGGCTTTACACACGATGCAATTTCCCCGCGAGCGTAACGCGTTTCCTTTGAAGGTCTTTGCGTTCAATGAGGCATTGACGAACCACGATTAACGCAATTACATACTCTCATTAAAAAAGAAAGAGGGAGAGGAAGATCGAGAGTAGCGTCAGGGTATCGATGCGCGAGGGTAATTTCGCGTAGGTACTTATATCCTCTAATCAGATTGCGCGGTACCTTGAACGCGAGGGTGTAGAACCGTAGATCGATTTTTATCGCACTTGGTCCTATTACGCTATTCAACGCATTCTATCCGCGGGAATTAGGTTCCTTTGGAATCGGCTTTCAAAGGCGAACAACTTTACTAAAACTTCCTCGAAGGCCGCGAACACTTTATGGGCTATTTTTACTCACAATACGAACTAGGCACGTGAAGTACCACCCTGAGAGTTTATTTCGAAAGCTACTACACGCGTGTTACGAGAAACGCCGTGAAATTATTCACGCGGACGGCGGGTACCTTGAAACACGCGAGTAAATTTGCTTGAAATAGCAGAAGTTTGAGAATGAGATAGGGAGAACTGTGCCATAGGCTCCGCGTGGTGGGGGGTAAATGCGACGAATTGGGCTTTCGCCCCCATTATTATATCGCGGAGTTCGAAGTTTGAAAAACGGCATTCCACATGCACTAACCTAATTAGATCGCGATGCGCCCCGTTCCTTTAGAGCACCGCCTGCATGCACCTTGTTTCATCAATACCCACTGTGGCAACCGCATCCGCAGTGGCAAAGGCACACATTCGCGCGTAGCATAGGCCCGTGCACAGGCGCGAGTCGCGCTGTTCACGGCGCAAACAAGATGGGCCTCGCGTGCATCGGTACGCCAACGATATGTAGGCCAGCGGGCCGATGCGATGCTTTTCCGAAAAACGCTAATATTAGCGAGCAGCCAATATCAATATCCTTTAACCACCTGCGCGGGGGACGTTCCCGATTGCAACGCTGCACCGCGGTGTTGGCTTGTAGTGCAATAACTGCTCCACGTAACAGGGACGCGTGTTCGCTTCGCAAAATGTCGAGGAACGACGATGACTCGTCGAAGATGAATTGGAATATGTAGAAACCTACCAACCCTCAAAATGGCGCAACATTGGTTGAACATGGTACAAAAATTACCCATCAAATTACTTAACCCATAGAACAACTCTTATTATATGTACACTTATTAAAGCTACCAACTCATAGTTCCAGTTTCGGCTTAAAAAAAATGTGGAAAATTCCAAATAATATTAGTTACGTATATAATTTTGTGATGTTTATTTTGCAAAAAATTACCAACCCATAGAACAGCTCTTACGTTACACAATTATTAAAGCTGTCAAGCCATATTTCCATTTTAGGCTGAAAACACAAAATCTACAGAAAATTTAAAATAATATGAATTATACTACTCACTGTTAAATAACCCGTTAAAAAATATTGTAAAGCAATAACGGGAAATGAAATATACTCGATAGAAATAAAGCTACTTATCTTTAATAATTAAAATCTTCAAACTGAATTTACTGAATTTCAGATGGTAGCTTTCTGCATAACTTGGCCCAATTACTCCCAGTCTTTTGGCCACGGTGTACAGTTAGATAGAATCACATGCATTATTGCTATTAGTTGTCACGCCCCTGATCCTGGGAGGAAGGATTAGGGAATGCAGAAAGAGTTTTAAGGAAAAGGGCAGACACACAAACTAGGATGTTCAAGTATTTGCCGGAAAATTTCTTTTCATTTCAAGTCATGGGCATTGCAAGGGTTTTCCAAGTCCCTAATATGGATGGAGGGAAAGTGAAAGATTCTATTTCCCAGACCCATGGGTGCTCCACCAGCTGCATTGACCTCGCGCACCCGAGGCAAAGAGGTCCCTTCGTGCATGCCGCTGCGGTCATTGGTAGTCCTGACAATATCCCGTGATCGCGCGGCGGCCAAAATTGCATTTCTCTGGATCGGCTGTCACGGCGAGCGATTCAATTCACGCTGGGTTTAATACCACCACCGTAATTGCGTTTCCGTTGATACTGGGTCGTCGCAGGTGACCAGCGGCATTTGTCGCAGGGGAATCGGTAGGCGTTTCAGCACTGATCAATGTCGCGTTCGATCGATTACTCTCCTACAAGCTTTTTTTCCGGCAGCTTCCTTTATCGCGTAATCCTTCCTCCGCCTGTTTCGCAAGTGCCCCAGCTCCTCACCCCGCCACTCGAGGCGCGCGTTTGGGGTGCTCGAATTGGGTCTGGGCATTCCAGTTTCTCAAGTACGCGTCGCGCCGTGGAAATGATCGATTGCGTCGCGACGTATATGGCGCGATCCTGCCCGAGAGCCTCGATTGACAACCACTGTGCGACTTGGTAATTTAGTGTCACGGCCGTGTGTGTACGGAGAAACGCGATCTCTCGTTCACGGTACGCGCGTCTTGCCACGCATGTGTCTCGACGGTTCTCGCGAACATTCTCGAATATTTATCACTGTATCAAGGATTGCCCGCGGCAACGAAATGGTCCATGACATCACGGGCTGCAAATGCACTCGTATCATCCCCTTCCACCTCCGCCCATGGGCCGATGGTGAATTCGTATGTCCGCTTATGGGCCGTTTGCCTCGAATGCAACAAGATACGCCTCCGCCTTTTTTCCTCCGTCCCGACACGGGGATGCAGTTTCGTCCCGGCCACTTCCCTTACCGTAAATCAACGCTACCCATCGCCGTTCTCCTGGTTTCACGTATTCTTAGTCATAATCGCGGCATTAAAGGCGAGGCCTCGGCGATCCAACTTTTCATCACGAGCTTACGCGCTGCTAAACTCCACGGCCTTTTCATCGAGTTTAATGGCAGTCTCGTTCGGCCCCGTTGGCCACATTATTAAACATTCTCCGCGGCGTTAGTGTGCCGATACGAGGGCCTATTGTTCGCCGGTCTTCCCTCTGGAATCGATCTTTCCACGGCGATACAGTGGCTCGCGCAATGATTCCTTAAAACGAGCACGTCGATCACGGCTTGCTCAACAGCAAAATCGTACCAAGCGATTCGAAAGGGTTCACTGATACTCGAATGCCGGACGATACGGTGTATCGTTCACCCGCACGCGTGCATTGATTACAGCCTGCTCACGGATAGCAATGCATCGGCCGTGCCTACGATGACTTCACAAGAATGACGTATTCCGCGCTATTCGACGGCAGCCATGCGTGTCCCGTACGTTCGTTTCGCTTTGTGCGATGCTGACGAGGGCAGGTTCAAAGCGCGTTACAAGAATAACGCGTTCCAGCTGATAGCTTTCCAGCGTACACATTCCCCCGGGTACAAAATAATTTCATACGCCGTACACGCTCGCTTCCAAGCACGTTTCTTTCGATTGCATTCAGCTTCTTCGAGATCTAGAAAACCTCGAGCGGCGCTCCCATGCAACGAGCCTGACGCAACGGAAACGCTTGCATCATCAATGAATCGAGATGCATTCCAGGCAGCGTGAAAGTGCCGCGGCGCGTAAAAGTTCCTTTACGCGAGAACAGCTTAGGCGGCTCAATTATCCCCGACTGTCGTTCCGGAATAGAACGGTGAGGTGTCTCTGCGGAGGTCAGACAGTACATCGTTCCGTATTAAAAGCGGAATTACAAAAGTTTCCCTTTTAACGTTAATTAATAAGAGAGAGAGAGAGAGAGAAAGAGCGCGCGACGCCGCGCTTAATTACGACGGAAGATCCATTATAAAGGGAGCCAGGGGTGTCTTTCAAGCCGGCCGATGCTTTCGATTCCGCCGACAGGGGCGAGCGTGGAATGGGGCAGCCTGATTCATGCCGGTCGACTCACTTTTTTCCCTCATATATACTTAACCCTGTTAACCATAAAGATCGACGGGCGCCCGTGAGAAGCGATCGATTTCGATACGGCGCACGTAACGTTGCAAAAGATCCCGAGGGGCGCGCTGATTAAGGCGTCGCGGCGCGACCGCGCGCTGCAATTCGAGCGCGTCCTTCCTCGAGAAATCGAAAATCGCTCATTTCCCTCGAAGCATGGATAGACCGGCGCGCCAGCTCCTTTCTCGCCCCGAGACTGCTGCTGTGGAGTAACGGCATTCTTGGCGCGTAAGATGAATATGGAAAAAGTGGAGCGGCGAGTGGAAGATTCGAGCCTCGAGCTCTCGAACGGCTTCTGTCGCTCGCAGCGTATAGCACGATTGATACGCGCGAATGAGTAAGATGGAGAGAAATGAGTGACGCGTGGGAGTTTCGCCTTTCGCGAGGGGGAAGATTGCGCGCGCGTTAGGGCAAGTAACACGTTCGTTTCGTGGAGTTTGTGCAGGATGGTAGCGGTTTAGCTCGCTCGTTCCCGCTGGGTCCCTGGATGACGCGGTTACTGGTTCGCCTACGGGCCTCGACGCATTCGCCAAATACGGAGCAACGAAGTTGGTCTCTCGCGCGGCAGTGGTTGCCGGCTTCCTGCCCACGCCATGACCCGTCCACACTTTTTACGGGAAACTCGCGTGGACGGGGCGTGGTACTTTCGCTCCTTAACCGAAATCGGCTGGCCTGAGATCGGGATCAATCGTATGCACTCTCGATGGCCTCGATTTTTTGGCTCTCCTGGCTGCCAGCGGATGATGGATCCTCGGAACGATCAGGCAATACCTTATCGGGCGCTCGTGGTTTTTGCTGGGGACACAGCTTGACGAACGGAGTTTCCAGAGGTCTCGCGTGCCGAGTGTTCATCGAGGCGAAAGTTTAGCTCTCCAGGCCGAGGAGGGACGTATTTTTATATGGTTAGGCACTTCGCGGTTGTCCAACAGCAGCAGTGGCGGATTTGAGAAAAATGGCCCAGGTGACGAAAGTTCTGTGGGAACCATTTTTGGGGGGAAAATGAACAGGTAGTTTACTAAAAAATATAGTTCGGATAAAATCATAATATTTTTTAAAGGACGGGACCCAGGGAGGCCTTCTGGGCAGAGGTCTAGGCTTTCCAGCAGTCCTCTAATAAATTATGTAAACATGCTCCGCATTTCATGGTCTCCCGCATCTCCTAGAATCACCTTCTCTGGTCACTTAGTTCTCAGACATACTGTAGAGTATCTCCACTTACGGAAAGACACGTTAGCCGACGATTGATCGATCTCGTGGCTAATAAAACGCTTGGGACGTCGCGCGATCTTGATTACCGCGTTGCTAGAGTTACACCGGCTTTGGTTCCGTAAACATTCCTCCTAACAGTGCGTCGCATTTCCTGTTGCATCATCGACTTATTTTTCCCCGGCAAGGTTGCCCGGAGTCTTACTCATTTTGTGTAATCTTCGGAGACAAATCGGGGAATAATGTCGCGCCAGGGGAAAAAGGTTGGTCGGCGATGAGCGAGACGTGGTTGCATAACGTCCACAGATCGTTTCGATGGAAATTGCGGGAGTTAACGGGGTCGTCGACGTCCGAAATCCATTTGCGCGATTCGAGGGAACATGGCATTGACACTGGCAGTGAATATCTTCGGTCAGATCAAGTCCGTTCAATTAATTTACTGGCCGGCAGTCGCGAGATGATTCCTCGCGGTACTCCGCCTCTTTAACGGTCAGTAATTCTCAGCCACTGTGTCTAACGCGGGGAGAAATAACGAGCATCGGTGTTGCACTTCGATGGAAACGACGCTGGTTGTCGCAGCCTCTGCGGTCTACGTCATCGCCCGGTTTGCACCGAGACGTCGCGAGGGACCGGTTCCTCGAAGGTGGATTCTCTTACCTGTCCTCTCTCTCCTCCGGACGCGGTGCCTTCGCATTCGTTCGTCAGATCTTTTTCCGTAAACGACGAAAAAAGCGTGTCACTATTAGCCCAACGACCAGACGGGTAACTAATGAGATGAGGATGAGAAGAGTGATGGGCAAAAATGGAAATAAGCTATATTCAATTCTGATTTAGTTATTCTGTATATTTAACCATTAAACCGGGAATCCACTGGGAAGTTAAGCTAAGCTATGCTATGTTTTAGCTTAGCTTTTGGTGGAAACAGTTCCATAAGAATGTATCGAGGCTAAATTTTTTATGATCTAATCTGGTTGAAAAATTAACGTTAGCCGTTACGCGTGAAACAAAAGCATCGCTAATCTTTGGAATATTCCAAATTGCCTTCACCTTCGGTATTCCGAATTAGCAATATGGCAATGAAATTTAAAATTTCTTGTCACACTTTGTATTCTTGAAATTATCGCAAAGCTGACATGGAACCATAGAAGGACCATGGAAATGAGTAGATTAAGTGTTTAGCTCCAAAGTTGCAACATATTTTAACCATGATTGGAACGATTAAATACTTTCTGAAAAAGTTCTGCAGATTAAGTCGAAATTGTGAAAATGCCAGTTCAACCACAAATGTCATTAGTGGACAGGTCATTAGCGTTACAAATTAGAAAACGTCATTAGCTTATCAGATATTTCAGTATTCCAAATTGTCAACAGTATTCCAAATATGCTGCACTTCCTCTGTTATTTATTTGTATTTAATATATAAAAAATGTTTTTTACTCTTTTGATAATACTAATATTGTCATTTATTATTTGGTTATAATATTTTAATATAATTTTTATTATAATTACTATACTTATGTAATAAAATTCGCTAAATTAGCTAACTTAGAACAACTTTTAATTATAAAATTCTGAATTATTACCACATTGCATTCTTTTATTTTTGTCCCAAATTCCAATTCAAGTGCCACACTGTGCGCTTCTTGACCCTGGAATCGCTTGTCAAAAGGAAGCGTCGAGACTCAGAATAAACGAGGGGGAAGGAAAATAAAGAAGCCCTCCGTTTTCGATGCTTATTTCCATTGGGCATCCAACTGATGTTTGGAATACCCTCCGTTTAAAATTCGCGGAATACAATGGACGGTGTCAATTCGAAGAGCTTGCATCTGCACCGTCAGCCTTGAAACAATGTTAAAGAGTAATCAAAGGGGTGCCTGGCTACCGAACTGTAGAATTTTGGTGTGAATCGCGCTCCGTTATAGCGCACATACTCACGGCCGCAAACGTCCGTTGTGAATGACTAATGCGATTGACTCACTAATGACCGTTTGTTATATTTTCCTTGACTCTCGTGGGTACAAGTAGGCGTTGGGAGAAAACGCTGTCGATCTACGAGGAATCGTGGAGGAGACGCGCGTTCAGTGAGGGGGCGAGAATTGCATCGGAGCTCGCGACGCTTCGTACGTGGCACCGTCGACGTAATCTCTTACGGTGGAAAGCGAAAAGAGTAAATGTCGAGCGCGCGTTCTCGTTGCGAGCGAAAGAGGAGAATGCACTGTGGAAGAAAGAAAGCACTGTTCTTTATACGACGGAGTAGGAAACTGTACACGCTTACGGAGTTCTTTACGAGCAGAACGCGTCACGTACAAATACAGACGAGCATTTCTCCGGGTTCATTCGCTGCGAATAAAGCCCCATAGGGAATCTATAAAGTAGTAATGATAATATCGGCTCTATCACACCGTAAGCACGATGTTGTTGATATGATCGATGGTGGCAACGAAAAGCAGCTTACATTAGACAACGATGAATGGGACCCAGTAGCAGAGGTTTCTAGCTCAAGCAGCATAGGTAAACAGTAGAAACAGACAGGGAACATGGGATGTCCTCGGTTTGCCAGAGAAAAACTACCAAAACAGACAGTTTCGTCATTCCCACTGGCGTTACACAATAGCCTGGAAGACAGTGTCTGTGAATGAATCGACGATTACCATCCATGGCGCCTGTGTATCGAACCACGCGAATGTTACGGCATCGGGAGGAGCCGCGAGATCCCTGCATTTAGCGAGAATCAACGAGATCGTCGGAGGATGGAATTTACAATCGGAGACGGAGGAATCGAGCGCCTGGAGCGCAACGACGCCGAGACAGACGCGTGCATAGCAACTCGCTGGCTCGTCTAGGCGGTTATACAATATTGTTGATCCAGTATGTGTACTCTTGGAGCGTTTGCTCACGCGTGCACGGCTGTCGTACGTGTTAGATACTCTCAGCCATTGGAGCAAGGTTTACGAACGCGAGAGAAGCAAGTGGAATTGGAGGTGGGGCATTGGAATACAGTGGATTTGAATTGGGAGATGGTTGGATGATTGGAACGATAATTCACGGAACCGAGTCGTTTTCAGACCCTTCGGGCGAGAAAAACACGTGTCCCGAGTGGTTACAACCGCCGCCTGTTTAGGTAATATGAGCGCGAAGCATTATTGCCAGTGACTCAGGCCTAAACAGTCTCCATTTGCGAGTGATTAAAAGGTGAACCGGCGGCTGGATATAGACGGAAACCCGTGGCATTGGAGCGGAAGGACGGGCGCGTTAATTATATGCTTAATGGGATTGGTGACGGCGGGATGGTAAGAGGGAAAACTAGAGCAGGTGAAAGAGAAGCGGCGGGATCGCATTGTGCGCGATAAGGAAGGCTGCTCTCTGGCTGGAAGGGGTCAAAGACGACCAGGAACGGACCAGCCGAAGGGGAACGAGGTCGCTAGGTGCACGGGAAGAGAAGTAAGATCGTGCCCCGTAAACCCACGCGAACGGCGCGCAATAAGAATCGGCCGAGAGGATCGTGTGCGTGCACCGCGGCGCACACAGAGAGGCGAGGACGCGGAGCGAGCACGGGTACGCTACGCGGTAACATCCCACGCCGGGCGACACGCGAGAGGAGAAGTAGGGAGGCCTGGATCGGCGTTCTCCAGGCAAAAGAGCCGTGCTTCGCTTACGCCGTGGCAATGGTAGTGACGAAGAGGAACGAAGCACCGTGTGGTCACTAGGGCCAGCGAGCGATCGTCGATGCCACATCGACTCGCGGTACCGGACCGACAGCATCGGTTCCACCAAGCATCTTCTCTCTTACGCGTCTCGCGTTACCACGTTCCGAGGGAGCATTTGACAACGGGGGGGCATCGAGCGCACCGTGTGCGCGAATAACAGGGGGCGAAGAAGGGCCGGCAGGGAATCGGCAGGAGAAACGAGTTTGTGAACGGGGTGAAGCTTCGGTGCGGCCCGAGAGATCGCCGAGCTGTTCCGCGAGGCCCCGCGCATCCTGCGACACCGTCGCGAGTAAACACAGGGACAGTTTCTGTTTTCGTGCGCGGCCATCGCGAGTTCCGCGTGTTCAGTTTCGTATGAGACGGCGAGTGATAGGCAGTGAACGCTGACGGACACCGTGTTAGAATGACTATACGCAAGAAATCGAGTGGCGGCAAGGGGAAGGGTAAAGGGACCACTAAGGAAGTCGCGACAACTTCGTCCACCGCTGGAATGACGACCGTCGAGACGGTCGAGGTGGTGTCCTCGACGAGCGTTGTCGAGGAGGCCACGCAAGTGGTGGAGAGCGAATCCAGGAGCAGCGTGGTCGAGGTCAGCAGCGCGAGCCGCGAGGTCATCATGGACTCCAAGGGCAACGTCATCAAGGTAATCGAGACGCCCCCGCAGAAGGTGGGCCAGAGCTCGTCCACCTACAAATCCGGCAAGAGCTCCCAGGACTTCATAGCGCAGGAACAGACGCAGTCGATCAAACAGGGCAAAAATGTACGAGCAAGTCCAAGGAGTACGAAGGAGATTGAAATACACTCGGATCTTCTTCGAGGAGGAAAAACGGGGCAGATTAGCAGCAGCGTGGCCGAGAGTCGAAGCGAGTCTCGCGCGGAAACCGTACAGGAATCGGTTTCTTCTACCACAGTGGTGGAGTCGTCGTCTTCGACGGAGGACCATTATGGCCACCAGTCGAGGACGTCGACATCGAAGGGAATGGCGAACGGTGAACGCGCCCCGCGCGTTGAGACGTCGTCCAAGTCGTACGAGAGCAGCCAGGCCAGCAAGGAGACGCGCGAGGCGAGCACGAAGGATGGCCAGACGGTGTCAAGTACGACGAGGATTCGGGAATCAGGCGAGAAGGTGGACGACAACGGAAGGGTGACGGGCTCGCAGAGCCGCACCGTCGACAGCGAGACCACGGTCGTGCCCTCGGACCTGCCTCGAGTTAAACATACTGGTGACGTCAGGACAGCCAGTAACAAGGTCACCCTCGACTCATCCGCTCTCGACGCCAGTGAAAGCACAGTGAAGAGCAGCGCCAAGACCGACAGTGTCGGTGAAATTGTCACCCGTTGCAGCAAGCCGGGCCAGTCGACTTGGGACGGCACGTTTATTAGCGAAAGTCCGGCTAGGGACAGGAATATCGGCACGGAGACGCCTCGGGGAGATCGGGACAGTCTCGACAAGGCGAAAGTAGATCGGCTGCTTTCAAAAGTGGGCGCGCAGGGGAGCGAGTCGAGCGTTGAAGTCTCTGAGCAGACGTCGGTGATCGATCAGCGGGTGTCCTCGTCCACGGTGGTGTACGACAGCCGAGTCGTCGTCGACGAGGGCCGAACTTCCTCCAGCACCGTCGAGAGCTTCGATCGAAACGTCGCCTCGATGAGCCGCGACGACGCGATCGATTGCGCCGCTGGACAGAAGCATGTTACAACGGAGGCGCCCTCGAAGGGCTCCGCTCGGTACGCGAAGCCAGGGGATTCCGCGTGGGACGGCACCTTCGTGACAGAGAAGCAGCCAGAACCTAGGAAGAGGAACGTCTCGGATGCCTCCGTCTTCCGCCATCTGGGCGGGGATAATGTAATAGAGTCCACGCAGCGGGCGGACTTCAAGGAGAGGAGTTCGGATGGATCGTACGAGAAGAAGTCGTCGAACGTCGTGCACGTGGTGCAGGGAGGCACGGATTCGTCGAGATTCATATCCGAGGAACGTAGGGATGTCACGGAGGAGATTCGCGTCGATGGGAAACGAATTGACGGAGACGTTCCGAAGGACAAGTCTTCGCCTGCTCGAAGGGTCACGAGACCAGGGGACTCCGCTTGGAACGGCCAGTTTGTGTACGAGAAGCCACAGGACAGTGGGAGGAAGTCGTCGACGGACAAGACTGTCGTCAGGACCAGCGAGAAGCGACAGGACTCTGTGGATGTCCAGGACGTCACAGAGGAGCAAAATGTCTCCAGCATGTCCGAGTCTGTCACGAGCTCTTACGTCGTTGAGTACGCGACCTCTACCGACGAGAAGGTGAAGAACGTCGAGAAGGTGACCTTCGCCTCGAACACGATCCTCGAGGAAGATGGTGGAGACAGCGGCAGCCCTCGTCGACCGGGGAGTGCGGAGAAAACGGTAAAAAGGGACTCGACGCCGCAGAGCTACAAACCTGGCCAGTCTACTTGGGACGGGAAGTTTGTTCTGGAGAAACCACAGGCTCCCGAGCGTCGTCGGAAGCCAGAGGGTCGAAGAACCACCGACGCCATCGTCATCCACGACGTCACGGAGGACAATTCGTTGAACGAGGCTGAAGTCTCCACGACGTCCTACGTCGTCGACCATTCGTCCAGCCAGCACAGTTTCACCGACGTCAAGGACTCTAGTCTATCTTCCATACACGAGACGTTCGTTTACGACACGTATCCTGCGCGACAGGACGGGCCATCGAGCAGACCAGGAAGCCCAGAGAAAACGCCCAAGGGCAGAGACGTTAGGGTCGTGAAGCCTGGCTCGTCGACGTGGGACGGGACCTTTGTCAAGGAAAAGCCATCAGAAACGCGGAGACCTCCTAGCAGGGAGTCCGTCCGCGAGAAATCGCTGGATAAGGTTCAGCCCGAGGCTGGAAAGAGTCCCGCACCGCCGTCGAGGAGACACGTCAGCGATAACACCGTAGACGTCCGCGACACGGCAGTGTCCAGCAGCTCGGAGGTCATCAGCAACTCTGTCGTGGTGGAGCAATCGACCACACGCGAGAGTTACACCGATTCCTCGACTTTGGATTACTCCACGAGCTCCGTGGAGACTGTCATCGTCCGAGACGGCGTTCCAACGACCGCGCAGAGGACTGTGAGGATCGAGGAGCGACCGAAAAGTCCCGAAAAGAAACCCTTGCAACAGACTGGTCGCCAGGAACCTCGGCAGGAAGCTCCAAAGTCGCCTGAGAAGCGTCCAAAGAGCCCCGAGAAAACAGACAGGTCTGTACGACCTTCGAAACCAGGAGCATCCACGTGGGACGGTTCGTTCGTGAGCGAGAAGCCAGCAGGGAAGCCTTCTGATAAGAAATCGCCAACGGATCTCAAGCAACGTCCCACTCAGACATCGCCAAGTAACGTGAAAACGGGAAAAAACGTCCCAGGGGAGAAACCAACGACTTACATCACTGAAAAGACGATCACCCTGGCGGATGCTTCCAAGGACGTTCAGACTTCAGAGTTCGTTACCTCTACTACTTTGGAACGCACTCTTCTCTCCGATTCCAAGACTCTTGATTCCTCCAACGTCGTTTCGACCACCGTCGTTTTTGAAATTGACGACAAGAGAGGCCCGTCTGAGCCTGGAGAAGGGCCTCGAGAAGCTACCCCGCGATCCGCGCCTCGACGCCCCGAAGATGAAAAGAAGTCTCCCGAAAGGAGACCCAAGAGTCCCGAAAAAAGTGCCACGGACAGAGCGACCAGACCAACTAAGCCCGGCGCTTCTACCTGGGACGGTTCGTTCGTGAACGAGAAGCCGCAGGATCAGAAAAAGAAGCCCACAGATCGTGACAAGAAACCCAGCGATCAGGAAACTGGCCCGAAAGATAAACCGAGAGACAAAGTTAAAGCGGATTCCTCGATGCCCAAGGGCGATACCACTAAAGTTTCGATCGTCAAGCTGGACGTGGAGGATGTGAGGGACGTGAAAGACACGACGGACGTGGAAATGGTCCAGCGATCTTCCTACGTGATCGATCAGTCGTCCAACTTCACCACGGTGCAGGACGTCCGCGACGTGGCCGAGGAACGTGTCATCAGCGAATTTACAACGGACACGCGCAAAGACTCGGTGAGTAACGACCAGTCATTACTCAATCTCTTTGTAATCACGGTGGAGGATGTAGGTAACAGTGGTGGACGTTGTTCCTCCGAAAGATTATCGCGCGTACAGCCAACAATGGCCCCCTGTTCCTTTATTCAACCAAGCGTCGTATGCGAAGTTGAAGCAACGCGACAATGGTTTTCGAAATTTTTGTATTTCCTCGAGGGGAGGGGTCGTTAACTTTCTGGGCGATAAAGAGTGCTTTCGACGCCGCCTGGGTCCTCTGAGTTTCCTTCCTTTTCGCTGTCGACGTTCCAGAGAGAATAAAGTAAAAACGAAGTTGGTTCGCGCAGCTCGCGGAAGAGGCTCGACAGGTACTTTCACTTCCAAAGCAGGCGAACCTCGTAGGTTCTCGAGCGTTATTCCGCTTAAAAATAAAGCTGACGTCACGCAGCGAGTTGGCAGGACGAAGGAGGGAAATATGGAGTGCGAGATGAGGTCGCGGTGCAGGGTCAACTCGCGACTCGAAGCTACTCAGAATCCAAGCGAAGTGCTAGTTTTCTGCACCAACAGATTTGGTGAAAAATTGCTATTCTTCTCTCGACAGGTCTCACGTATATTTTTTCGCAAGTTGATATATATCTCGTCACCAAGGTCGGCGGAGCAAATTTTTCCCTAGCGTCCAGTTGGGGAGGGGGGGGGGGGTGGTAAATTAAAAGATCAAATTGCAACAGCCTAAAAAACAGTAGTATGCAAAGAGAAAATAAAAAATGGGAAAATGCGTTCCAAATTCTCGAATGTCACATATTCCACACAACTCACGTTGGCCATGCTCGCCACCCTTTATCATTGCAAAGGTGTTACAAGCCGCGAGAAAAACGCTCACTCCGCGCGACTAATTATAACTGTTCGTCACGCAGCGTTCTGTCCTATCGCGAAGTAGAACTTGGCAGTTAGGCCATTGCAGAGCTCCTTGAGAAACTTCCCCAAGTTCAGTACACGTTTAGATGCCTCATAAGGAAAGATCCCCAACTCGGAAATTCAAAAAATTAACCCTTGAAAATCAAGCTATTTTCCAATATTGCGTTACAACTCGCGAACTGTAACCGACTTTAAAAAAGAGGAGATTATAGATTCGACTGGTTAGTATTTTTTTTATGTTTTCCCCGCATAACTCCTCAGGGGTCCCAATATTTTGCCAGTTCTGGATAATAATAAAGACTATTGTCACCTAATCATTATTATTTTATGTACGTACGCGCACATCTCCTCAGCATGTTGTGTCAATATATATAAAACTAAAAAGTTAAAAATGAAAAAATGATAAAAAAAATAAAGTTGCGCTAAAAAGTAAAAAATAATTTTGTTCCCTTATTTAATCTACGACTCTCATATTTTTGAAGTCAGTGCCTCATCATTTGCACCGTGTAAATCTGTCGCCGACTTAAAAAATATGGTAGTCGTAGATTAAATAAGGGAGAAAATTATTTTTTACTTTCTAGTGGAATTTTATTTTTTTGAAGTCGGTTTTAATTTTTTTGTAAATTTTTTTATAATTAGGACTATCATTTTGTAAACGTGACACACGAGTGAATTTCACCGCTTTAGAGTAAATTTGGGTAGGAAAAAAATTGTTTCTTCCCCTTCCGAAACCAAAGTTTCATAATTTTTTGAATTTAAGAGTTGGGGATCTCCCCTTGTCAATCGAACCCCTTCGATTCGTAACGCCCACGCGGTGACTCCACATTCCTCGCGCAGACCACCTAACAAGATCACAGGGATCCTCGCGGACGCGGTGTCACCGCGAATGTTTCTATTTACCATAATTCGTGGGGCTAGTGGCCGATCGCGCCAGCCGCGTAATGGATTCCCCGCTCGGGGTACCTTGCAGCGTGGCGCCGCGATCCCCGGGGGCGAATTACGTACACAGAGGGACGATTTCGAGCTGGAGCGACGGTAAATAGTTATTAACTCGCTGGAGAGCGGTGCGCACATGGAAATAATAAGAGGCGCAATGAAATGGGTGCGAATGTCTGTTCGGTGAGGCGGCTAATAAGAGCCAGCAGGATCCCCGGCGGCATGTGTCGCGCGCACGCAACGGCAATCACCTGCAATCGACTTCAATCGACCGTACGTAAAACGACAATAATTGCATCCATCGCGGCCAAGTTCGGCAGTGATCTCATCCTCTCGATTCCCGGTGCCGCTTTCGAACTCCATCGGCCTCCCGACCCGTCCACCAGTCTCGATATCACGATCGAATCACCGTGCTGGCTTCTTAAAAAACCCCTTCGGCGACCTATCACCCGCGCTAAATTTCGCGCTCCCGTCACGCGTTCAGTCATACTCGCGCTGGCCGTTTCGAGCCACGAGCTATTGATAAGCAACCTATTCCATGGAGCCACTTTTTCACGGTCGCTGCGCGATAAACAGGAGCAGAAACGTAACCGCTCGCAAAGCAAACTCCAGTCGATTGTTCGCGGACACCTTGCTCCTTGTCCCGTGCACCTGCGATTGCCAACGATAACCTCGAAACGATTGCCGTGCAGCATTGCGACCGAGTTTCGAAGTGATGTCTCTGGTCGTTTGACCCGCGACCAATTGAATTCCACGCGATGATCTGCGATCGGTCTCGCTCGAGATCATCCGTAATACGCTTCGGCTTCTCGCGCGTAGTACACAAGCCGTGAGTCAATATTGTTAGCTGGAAATCGTCACGGCCCGCTCGACGAGGTGAATTGTCAATGCCCAAACTCGTGAATGATGTCAGCGCGCGCGAAGGCCTGTTTCGCGTTGCTAATGGAATTCCGCGAGCAAGCGTGCGCTGGTTCCGCGGTAACCTTGTCCAGGTTGATAATGCCAATCGTGCGGCGAACGGCAAACCTGGGCGCGGAATTTATTACAGTGGACGTACATATCGTTGAACGCGTAAATAAAGCGTAGGGGACTTTTAATTCTGCCACGATCGATCGAGATCTTCCATCTTCTCCTTCGCCACGAACCAGTGGAATTTAGGTGAAACCTTTCGCGCGACCGTTATCGGTACACGTGAGCGCGTCGGCATTGCGTCACAACTTAATCGTTGGTAATATTCATCTCACAGCCGAAACGGGGCTTTAAAGTATACCGCAAACTCTGCCCGATTAATCTTTACGATGTTTCGAAGCAGCGTTTAATATCCCCGCAGTGGATACTGAATCACGGTTAATTCCGCTATCGATTATTTTTCTAACGCAAAGGAGGGAATTGATAGCGTCGCCAGTGTGCTCGGCGATTGCGGAACGCTCTATTGAAAGTTGAACTGTTTCATGGAACATCTAGTCGATATTATGTTTCGAAATAACCAGCTTAGGCGATCCTCGTCGTGCAGCGGTATAGTTGAAAATTACGTTCCGAGAAGCTTCTAATCCACTCTGGAAACAACTTTCTTCACTTTCCTGGGCTATGATCGTCTTCGACATTCTTCACCGTCGAGAGTTCCCTTCGGATCTAGTCTAAGCTTCGATTATGCGTTCGATATCCTCCGACAAGGCTTCAGAGATGGTTTTTCGTCCAGGAAGTCTGTCCATGGATTTGTACTCGTAGCCGTGACATCGACTTCGAGGTCTCAGAGCGGTCGATGCACATACATTCCCGGTGAATATCAATTCCTAGCCCCAGCATCGAGGGTGAATTCAACAGGTACACGCGGGGGTTGGAATCCAACGACTCGTTGCGTCTTCTATTTCCCTTTCGATCCAATTAACAGAATAATCGAAATTGGATTCATCGAGCATCTCTCGACGGGAGCACGCGACTTCATTCCACGCATATTTCGTTTGGACGCGCGATCCCAAGCCTCCTCGCGGTCGTGCGGCATAATTCACACGGGTTTCGCGAGAAAGATTGCGAAGGATCGCAGATTTACGTGCATCCCACGCAATGATTCACGCGTCGAAGCGAGAGACACGATCCCGTGGGTAGTGTTTGTCAGATATGTAGGTGAGCTACCTGGAAATTCATGCGACCACATGTCAGATCCGATGATTGTTTATTAACGCCTCTGAGATTAACCTCCCCGCGAGCTGCGGCTATCGATCCAAGGATCGAGAATGCAGAATTTAGAAACCTGAGCGATATTGGAAGCGCAGCCCATCGTTAGTGGAGCATCGTATCTCGCGTGACGCGAACGTCCTCGTGGAAAGTAGACGAGAGCAGCGTTGTTTTCGATTGTTCAAAGTGCAAACAGCTAGTGAATCGGCGCTGTCACGCTCCGCGGGCACGTGTAATCGCGTTTTCCACGAGCGGCCGTTGTACAACGAGTTTATACCGTTGCACGCGCGGCTGGTGCATGTAATAAGCTCGTTACATCGAAAATGGAAAAGAGACCCCGACGTGAAAATTTCCACTGCCTTCCATTGTCCACAGTCCCCAAGTTCTCCTAATTAATTAAACGATCGTTCTTTTGCGCCCGCTTGTTGAACGCTGCCTGTTCTTTGATCTCTCATACAAAAAGCGACGTTTGTTATTTAGAGTTCCCTTGGCGATCGCCGCGACTGCTCGGAATTCCCTGATAAACAGCGTAAAGGTCAGTTTCAACGGTATTAGTAAACGTTACTTACCTCGTTATCGAATTACACGGTTACGCTAGGGAGCGAACGTGCTCCGCAAGTATAACGATCGACGCTAACGAACCAAAAACGGCTGCACATGAAGCTATTTTCAAAGCGACGAACGATTGTCTCTGTTTGCGCGTCGAAGCGGCGGCTTAATTAAAAAGCAACCGCTCGGGCTCCGTCTTGGAATCTTTCCCCCGTCGGCGGTTCGGCAAATCTACTCTCTCACGATTTCTACGCTTCTGCAGCACCCCTGGGCATCGCCTCGAGCCACTTTTCACCGGGGAAAAAAAACGCGACCATTTCGTGGAATATCGATCCGAACGTTCGTGAAATAATTGAACGGGCAATTTCGTGGAACTCGTGGCCCGGAAGTCGATGCGAGCGCGTAACCTCCGCGCCATCGACTAATGATGGGATGAAATCGCCGACAATTGTTCCCGGAGTTAATTAAATTCGTTTATCCTTGCTGGGGGCTCCGCGACGCGCTTTCACCGCGCTCGCTATGAACGAAAATTTTCGCGTCTATTATTTTCTGCTCGGCGAACGGGGGAGAGAAATTCCTCTGCTTCGTGGTTCCTTTCGGAGGAATGCCATGGCGAATTTCTAGCTTATAGAGCAGTGAACGAATCGAGGTATTCCGAGGAAAGTGGCGAACATGTTCTTCGAATCGTTCGAGGCTCGCATCTTTAAATTAAAGGTTCGCCGGGCACGCTGACCTAAAATCAAGATACGAAGAAACATGCGCTCGTCGGAACCGCGCTCCGAGGCCCATTCCCTCGACCTGGAAATTCATTTACTGAAAACTTGGAAAGCATCCTTTCCCTCTTTAAGCTGTCGCTTTGATAGCGTCTAACGATCGAAGGAGGTACGCTGTACAGTATATCGAGCGAATTGCGAAAGGATCCGTGGAATTTCAGTGTCCTCGGAATCCAAGCGCTCCACGAAGTGGTTCTGTCCTTACGGAGACACCATCGACGAAACTGAATCCTCGGGGAGCGCTCGCGAGGACAGAAGTGGCTCTGGATACGCGATACGATGCAGGCGCGTCGTACATAAATGCCATCTGCGCCGATCTCGCGTTACCTGCATTCCGTCCAGCTAAGCACCGTCGTCGTTTTTAATTTAACAGACCCCCCGGCATTTGTCGTACAGCGTGTTCAAAGGCAATTAACGTAGCGCCTCGCGATTTCCATTTAACCGTGCCGATGAAACGACGAGCCTTCGATTATCGCCTTCTCCTTCATCTGACACGGTATTCATCTTCGCGCGCCGATTTCGATGCGATCCACGTACGCGCTCGCGGCTTGGCGGCGCGAATTGATCTCGTTGAAACTCGGAAGCAATGAAATCACGAGTCTACTTCATCGGGGCTAAACTAAAGCTGTGCTGATTCAATCGGGTATCATCGGCGCTGGGCGCAAGTTGAACAAAGGGCTGGCTTTCAGCGAATTCGAGCGAGCCTCCCCGCGCTGGAGCCAGTCGCGTGTTGCAGGCTAGGAAGGTGTTTATTGCGCGCGATTCTGTGTGCGTTTCGCCTTTAACCGTGAGGTCAGCGATTTTATATGCAGACACGTGAGAATTGATCGCTCTGCCGTGAACGACGCGTCGAATTTTATGCTCGTCGTGGCGCTAAAAGAGGCGGTGATGTAAACGCGATCGAAACGCTGCTCTGTGTGCTGATCCGAGTGCGCCGAGGCGCGAGTTTCCTTCATTTTTCCGCCAGGCAATTCGATACTCGATAGCACGCGGTCATTTACTGGGCGTCTACAAGTTTTGCATTTTATAATCGTTTTTTTTTTTAAATTACGATAAGAATGAGTAATTATTTTTATAGAAATTTCAAGAAAAATAAATTTCAATGTAATTTTAACAGTTGTTTTGCTGTTATACATAAATATATTCAAGTATTAATCTCAAAGGTCCATAAATTCAACAATTCGGTCATTCACTGGTTGGTTTACCCTGCGTCGACTTAAAAGTTATTAGTTGTAAACCTTACGAGCTAATTGGTTTAACGAATCTGCCATTAATCGCATGTTCCCGTGCAGAGCTTGCAGGGTACACGGTTGCATGCAATTCTCTGAGGCGCCACGACCCATTTGGCGAACAGCACGGTGCTTTGAACCGGCCGTGAAAGCGCTTGTAATTAGCGAGGTGATAACTATTTTGATTAACTGAATCCTCTGTAATTGTCTTGGCGACGGAGGCGCGCGGAGGGCCGAGTTCATTGGCAGAGCCAAATGGAATTAGATAGAATTAACAGGAGGGGAAGATTTACTTAAGGCTACCCTCCCATCAAGTCGCTCAGAAATAGTGAATTTTCTGGATTTTATCGTTAAACTTTAAGAATTTTCTTGGGCTGTTGATTTTAAATAATTCGACAAGGCGTTATAAATTCCGCAGATTTTTCTGTATCACCAAGTATCCCCAAAATTGTTATTATCTTGAATAATAGTATACAAATACAGCCCAAAAAGGTTTTTAACACTATGACGTTTACTTTTTTTAAAATAAAATCCTAAAGATTACCTGTTTCTTGAGTGAGGTGTGTTTTAAATATCTGTTTGAGTGAAATTAGCATATATTATTCTTGGGTAACGTGCGAATAAGAGTTGCCATTATTTTCCACAGAGAGATGTCACCAAGTCAACGGCCGAATTTATCGACAAGGAGGTGACGAGTATGGTAGCGCGGGATGTCGTCGACGACACCCGGTTCGAGAGATTCACCAGCTCGGAGCCCAGGTCTCCAGCCGATTCTCCGCAGAAAATTTCGCCAGAAAGGCCTGGTTATCCGCGCGGGATCTCTGGGCTCAGGGAGGAGGAGCGACCGAAGCCGATTCCAGCTGCTGGCAAGCCGAGTCGCCCTCAGCAACCGGAGCAGAGTCCTGGGGAGCCTAAACGGTAACGCGTCCACGGGAAATTAGCGTTCCCCAATTAATATTGTGGATGGAAGGGCACTATTTGCTCGAAGCACTTAAGGCACAGTGGTATTACGAGGCAATACATTGTTCGCGATTCATTGGTGCCGTTGCTTTTACGACCTCGCTGTTCCTTCCATCTACAATGCACCTCGAGATTCCACCGTCTGTAAATGGTAACCCCGCGAGATGCAATCAACGAATGGCCGATGCTCGCGCAGAAAGTAACGCAGCGTACACAAATATTGAAATTTCCAACTCATTTTAATTAAAGCCAGAGCGCGTAGGAAGTTGGAGTATCCTCTAAGTTTCTGCACGGTGTGTACTCGCGAGTTCCCCGTTTCGAACGAGGTTACGAGCGCTGAAAGGTATTCTCCTCCATGCATTGCTCTGCTCGTGCCCAAGAAAATGGGGTAGTTGTTAATAATTCTTCGATAATTCGATTAAGCGTTTCGACTTTTGCGTTGAATTTTCACAGACCTTCTTGGGGCAGGCCACAATCGCCGGAGAAGCCTCGCGATTATGTCTCGCCCGCGGGAAAACCGTTGCCGGCTGCTGGAAAGCCGAGTCGCCCCGAAGAAAGGCCGACTCCTGGAAAAGCATCACGACCCGAGGAGACTGCTCCGGCTGCTGGGAAACACAGCCGACCGGAAGAGAAGCCGATGGGCCCCGAGAAGCCTACGGAGAGGCCAGCTGCTGGGAAACCGAGTCGCACGGAGGAAAAGCCGAAAAAACCGGAGGATACACCGAAGAGGGGTGATCAGACACCTGATTCCCTTGACGAGGACGAACATCGACCGGGAAAGATTCCCGACATCCTGTCGAAGATCCCTCTGAAGGAACAATGCATCTGCGAGCTGTGCACCTGCGGGTGAGTAACAAATTCCATTATACTGTGGCGACGGATTCGTTCTGACCTACCCTTTGATATTCAAACGAACCCTTTAGAATGCAAATGTTGGTACTACGCTCGTAGAGGGAACGGTGTTGTTCCTTTTAAACGTATCGCTAGAGTGGAGTGTTTAAAGGCATTCTATGATAAGGGGCCGTTCTTAAAAGTACAAAAAGAAAGACACAAACTAACGTAGGTGAACCGTATTCTGAATCTGTCCTGTTTCGCAGCACGCACGCTTCAAAATCGTTTAGAATTCTATCTAATTATCATCACGGTGTTTGCGGGACATTTGCTATTTTGGCTATGATAATATTTACTCCGAAACTCCGAACAATCGCGCACTATTTGCTTTTAATTCAATTAACTTTGCATTTATAACGTGCGTTGTTCCACCTGCCAGCTGATTCCGCGATTTAGAGCAGGATTAAAATGGACGATCGTTGATTTATTAGTTGTGCTCTGTATTTCCGTGAAAATGTGTGATTAATGCCATTGCGGGTTTGCGTTGTTGAAAAGTTCCGTCATCGGTAGCATCAATAGCTCGCTCTATCGATTGCAGTCACGGTCTTCGTCGCGTTGCAGCTTCGTTTTGTCATCGTGACCATGCATGCGTCGGCTTTTTTTAAAGATCTACAAACATCGCGATCCGATACCGTAACCAACTACAGGATGCTCCACAGCGGCGTGCCTCCTGGACAACGTTACCTCAATGCTTCCATTCGCTGTTTACAAACAATCTTGGATATCTTACTCATCTTACCGCTCATTGTTCTGGAAACGCGCGCCCCCCCCCCCTAGCGTACACTTTATTCAGTTGATAAGAGCAACCAGGTGGATCTATGTCCCCGTTCTTTACGTCCTCGATAGATAACCGGATGCTGAATGGGACGTAAATTCTTTTCGATTGATTAACTTCGCTTCAAATCTGTCCCTCCAGTGAAATTCCCCTGAATTCTCGAAGTGCTTGTCTTTGGAACAAGATCCACACGATTTGGAACCCGCTGTATGAATACGAAGGGAGCCAGCGCGTGCACGAGGAGTTGAAAAGTGGGACACGAGACAAGCCCTTTTACGGGAGCTTGTTCTTAGCCAATCGTGATCGGCTGCTCGCTCTTCTTCCTTATTCGAACGGCGTGGCGTAGCCGCGTGATCCCGGGGCAAGGTGATCCGCGATTCAAAATTAAGGTGATCCGCTCGCAAGGATAGTCATTGTTCGGCCGAAAACCAAGGATGACGAATAAGTGGCAGGTTTCCATCTTTGGAGATTCACGAAGGTGACTCACGCTGCCTGACAATGAAGTCGCAACTTATAATAATAATTCTCTCAGACGCAACATCGATCTGCTCAAGGACGATACCTGGCATCAAGGGACAAGTGCTTGCAATCGAGGTCAAGATCTCCCCTCGATTAAGTACCCTTCAGTTTGACAAACTCTGAATCATGGAAACGACTTCTCTCCAACCTTGCTTGCGAGGAGGCCTGGAACTTTTGGCAGAGCGTAAACAGAACCGACATTGGTGTGCGCGAAAATTGCTCCGATAAGTGTAATTCCCAGTCGTCGCTAGATTGAAACGCTTGACCCGCATCGAGGCTCGCACCGCGGAACGAAAGCGATCGGGAAATCGCGGAAAATTGGTTGCGTGTTTCCGATCTGTCAAGGGTGGTTCAGCGTCGATCGCACTGGAGCATCCGATCTTCGGCTTGCAATGACGCTCGAGGGCGTCCAAAATCCCGCGACCTCGGGTACCCATCGGTATCCAATCGCGGATGGTATTGATCGAAATACCAGGTTTTAAATCGGTTAAACCGGCGACAGTGATTATCGAGCCCCCAGAACACCGTTTTAATCAATATTCAATTTTATGCGGGCTGATCGCGATTAGCGACCACCGGTACGTTTAAACTGATTAAAATAGAAAGCCGCGAGCCGATAATCATCGCAACTCCGCGAATCCTCATTCGTTGATAAAATTAATACCGAATAGAGATGGCGGAAAACAGGCTTGAAACGCATACGAACCAAAGGCGCTGCGTTTGACGACTTTTTTATCCCGTCGAACGGAGAATTACGCAGAGACACGACATTCCCCGATAATCCCGTATAACAGAGCGTGTCGGAGGCTCACGAACACACAGGAAACCACCGTTCTGCATCGAAATTTGGCGCGTACGATCGGTGAGCTGTTTTTTTTATCGCCTTTTACGATGGATAGTCATGCATTCGAATCGCATCGATGCAGTGTACGTGCCGCGGGTTGCGTCGGACACCGCTTGCGAAATCCCCCTCGCTGTGACCGACTTGCAATTTTGCAAATGGCCCGCGCTGATCACGCCGCGAATGGATGCGGTCCTCGATTCATGGGCATCGACTTTAATCTTCGCGTTGAATATTTAAAGATTTATATCTAAGTAGTCAGGGCGGCCGAAAAGAGGCGAATGTTTGTGAATTTTTTTTTAAAAACCAGAAGTATATATTTTTACAGAACTTTTTGCACTTAAAAGAGCAACATTTAAAGAACATTTGGTAATTTTTTCGTTGAAAAATATTAACGTTTATAAGAACGTAACAACCGACATCCAAGAAGCCTTTTTAAAAATTTGGTTTTGCGTTGAGCATTGCCATTCGGAACCAAATTATCTCAATTCAAAAAACAAAAAAGATTTCGTTAGTATATTAATGTATCCTCTGATTAACGGAGGGAATATCCGAAATATTAATTTAAAACAAAATGGCGGCTATTTAAAGTTGAAATCCTGATCTTTTCGTGCAAGAATCACCGTCAATTTGTTATTCACAAACATTCGCCTCTTTTTGTAAGTAAGTTTCAAAGAGTATTTGTTAGGAGCAAATGATTTTCCCACGTACATTGTCGATCTTTTATACAGCCAGGCACGTTGGCATTTTGGCAGGCCGCAGTCCCTCTAATTGACATGGAGATTACAGTATCGTTTCGCGGACGTGTTACAGCGCCCATATTTCCTCGGCTGGTTAATTGCCAATTACAGTGTTCTGCAACAATAAATACCGCGAGGCGTTATTTAGCGAAGCGAGTAAAAAGCAAAAGGTACCTAAAAACGTCATTACCATTTTAAACGCGTGCGTGTATAGTGGGCTTGTTACTACGAAGCACTTCTTGCGTACTGGTAGGGGTGAAATCGCGTACGTTTCACCGAACGAAATCATTTGTTGGTTAATTACAGCAGTAATTCGTTATTAATATGCAATTTGCACGCGAGGATGATTAACGGCAGGTGTCAATGCTGACAAGAGACTTGCAAATAAGTAGACTAATTATTTGTAATCCCTGTATTTATTAAATGTCGACGAACTGAGATACGAACTACATCGCGAAGAATTTGCAGACAACGCGAAAGTTTCTATTCTTTTGGCTGAGCGATCCAGCAATCTGTCTGCTCTGCAGTTATCCTAAGCAAATGTATTTCAATTAGGCTTGCCTAACGTACGACGTGCACGAAATCTAACAAAGCTATCACGAACATGCGACTCGCACGACAATGATCACGTGCGTGACTGCAGTGACGGCTCTGACTACCAGTTTATCAATGAGCTAGCTGAGGTGATCTATCGCGAACGACGTGCATGAATATTCGCCAGCGACAGCTAAATTAGGGTCGACGTCCAATTAGGACCTTGCTTTAACGTCTAACGATTTTAATATCCCCTTTCTTCCTTCAACTATCAACCACGTACACGTTTGATAAAAAGAGGAGCTGAGCTGGATTGCTGAGTTCCTTCGAGCAGATCGATTTTATCCAGCATCTTCGTCGTCTCCTCAAAATGCCGTCTTTCGGTACCCACAAAGTACTCGTGGCAATTCTACAACGCATCGTTGCACCAGCATTCTATGGAATGCTCAAAGACGTCTGATTTTTATTCGCTTGCCAGTCTAACGCGCGTGGTTTTATCAAAGCCACGGTAACAGAATCCCAGTGCTGGTTATCTCTTAAAACTGAACTCGGCTTTTGTGACCTGAAAGTTTTACCCTGCTTCCATTGCACTCCCTTTTTGGAACGTCCGTCAGGTGTACAGACTATCACGGTAAATATCGTCTCCGAAACAATTTCAGACGGCACCGCTGCCCCCACAACCTTCCTGGGGACCACCTAGAGGTCCCGCGAGGCGAGCCTGTGCACGCCGTGACTTCGTACCGCGAGGAATTTGACGAGAAGCGCGTGGACAGGCGGGCGATCTATCATCATGAGGATCACCTTCGAATGGAGGGTGATTTCACCGGGGAGAGGCGAACGGATTACGCGTTAACCAGGGGTGAAAGGGTGCCGGCGAGGAAGCCCGAGGATAACTTAAAGCCGGAAGGTGAATTCGTCCGGAGACCGCGGGAGGAGGCTCCTAAATATGGAGATCGCGAGCCAGTCAGAAGACCGCAGGACAACCTTCGACCCGGGGGAGATTTTGACAGTGAGTTTTCATTGCTCTGGCTGAACTAGCTTTATAAGTAGAGAGATGATTTAACTGAGAGAACAAGCGTGGTCTATCAAACTCGAGTTTACGATTCAATTCCACTTGTGCGATAACTCAAGACGCGTATACCCTGCTTGCGTGCGTGTATAATCTGTATGGAGATTTCTTGTGAATGATGCAGCAGTGTTCGGATGTCCTAGCACTGTGTGCAGCGTGACTGAGAACTTGGTGAAGCAAGTGTGCTCTTGAGCGTGTTGATTGGGGTGTTGATAGCGCGGAAACCGAAGAGAATGTTGCTTGACACAATCGTGTGACTCGTGCGTATAGCTTGAATGCACGTGAAGCTGAAGAACAGGAAGCTTGATTTTGGTTTATTACATTGGCGAGAAGAATAACTATTTGATACGTAGGTACAACCACTTCGGAGCTGGTGTTCACCGGGGCACCCGGCGAACGACCGAGCCCTGTGCGTCGCAACACGTACACGAAGGTGGAGGGCGAGTTCCTCGACGAGACCACCAGCAGATCGGAGTACATCGATCATCGAACCGTTCAGCGTGCCGAGATCATCAAGCGGACGGACAACCTCATGGTGGGAGAGGGTGAATTCACGGTAAGCAGAAGCGATCTTGTAATCGAGGGCGCTCCAATTAGCCGCATCTGGGGGTAGCTTATCGAACAGAGAAATCTGCTGCAGGGTACCTCTCATGTTAAGGAGGATTTTCACGGATACGACGTGATCAAACGAGAACCACTGCGACGATTGGCGTACACGGAGGAAGACAATCGGTTCTACAGCAAGACGGACATCCTCGAGAGCACCACGACCTCACAAGAGCAGTATCGCAGCTTCGATCAGACCGATTACAGAACCACGGCCGTGACCAGGCGGGAGGACAACCTGAGGTCCGATGGACCCTTCGAGGGTGTGACGAAGGACGACTACGCGGTGCCGGCGATCACCAGGAGGCCAGAGCCGCAGAAGCCCAAAGATAATTTGCGACCGGAGGGGTCGTTCGAGGGGAGGCCTAAGGATGATTACAAACCCACCAGGGGCGAGAGGGCGGACGTGAAGAGACCGCAGGATAATCTGAGGCCCGAGGGGCCGTTTGAGGGAAGGCCTAAGGACGATTTTTCACCGAAGCGAGCGGAACGTCCTGATGTTAAAAAGCCCGAGGACAATTTGAGACCAGAGGGACCTTTCGAGGGGCGGCCTAAGGACGATTTCATGCCGAAGAGAGCAGAGAGACCTGAAGCAAAAAGGCCGCAGGATAATTTGAAGCCAGAGGGTTCGTTCGAAGGAAGGCCCAAGGATGATTTCTCGCCGAAGACAGCTGAACGTCCAGAAGTGAAGAGGCCGCGGGACAATTTGAGACCAGAGGGTCCTTTCGAGGGACGACCCAAGGACGACTATGTACCAACCAGGGGCGAGAGGGCTGACGTCAAACGCCCGGAAGACAATTTGAGACCGGAAGGGCCGTTCGAAGGACGTCCTAAGGATGATTTTACACCCAAGTGGGCTGAACGACCGGAAGTGAAGAGACCGCAAGACAATCTGAGACCTGAAGGGCAGTTCGAAGGACGTCCTAAGGATGATTTCACGCCTAAGACAGCAGAACGTCCAGAAGTAAAAAGGCCGCAGGATAATTTGAAGCCGGAGGGTCCGTTCGAAGGAAGGCCGAAGGATGACTTCACGCCTAAGATAGCAGAACGTCCGGACGTGAAGAGACCTCAGGACAACCTCCGTCCTGAAGGGGACTTTCAAGATCGTCCTAGAGAGGAGTACACGCCTGGAGAGAAACGCACGCCCATTAGGCATCCAGATAATTTGTATCCTGAAGGCGAATTCGATAGACCCAGGCCAACTCCCTATGGTCCAGGTGAAAGGGCACCTATTGTTCGTCATCCCGATAACTTGTTCCCCGAAGGCGTCTTCCCAGACAGAGAACGATCACCATTCACTCCTGCTGAACGCAGAACACCGATTAAACACGGAGACAATCTTCGACCTGAAGGACCATTCGAAGGACGTCCTAAGGATGACTTCGCGCCTAAGACAGTAGAACGTCCGGACGTGAAGAGACCTCAGGACAACCTCCGTCCTGAAGGGGACTTTCAAGATCGTCCTAGAGAGGAGTACACGCCTGGAGAAAAACGCACGCCCATTAGGCATCCAGACAATTTGTATCCTGAAGGCGAATTCGATAGACCCAGGCCAACTCCCTATGGTCCAGGTGAAAGGGCACCTATTGTTCGTCATCCCGATAACTTGTTCCCCGAAGGTGACTTCCCAGACAGAGAACGATCACCATTCACTCCCGCTGAACGTAGAACACCGATTAAACGCGACGACAATCTTCGACCTGAAGGACCATTCGAAGGACGTCCTAAGGATGACTTCACGCCTAAAACAGCAGAACGTCCCGATGTGAAGAGACCACAGGATAACCTTCGTCCTGAAGGGGACTTCCAAGATCGTCCTAGAGAAGAATACACACCTGGAGAGAAACGCACGCCCATTAGACATCCAGATAATTTGTATCCTGAAGGTGAATTTGATAGACCGAAGGCAACGCACTATGGTCCAGGTGAAAGGGCACCTATTGTTCGTCATCCTGATAACTTGTTCCCCGAAGGTGACTTCCCAGATAGAGAACGAGCGCCCTTCACCCCTGCTGAGCGCAGAACACCGATCAAACGCGATGACAATCTTCGCCCTGAAGGGCTCTTCGAAGGACGTCCAAAGGATGATTACAAACCAACAAGGGGTGAGCGTGCTGACGTGAAGCGTCCCGAGGATAATTTGAGGCCTGAAGGGCCATTCGAAGGAAGGCCCAAGGATGACTTCTCGCCGAAGAGAGCCGAGCGTCCAGAAGTGAAGAAGCCTCAGGATAACTTGAGACCCGAGGGTCCCTTCGAGGGACGTCCAAAGGACGACTACATGCCAACCAGAGGCGAGCGAGCTGACGTGAAGCGTCCCGAGGATAATTTGAGGCCTGAGGGTCCCTTCGAAGGAAGGCCCAAAGACGATTACTCTCCGAAGAGGGCAGAACGTCCGGAAGTGAAGAAGCCTCAGGACAATTTGAGACCAGAGGGTGTCTTTGAGAGACCTGAGAAGACTCCATTCGGTCCAGCGGAGAGACGAACGCCTATAAAGCATCCGGACAATCTCAGACCCGAAGGGGACTTTGAGAGACCAGACCACGAGCAGTATCGTCCAGCAGACAGGCCAGAAGTGAAGAAGCCCCAGGATAATCTGAAGCCGGAGGGTGAGTTCGAGAGACCTGAGAAGGCACCATTCGGTCCAGCGGAGAGAAGAACGCCTATCAAGCACCCCGACAATCTGAAACCCGAAGGAGACTTTGTGGGCAAGCCCAAGGACGATTTCAGTCCTACTAAAGGGGACAGAGCTGTCGTGAAGAGGCCAGAAGACAATTTGAGGCCAGAAGGTCCTTTCGAAGGCCGACCCAAGGATGACTATCAATCGCCGGTTCGTGGTGATCGCGTGAACATCGTGAAGCGAACGGATAATCTGCGCATGGAAGGAGATATGGAGACTTACAGGTCCAGGGACGAGTACACCACATTCCTTGTGCAGGAGAGGGCTGAGATCACCAAGTATCAGGACAATTTGCGCATGGAGGGTGAGTTCACGGACGTGAGGACGAGGGATGACTTCAAGGTGGTGAAAGGCGAGCGTGTGGACATTGTCAGACACCCAGACAACTTGAAGCCTGAGGGTCCCTTCGAGGGAAGGCCTAAAGACGATTACTCTCCGAAGAGGGCAGAACGTCCAGAAGTGAAGAAGCCTCAGGACAATTTGAGACCAGAGGGTGTCTTTGAGAGACCTGAGAAGACTCCATTCGGTCCAGCGGAAAGAAGAACGCCTATAAAGCATCCTGACAATCTCAGACCGGAGGGAGACTTCGAGAGGCCAGATCACGAGCAGTATCGTCCAGCAGAGAGGCCAGAAATGAAGAGACCCGAGGATAATCTCAAGCCAGAAGGTGAATTCATCGGCAGACCTAAGGAAGAAGCTCCTAAACAGGGCGAGAGATCTCCCATAAAGAAGCCCAAGGATAATTTGAAGCCAGAGGGCGAATTCGAGAGGCCTGAGAAGAAGCCTTTCGGCCCGGCTGAGAGGAGGACTCCCATCAAGCACGCTGACACCTTGAAGACCGAGGGAGAGTTCGAGAGACCGAAACCTGAGAAATTCAGGCCAGCGGAGAGGCCGGTGGTGACGAAACCACAGGACAATCTGAAGCCTGAAGGCGAATTTATCGGTCGTCCCAAGGAAGATGCGCCAACTAGAGGCGAGAGGGCTGACGTGAAGAGACCAGAGGATAATTTGAAGCCGGAGGGAACCTTCGAGAGACCAGAGCAGAAGCCTTTCAGCCCAGCTGAGAGACGTTCCCCGATCAAGCATCCCGATAACTTGAAGCCCGAGGGTGAATTCGAAAGGCCGGAGCACAAGGGGTATAGGCCGGCTGAGAGGCCTGAGGCGAAGAAGCCGAGAGACAACCTGAAGCCCGAGGGTGAGTTCGAGAGACCTCATCCTGAGAAAATAGGCCCAGCAGAGAGGAGGACACCTATCAAACACCCGGACAACTTGAAGCCAGAGGGTGACTTTGTCGGGAAGCCCAAGGAGGAAGCGCCCAAGCGAGGTGAACGCGTGGATGTTAAGAGGCCGCAGGACAATCTGCGTCCAGAGGGTGAATTCGAGCGACCTGAGAAGTCTCCTGTGAAGCCTGCGGAGAAACGCACGCCTATCAAGCATCCTGATAATCTTAAACCAGAGGGAGAATTCGTGGGGAAGCCGAAGGACGATTACAAGCCAACGAGGGGAGAACGCGCGGACGTGAAGAGACCAGAGGACAATCTGAAGCCGGAGGGACCTTTCGTGGGTCGCCCCAAAGACGATTTCCTTCCCGTTCGTGGCGATCGAGTGGACATCGTCAAGCACAGCGACAACCTTCGAATGGAGGGGAATATGGAGACTTACAGATCCAGGGACGAGTATACTGACTTCCTGATTCGCGAGAGGGCCGAGATCACCAAGTATCAGGACAACCTGCGTATGGAGGGTGAATTCACGGACGTGAGGACGAGGGACGATTTCAAGGTGGTGAAGGGTGAACGCGTGGAGGTCGTGAAGCACAAGGACAACTTGAAGCCAGAGGGTCCGTTCGAGGGACGTCCCAAGGACGACTACTCGCCGAAGAGAGCAGAGAGGCCAGAGATGAAGAGGCCGGAGGACAACCTGAGGCCCGAGGGAGAATTCGAGAGGCCCGAGAAAAAGTCCTTTGGCCCGGCTGAAAGGCGTTCGCCGATTAAACACGATGATAACCTGAAGCCAGAGGGCGAGTTCTTGGGAAGGCCGAAAGAGCAGGCGCCGAAGAAGGGCGAGAGGGCAGACGTGAAAAAGCCTAAAGATAATCTGAGGCCTGAGGGAAGCTTCGAGAGGCCCGAGAAGAAGCCTGTTGGCCCTGCAGAGAGGAGGCCTCTAATCAAACATCCAGATAACCTGCGTCTAGAAGGAGATTTCGCTGAGCGTCCCAAGGAAGAGGCGCCGCTTAGAGGGGAAAGAGCGGATGTTACCAAGCCGAAGGACAATCTACGTCCTGAAGGAGAGTTCGAGAGACCGCAGAAGTCTCCAGTGGGCCCTGCGGAGAGAAGAACCCCGATTCGCCACGAGGATAATCTACATCCCGAAGGAGAATTCGCGGGGCGTCCCAAGGACGATTTTTCTCCGAAACGCGCCGACAGGCCCGTCCAGAAGAAGCCCAAGGACAACCTGAAGCCGGAGGGCGAGTTCACTGGCAAACCTAAGGACGACTATACGCCGACCAAGGGCGAAAGGACGGAGATCGTGGTGCACAGAGATAATTTGAGGATGGAGGGTGAGATCGACCTCCGCCGGTCCAGGGACGATTACACGAGCACTACAAGGGTGGAGCGCGTGGATGTTGTTCGTCGAGAGGACAATCTTAGAATGGAGGGCGAGTTCGTTGACATCAGAAGGCGGGATGACTACAGTGTGACCCGCGGGGAACGTAGCGAGATCGTTAGGCACGAGGACAACCTTCGACCGGAGGGTGAGTTCGAGAGGCCTGAGAAGGCTCCAGTTGGCCCAGCAGAGAGGAGATCGCCCATCAAGCATCCTGATAATTTGAAGCCTGAGGGACAGTTCGCGCAGAGGCCCAAAGCTCCTACGCCCACGAAGGGCGAGAGAGCACCGGTCAAGAAGCCCAAGGATAACTTAAAGCCAGAGGGTGAGTTCGAGAGACCTGAGAAAGCTCCGATCGGTCCAGCGGAGAGAAGAACGCCTATAAAGCACCCCGATAATCTGAAACCTGAAGGCGACTTCGTTGGCAAGCCCAGGGACGATTTCACTTCTACCAGAGGAGACAGAGCCCCTGTGAAGAAGCCGGAGGACAATCTGAAGCCAGAAGGAGACTTCGAGAGGCCAGAGAAGGCTCCAGTTGGCCCAGGCGAGAGGCGTAGGCTTATAAAGCATCCGGACAATCTGCACCTTGAGGGAGAGTTCGTCGGTAGACCCAGACAGGAGACGCCCGCGAAGGGAGATCGCGCTGATGTGAAGAAACCAAAGGATAACTTGTATCCAGAAGGGGACTTCGCCAAAAGGACGCCTCAGAAGGTGGGACCGGCTGAGAGACGAACTCCCATTCGTCACGAGGACAACCTGCACCCAGAGGGCGAGTTCTACATGGTTCCTAAGGACGACTTCACTCCCAAGAGAGGCGATCGTGCACCTGTGAGGAAGCCTCAGGATAATCTGCGCCCTGAGGGAGAGATGGAGGTCTCTCCTTCGTCGAGAGATGATTACAGATACGTTAACGGAGAACGAGTGGAGGTTCGTCGCCACGAGGATCATCTGAAGATGGAGGGCCAGATCGACGTCCGTCGGTCTAGAGACGACTACAAGAAGATCACCAAGGTCGAGAGAGTGGACGTGAGGAAGCGGGAGGATAACCTGAAGATCGAGGGAGAGTTCATCGATGTCCGTCGAAAGGATGACTACACGCACGTGGTGGTCGAGCGAACGCCTGGCAAGAAGCACCCTGACAACCTGCGCCCTGAAGGGGAGTTCGAGCGTCCCCAGAAGTCGCCTATGGGACCTGGGGAGAGGAGGACGCCTATCAGGCATCCAGATAATTTGAAGCCCGAGGGTGACTTCGAGCGCAGGTCCCCGGAGAAAATGGGCCCAGTGGAGCGTCGCTCGCCCATTCGCCACTCAGATAACTTGAAGCCTGAAGGAGACTTCGTAGGAAGGCCACGCGACGATTTCACTCCCAAGAGATACGAGAGGGCCGAGGTGGTGCGCCGAGAGGATAATCTGAGGATGACGGGCGACTTCCAAGACACCACGTCGCAGAGGTCCACGTACACGGTGGTGCGCGGGGAACGCGCGGAGATCAAGAGACACGAGGACAACTTGAAAGTCAACACAGGTACCATGGAGACCAAAACGACGAGCAGGGACATGTTCACGCCGACGAAGAAGGAGGACTCACCAGCCGGCAGGACCGTTAGCCGTCGACACCACATGGAGTCCTCGATATCTCTCGGTGACGACACTTCCGCGATGACCACCACCAACCAGAGGAATTACAACACCTTCACGAAACGCACTGCCAAGGAAGTGGCAGCTAAGATCCAGAGCATTGAGTCCGACACTAAAAGAACCATGGCGAGTGAGTCGAAGACCCTGGAGAACGGCACTGTGGTCACGAGCGTGAGGAAGACCATCAGCTCCGCGCAGTCTGGCGAAAGAGCGTCGTCTACTCAGAATATTCGTCACGCTGTAGATCACCGCGCGGTACAGCCTTCCGAGGGCCCAGGTCCTCATCCAGACTCCAGGAGGTCGTCGAGCAGCCAGCAGTACTTGAGCGAGCACCATCAAAGGATTCACTCGAGCGAGCAGCAGCTGAGATCGCAGAACGCGAGTCAAACGCGACGAGTGGTGGACGACAGATCGATCACAGACGCTCAGGATCATCGTGGATACGTGAGCGAGCAGCAGAGGCAGCAGCTCGAGCGATACCACCAGGAGGCCAGCAAGAGGGACTACGTGAACACCCAGCACATGGAGTCACGGCAGATCAGACAGAAGCAGCATCACGAGCACCACACCATCTCCAGTCAAGCTCGCTACAATACCAATCAAACTAGCAGCGCGGAATTCAGGCAGGCGATCGGCGGCCAGCCCGCCGACAAGTCCCAGGTGGATTCCGCCCTGACGAAGACTAGCCACCACAGGAAGAACGTGATCTCTTCTTCATCGGCCGATATGACGAACGCGGTGCTGCACAGACGCGGCGTCACGTCGTCCACGGAGGCGCTTCACACCATCTCGTCCACGGCCGCTGACCAGAAGAAGAGCATTTCGAACTTGGCCGAGACCGGCCAGTACATCAGTAACTCGAGCCAGAGCAGCGACCGTCGCAGCTTGACTTCCCTGCACCGCAGCAACAAGGACGGCAACCCTTGGGCCTCGTCTTCCTACGAGCGCCCGCAGAGGATCGTCCGGCAGGA